>JAUPFV010000002.1:293445270-294045270 GCA_036936605.1 Limnanthes douglasii subsp. nivea
AAAAAATTTGGTTCAACAATTATAAAGGGTTACATGGCCGGTGATGAAGCATGCGTATTTGAGGTACTATAAAAAAAATTGGGTATTGAATGTGAATTATTTAGTTGAGATGGATCTTAAGTAAGCATAAATGATAGTTTGGGTATTAGATCACAGTATACTTTGTGGGTGAGTTCCTTTGATGACATTTTCCTATATTTAACTTTAATGGATCCCTTGAATCTATTTTCAATAGGTGAATGATACAACCTCGTAGATGATCAATGAACGATAATGGATTAAATACTTATTTCTCGCAATGTGAATAATATGATGCAATAGTAATCACATTATCGTCATCATTCAATTACTTTGTCCAATTATGATGTGTAATTTAAGAATAATATGAAATGCAATCGTACATATCTACTCTTAAATGATCATATCTTGGGGATCTAAAAGAGTAACAGATGTGAATAAATTTAACCAAGAAATATATTATAGTTAAATTTTATGTATACAATATTACAAATATTCATCACATCCGATTACAAAAACTCTTACTGTCAATAAAAATCCTTTAAATCAACTACACCTATCCTAACGGTATGTTCATGGAAAACCATATGCAATACCGCATTTGTAAGAAGATATGCTATCACGGAGTTTGTACAGATATTCTCTATATTTATCTAACTCATATGAACTTTCTCTTTAACATATAAGAACGTTATGTCTATGTGTTTGGACTTAGACGAGGCCATGCTACTATTAGAGTAATGCACCATATATTATTATCGCAATAAAGTTTTATAGGACCTTCTATAATTTGTACACCTGATTCATGTTTGATGGTTGAGCTTGAGACTAAGGGAAAGTTAGAAAATAAACTTCAGAGTCAGATGGAAAATTATTATGCTAAAATACAGTTAAAATAACAGGTTCGGGCCGTTTGTCAAGAAAAAAATAATATTTTTTAAAAAATAATATTTTTTAAAAAAATATTGAGGTTAAGATGAAAAAACTATAATACAGGCGGAATGCATCATTGGATTAGAGGGGTATTTTGGCATGGACCATTCAGGCTGAGTTTCGTGGAGAAAACATACTCTTTTATATTTTCGTGATAGGTGGTCATTTAGTTATTGATCTTCTTTGAAAAGTTAAGGATCAGTGGGTTGGTGGTGTCTCTGCTTTATATGTTTATAATAAATAAGTTTCTTATGTTGATGCTTTTAATCCACATAATCCTTATAATGTTATATAAACCCATGTTACTTCTTATAAACAAACATAAAATGTTTCTTATATTTTAAGTTATGAAGTGTTGGTTCCTCATTTAGAGAATGAATATGTCATTCATACTTTAGATAATGAGTTTTTAGTATTGATACTTATCCTATTATTCCTTTATAGTTTTTGTTTGTATTATGCCATAAAGGTTTTCTTTAAACCAAATCCCTACCTATTTTGGAGAGTTTAAATTTACTTAATTATTTTTTATTTAGTTTAAGAATTACTACTTGTGTTTTGTGTGTATTTTTTATGAGTTGTGGTTTTCTACATTTTTTTGTGGTTAGGATACTATATGTTCTCTTCCTTAAAGTTTTGTTGTTTGCTTTGTGGAAGAAATCATTTATATTTCCTAGACTATGTCATTCCAAGCAGAGTGATTATTTCCAAAAAGATACTTTCGATGAATAAACACATAGGCTATGCTCCTTATTTGGTTTAGGTCTAGAATTATCCAATTTGTTGTTTTTTGAAGGGTTCATCACTTCTTAATGTGTTTTAAGAGTAATGATTAAAGGATCCCACACATAATTTTGTTTTTTATTGGAATAGTATTGAACTCTCTATCATGTTAATGATTACTTATTGAATCAGGATGGACTTATGTTTTTGTTTGATATATGGAGAGACTTTTTAGACTCTTGGAGATTACATTTGGAATCATCCCCTTGTTTTTATTCATCTTTTCTTGATGATGTCAGAGAATGTTTGAATATTTCTTGATAATAAACCACATGAGACTTTGTAAATGGTAAAACAGTTTATTAGTGTCATAAAATCTACTTGTGTCATCCAGTTAAAAAAGAGTACACCTCAAATAAGAGTGTAATAAAACGTTACAAAAATATAAAAAAAATTAACAATTGAAGCCTAAGCTAAATTATAGAGTTTCAGATTCCTTATATTCAAAGGATACCGTAGGTGGTTTCCTTCCTTATCTATCAATTTATAGGTTCAATAATTTACCTTTGATTCAAGAGTATATGGCTCTTCCCAGTTTGGACATAGCTTGCCGATATTTTTTGTTTTTTATGTTAATGGATACTCTCTTGAGGAGTTTAACTTCCACCTCAAGACTTTAAAACTTACTTATGATTTGTATATATTTTCATCAAAGTTTTATAATGATCTAATTTTAATTAAGATCTTACTCTTTTTTGTTCAATCACATTAAGTTATGCGATCCCTAATTCATGATTTTGTTTGTCCTCGTATTTTGATATGTTGTGTGAAGATATAGCAATTTCAGTTTGAACTACTACCTTTATTCCATACACCAAAGAAAACAGTGTTACAACTGCTATAGATCTCGTTGTGGTTCCATAAGACCTCAAAACCTCTTGTAGGAAATCACAATAACTTGTACTACTCTTTTCGATAATGTTTGATACCATCTATTATTTTATATTGAAAACCTCCACTTGCCTATTTTCATGTGGATAAAAATATTGAGAATATTTTTGTGTTATGTCTCTTGTTGCATAAAACCATGTTACTCGTTCAATTTGGTATTGAGTTCTATTATCAATTTTGTTAAATCTTGGTATCTCATATATGTAATGTGTGTTTGATTTGAGGAACTTAATGACCTAATTGGTTGTGAGTTTTACAAGTGGTTGTGCTTCCATCCACTTAAATAAGTAGTCTACAACTATTAATAAAACTTTCCTTCATATTGAAGGTTTTGATAAGGCCTTACAATGTCAATGCCCCGTCGATTATAAGAGATTATCTCAAGTAACACGACGATGACTTGTATTGAGTATAAGAAATGTTGGCAAGTGTCGCGGTTTTTTTATAAACTTATTTGCATCAACTGCGATTTTAGGCCATTAGTACCCTTGAAGAAAAATTCTTCTCTGAAAAACCTTTTATCCATGATGAAGTTTTTTTAATCCTAGCGTTATTCTACTATAAAGTATGTTTTGTCCATACTGAGACATGTGAGCAAAGTTTGGTGAGTCCCTACTTATAGAATGTGTCAGTAATCTAAACATATTTTGTTGACTTTATTTTTGTACGTCTCATTTTGATCTTATATTCTAGAAGTTTTCCTTATACAATATATTTTTTAATATAAATTTTCCAATATTCTTCTTCTTCCCCCTTCCTCATTACCAGAACTGCTAAAGCTGATATTATTGACAAAGTCATGTTGGGTCAGGTGATGGATAGATTTTCTTGACAGATTACTCCTAGTGACGAGTCTAAATTATTACTTTCTTCATGATTTCTTACTATTCAAGTTAATTCTTTTTGTTTTCAGCGAATGTGTAGGTCTTCATGGCTGAAACTATGTTAGAAAGTCTGTCGAGGCTTGAGCTTTAATTAAATTTTTGGTTAAAACTTCATATCATATTCCCCTAACTCAATTGAACCTCAAAGAAACCTTCCAGATTCATATGGTTTTGAAATACATTTCTTAGGGTGATGAGGTTTTTATTGTAATTGTATGAGCCATAAAGTATGTCTCACTTTTCTAAATGCAATACCATTGGTAAAGCAATATTTTTTAATCTTAAATATATTTTTCAATATCTAAAAGAGATTTTCTTACATTATCTATAGCTTTATATCATTTTTATTCTTTCCTTATTAGCATAAAGCTAATACATTAATATGAAATTGCTAAAATAAATAAATAAAAAAGACTCAACCGACTTTATTTTTACAATACCTATGGAGAATACATAATTTTTTTGAAGGCTTCTTTAAGTTTGAGTCCAATTGAAATTCCCCATTTTTAAAAATTTAAAAGAAAGAATGACAATAATATGAAGATCTTGAGATAAATTTATTTAATGCAACCAATCTTCCTACTACTATTTGCACTTCTTTTATGTTTATTGGAGGATTAATGCCAACTAAGTTTGATATTTGAGTAGGGTATGTTACTATTACTTTCTCACCAACTATATATCACATGAATTTTCTAGACTTTACATTGAAGGTACACTTCTCTAGATTAGATTTACTCTTTTGAGGTTAGAAAATGTATCAGGAAAATCAGTCAAATGATCATCATCTTACGTATTAATAACAAGCATGTCATCAATATAAGCTTGTAGGTTTTGGCCAATCGGTGTTGTAAAAATATTATTAACAAGTATTTGATATTTAGGCCTAGCATTTTTAGTATGAATGACAATACTTTGTAACAATGAAGTCTTTTCTGAGTTATGAAGGGGGTATGGTCCTGATAATTTTCATGCATTGAAATCTGGTTGTATCCCAAATACGCATCCATAAATAAGACAATCTTATTCTCTAATGTTGCATCTACTAGTTGATCAATTCTTAGAAGATGGAAAGGGTCCTTCATGCATGCTAGTTTAAGTGTGTGACGTCTACATACATCATCCATTTATTATTATTTTTCTTAACAAACATTGTATTGGTTGTCTATTTGGATAGTAAGATTCCTTGATGTGACCTATCGTTGTAAGTCTATCTACTTCACTCAGTATTTCTGTAATTTTAGCTATGAGTGTGATCTTCTCTTCTTTCTTGATTGTGTAATTTTTCTATCAACATTAGTTTATGGTACATGACTTATGTTGGGACTCATGTTACATTATGGGCATTCTAAGAAAATATGTATAAGTTTATTTTTGAAAAATCTAATTATTTATACTTGAGGTTTCTTGGAATGTCTTAGCCGAGTTGCAAGATTTTTTTCCCTTTCATATGTATACTTTATGCATCATCTCTTAGCTCTATAAGGCGGGGGGAGGGGGTAGGGAGATTTCTATATTCATTCATATTATCTAAGATGGCATGGGTCCATTCTGATTTTTTTTGTAAACTGTTATAGAAGTCACATAACATTCCCCCGAAGTTATTTTATTTGTTTTAATCACTCATACATTTCTACTGATTACATAACAAATGCACTTATATACAGTTTATACCTCAATACACGTTTGACCCATCCATAACCTTTTAAAATTATATTGTATGAGGAAGATATGTCCACCATCATGAATGAACAGTATACCTTCTTTTCAAAATATTCATTTCCTAATACCACATTTAAAGTTAATTTCCTAGAACGTTAGCATCTGACATAGTGAACCAAGTCAAAAAATGCGATGGGATAAAAAATTGAAGTATTTATCATTTATTCATGTGTTTTTGTACAAAATATTTGTTGAACTTCATATGTCTATCATAATATTTTTTACTTTTACTCTTGTTAGCTCAACTGTAATTAGCATTGCATCCTCATGAGGTGATGTCATCTCTCTTAAATCATAATCTGAGAATCGCAGCACTGAATATGTATTTATGTACAGGTTCACGATGTATGAACTTGATTTTGAACTTCTATATCTCATATGTGTGTATTTATGGAGTTCTTAGAGATTCCATAAATTGAATATCCTCGCTCAATTACATCAATACTTTGTGTTTCCATGTATTCTTTTTTTTCTTCTATTTATATGCTAATATTGTTATTCGGAATTTTCAGTCTATCGTTTGATGTTGTAACGTTTCCTTCCTGCTTTGCTGGAAGATCACGCACAACCGCATCATCTTTCACTTCATTCCTTATTTTTTTTACAACTTTGAAATTTTCCCCCATCTATCATAATTTGGACTTCATTTTTCAAAGCCCATCAATATCTAATGTGAAACCCAATATCGTTATAAAATTTGATTACATATATATATTCATTAACAAAGAATTCTGTGCAAGGACATTTTATTAGCATGTTCTGGATTTCGGCTTGAATTGTAGTTGTTATTATAGTTTCATCTTTTCTTTTCTCTTGAATTATGGCGTTGGCTATAATGTTTCAGTCGACTTGATACTTTGTTGTTATTGTTCTTGGAGGTTAAAACTTTATTATTAGGACTGGATTTAACATGTGCAACTAAAGTAAGTTTGTTGGTGTTAGCTAAAGATGATATACGTTTAGATTTTAAGTGTTACTATCAATCTTGGACCTGACTGCTCAGCCTCTTTGATTTGGCATACCACTCAAGCTAGAAATTGCCCATAGCTGATTACTTTTTTCTTCATAATATTTTCTTAACATAAGTCTCGACAAAACTGGTTGTATGTGCATATTGAAGCCAGTCATGTTCTTTTTAATACTAGCTCATTGTTCACGATGGTTTATGCTAAATGTCAACGTCTGAATAGGTTAAGCCTTTGGGATACTTTATATAATATTTCTTGTACTGATAAAGCTTGGTTGGTTTGTGGTGACTTTAATGCTATTAGATCAATAGATGATCAGGTGGGTTGTGCTACATTCTGTCAAAACAGTGCCGATGACTTCAACGGAATGATTCGCGACTGCAGGCTCCAGGAGGCTAGGTTTGCTGGGTCTCGTTTCACGTGGTCTAATAAGGCTAAATGGCGTCGTCTGGATTGGGTTCTTATTAACAATGCTTGGCTTAGTCTATTCAATAATACTAGTGTCTTGCATAAAGCTAGAACTGGGTCGGATCATGTTGCTATTTTGATTAGTGTCTCTAATTTGTCTCATGCTTATAACAAGAGTTTTAGATTTCAGAATATGTGGTTATTAGATGATGATTTTATGCCTGTTATTGCTAAGACTTGGGCTCAGGATATGGAAGGTGACCCTTTGTCTATCTTTTGGCTTAAGTTAAAAAGATTAAAAGCTTGTCTTAGTGTTTGGAACAGGGAGCATTTTGGTAATATATTCTATAAAATCAAAGCTCTTGAGGATGATGTTCTTAGGTCAGAAACTTTACATCAGCAACTTAACAACAACTTTACAAAAGATGATCTCAATAAAACTAATGCATTGCTTTTGAATACTTACAAAGTTGAAGAAGAGTACTGGTTACAGAAATGTAATGTGGATTGGATAAAAGATGGAGATAATAACTCCAAGTTTTTTCACAGTTATGTTACAACTAAAAGGAAAAAGAATGCTATAAATGGAGTCAAGGATGGCAACTCTTGGATTCTGGATAAGGATGATATAGGAGCTTCTGCAGTAGACTTCTTCACCAAAGCTCTTGCTACCAGTCCCTACAAAGACAAGCAGAATGAGTTAGATTGTTTAAACCACAGCATGTTTGATATTATTCCTAAAGTGATCACTACGGATGATAACAAAAGTCTTTTGAAGCTCCCTGATGAAGATGAAGTCTATAAAACTATCAACAGTCTTAAGGCATCTAGTGTGGCAGGTTTGGATGGTTTTAATCTCACTTTCTATAAACAATGCTGGAATGTTATTATGCTAGACCTAATTTATGTGTTGCATCATTTCATTAGAGGCTTTAATATTCCTAAAGGCATCCTTGCTACTGGTATATGCCTTATTCCTAAGTCTATAAATCCTGTTAGTTGGGCTGATTATCGCCCTATTAGTTTATGCTCATTGCTTAACAAAATTATGGCTAGACTCATTAATGATAGGCTGGTTACTCTGTTGCCCAAAATAAACTCTAACACTCAGGGTGGGTTTGTCCCCGGGAATTCGATTCATTCTAATATCTTAACTTCCAAAGAACTTCTTTTTGATTTAAATAGAAAACTTAAGCATAATAACATCATTGTCCAACTTGACATGTGCAAAGCTTTTGACAAGCTTAGCCATCCCTTTATTTTGAAAGTTCTGAAAAGATTTGGTTTCTCTAACAGATTTAATGATCTCATTTATAGTATGATTTCCAATATTAATGTATCCATTCTTATTAATGGTACTTCTTATGGGTATTTTAAGACTGTGAAAGGGCTTAGACAGGTGGATCCCCTCTCTCCTAGCCTATTTATCATAGCTGAGGAAGTTTTTTTAAGAGGTATCTCTCTCTTATTTCTTGAAAACAAGGGTATGAGGTATAAAAGTCGCAGTAAGTTATGTATTAGCAATTTGGCTTTTGCTGACGATATCCTATTATTTACTAACTGTAAGGATGCTACTTTGGTATCACTTAATAATTTTTTACAGGATTATCAAGCTATTTCTGGTCAAGTCATCAATAAAAAAGACTAAGGTCATTATTGCTAATGGTACCAGTGAAGCTAAAATAAGCTCTATAGCTAATATCACTGGCTTCAACAATGCTTCTCTACCTACTGCTTATCTTAGCATCACTATTAGTACCAACAACAAATCTGCTATATACATTAACCTACTTAAGAAAATTAATGATCGTATTGCTGCCTGGGAATCTAAGCATTTATCATTTGCTGGTAGATTAACGCTAATTAATACTGTCCTTATGAACATTGTTCTCTATTGGATGCATACTAATATCATTCCTAGCAATGTTATTTACAATATTGAAAAGGCTTTTAACAGTTTTCTGTGGGGATCTACTAGAAATGATCACAGGATTCATTGGTGTGCTTGGAAGAGTGTCTGCAAAAGTTTCAAAGAAGGTGGTTTGAACATCAGAAACTTGTCTGACGTTCAAACTTCTATCTCTTGTAAGCTTTGGATGCAGTTTAGAGATAATAAAATGCTCTGGGCCAATCTTGTTCAAGACATCTATTGTGTTTATATGTTTGTCTCTTGGGGATGGCAATACCAGCTTCTGGTTGGACAGATGGTCTAATTCAGAGCCCCTATTAGTTCTGGATAGCTCTACTGACAACAGTTGGTTCCATAATGAAAAGTTTTGGTCTCTTTAACCTAGTCTACAGGCAAGTTTCTAGACCCATAGTCTCTAAATGGATAACGGCTAACCCTGGAAGACTTAAACTAAACACGGATGCTTCTGTGACTTATAATGGGGAAGCTGCTGCTGGTGTCATCTTAAGAGATCACGAGGGTACCCTAATTCATGCCTCTGGTAACTTATATGGTAAGCTTTCTCCATTATTAGCTGAAGCTAGGGCTCTATTGGATGGTTTATTAATCTGTAAGTCTAAAGACCTAAACTATATTGACATCGAGACTGACTCTTCTCTGCTGCTTGATTTCATTAAGTCTGATAGTCTAATGACTACTCCCTGGTCTCTATCTCCTCTTCTTAGTTACTGTAGAACCCTAATCTCTTCTTATATGACTATTAATCACGTCTATAGAGATTCCAATCGAGCAGCTGATTGGCTGGCTCGATGGACTATTAAATGAAAAATGAAACAGGAGTATGATTTCAATTCATCTCCTGTTGAATTTAAATCTATTCTAGTTTTAGAGGGTCTAGGAATACCTTACATAAATCCTGTGTAGCTGCTCCTCTGTGCTTGCTCTTTGTTATCTTCTCGTTTCAGGCTGTCCAATGGAGTCCCGCGTATGTTGAATCTGTTCCTCTGCTCTCACCGATCGTTTGGTCTTCTCCATCAAAATCAAGGCTGTTTCGAACTCTGGTGGATCAGAATGCTTCTTTCGATGGTGTCTGGAGTTTGTTCCCGATAATGGAGTTTGGGAGGTTTGATTTAGGTGGAGGAAGTTGTTGTTGGGTTCTTCTGACCTCCGGTACACCGACCCCGTTCCGGCCTCACTAAAGAGAGGCGTACTTGGGGAGAGCGTCAACCATGGTGCAGAAGCTGTGGACTCTGATTTAGGGTTTTGATTTTGCTTTGATTTTGGATCAATGGGAGGAGGGTGATGGAGATTTCGCTCGAATGGTGTGAGGGAAGCTGATGCGTATTTGATCTAGGGTTTTCGTTCTAATTTGGGGCTTTTTTGTTGGGCTATATGTTTTAAGCCCGATTGTTTAAATTGTCTTTCAATCTTAACCCAACTTGTGTAAAAATTTCAATTTGGTAATTAATCAAAGTTCGGTTTTTAAAAAAAATAATAATAATCTTATAACCCATTCTTTATATTGATGAATCTCCGAGTGTAATCTCTCAAAAAATAGCTTTTATTTGCAATGGATGACGTAATCTCCATCTTCTTTGATACTTTTATAACTAGTAAATTGATTCCTAAATATTGTCTGCAATAATTTAATTCTATTAATAGAATCAAGAGAAAGGTTGTTGAACTAATTCATAATACCTCTTCTAAAGGTCATGAAGACTACTCTGCACTTAATTTTATCATTCATCCCAAACGCAACATTTGATTTTGAATTTCTCTATATGGTGGTGGTTCTCTCTTGTGGTTGTACTTATCTATTTTGTGACAATTAACTTTTGGTGGAAGCTCTTTGTAAAATATATATAATGCTAATGAAGAATCATCGTCAAGAAGATCGTCATCATTGAGAAGCATACTTGTTTTGTAGGGAATCACTTGGTCGTTGAACATGTAAGCTTGTTGATTCTCAGTTCTCTGCCACTATGCAACCGAAGGTTAGAAGTTGTTATAATGTTGCATTGCTGGTGGGTATACATGAAATATTTGTAGTTATGTTGGCACATTCTACTAAGGTCTTGGTTTGAGCTACTGAAGGGGACCCTATAAGGTTCTTCTAGTTCGCATATTGTTGGGGAGGGGAGTTTTTTTTCCTCTTATTTTATGATGGTAGGTTTAATAAGTAACTTGAGAATTTCAAACTTTTTTGTTGTGTCATTGACATTGTTGGAGGGATTGAGGGAAGGTCTACTAAGCCATTGGTTGTGTTGCCAAAACTTGTCAAAAATTTGTTAGTGTCATTTGTGGTAATGAAATATGTATTTGATAAATTCTTTTGAATGAGGTATTTGTTGGGAAGGTATCTGTTGAGTACTTAGATGGTGGACATGCCTTCTTGGGGTTTGTGCATACCTACTTGGGATTAAACTGACTTCTCCAAATATCGTTCACCTAGTTTTGAGTTATTTATAGGGTGTCCAGGGACATATTCATTCTTCTTCTTTTCATGGTCATGTCTTAAGGTTGGGGTCTTGTTCCCCATCCTTCTATGATGACGATGATGAAATTTCTCATTCTTATTGGACGATGATTGATCTAATTTTTCTTACATATCATCATTCTTAGTTAAGATCGATTTTGTTTTAAACAAAATAAATGGTCACATCGACATATTTTTTTTAAAAAAATTATAATTTTGAAAATAAATATTTTTTTCTAATTTTCACAATTTTCACAATTTTAACAGTATTTTGCTCGCTATTTTTCAAGAAAATAATCAGAGACCCACGAAGATTTTTTTGTAACGATAAAAATGAGTGGTTAATTCGATATATTTCGAGAAAAAAAACAAAAGACAACAAAAACAAAAACCAAGTATTTTTTCAACTTGAGTATTTTAACCGTATTTTATTTGACAGTTTTCAGAAAAATAATTTGAGACTAACA
Source organism: Limnanthes douglasii subsp. nivea (assembly GCA_036936605.1). Taxonomy (NCBI): domain Eukaryota; kingdom Viridiplantae; phylum Streptophyta; class Magnoliopsida; order Brassicales; family Limnanthaceae; genus Limnanthes; species Limnanthes douglasii. The sequence goes on from JAUPFV010000002.1 coordinate 293,456,730, forward strand.
ATTTTTTTTTTAAATAAAAATAAATGGTTACGTCAATATACTTTAGCAAAAAAAACCTTAATTTGTTTTTCATATATGAAAAAAAGTACATAGATAATTAAATATTACAAATTAAAAAGTTACAATATAATATTTAATACTTTAAAAAGCATTAAATGAACATAAAAATATAATTTTTATATTTTCTTATCGTACTTCACCCGCAAAAGTTGAATAAGATCATTATGTAGTTGAGTATTGGTGGTTGTTGAATATGTATTGCGTAATAACACATCATGTAATTTTCTATTATAATTGTATTACCGTTCTTTAGAACATGATCAATATGGATACGATTAACAAAGTACGATCAATACGAATGCAATGAACAAACTTGTATTAATGCATATATAATTAATAAACTTGTTTCTTGAAAATATAATTTTAATAAATGACGTGAATCAATTTAAAAGTACACAATATATGATAATAACAACATAATAAAGATAGATTAAAATCAAACAGCTTCGATGTTTATGTTGATACTTAAATTGAGGGATAATTGCATATGTAGTCATCTTCCTACAGATAGTTAGCAATATTCAAGTCGATGTTTGGTAAGATTGAACCTAACAACGTCCAATTGGTCATTGGTATATTTGTTACTCTGAAGCAACGAGTAAAACTTGAACACTTTTTCATGTTCATAGTATGGAATGTCAAACACCCAATAAGTATGAAGTCTCTTCAAATATGTCTACTTAGTATTAACATTTTCACAGATTCGTGACACCGTCGGTGGAACGACTTGACTTTTCCCATAAGTATAGAAATTATGAAAATAACAGCATGATATTTTTTACCAAAATTCTCCATAATTTTTTATAATTCATCGACACTATGACTTAAGCGCAAATCTTCAATAATACTCCAAATCATGTTTTATTATTTATGATTTATTTTTATAAAAACATTTAATATATATTGATAATGACTCAATTATCTGACCCGCGAGTTGGACCGATAAGTCAATAGACTGAAAATTACTTCATGTAATAAATATGTGATAGTGAGGATATCTTATGTAATAAGGCATACATATATTTAATATGAATAAATTAATAAGGTAGAATATCTTTAAATCCCACCTTCACTAGCTTCACCAGATAATGTACTAGCACAATCAGTATTTAACTTTAATCTATTCCCAATAGGGAGATGTCATTTGGCGTAAATGAACCTGATGTTATGATGATAGTAACCCAATTCTGAAGCAGAATTAACGTCTTATTTCTAATAAGATCTTTTAAGAAGGTTAGATTTATCTAACCTTGATATTATATTGCCCCAAAACTGATTTTGAAGTTATGGTTAGACCTTGATGCTTAGATTTGTTAATAACATTTCATATTACCCAACAATTGATAGGAGGAAAGATAATTCTTACGTGTATTTCCTTTTGAATTGACCAAAAACAATTCATAATCACATTGACTAATGGCATATGTTTTAAGATGTAAAATCCAAAAGTCCCATAAATATGTTTTCAAATATAACATGTTATTCTCAATTCTCCAAAAAAGATGTTTGACATTTTTGTTTTCATTGCACAACTCACATTTAAAAGCCAATGAAAAATGCTTTATTTGCATTATCGAATCAACTAGGAGGCATCCTTACAATGGTGTTGATCGAGTTCAGTGTTTCTTCAACAGAGGGAATAGCTAGTGGAGGTAATATAATCTTAAATTTGGATATGGCTAAAGCCTTTGACAGAATATCCTTCAACTTCATATACACTATAATAAAGGCATTTGGCTTCAGTACTCATTTCATAGAACTTGTTAAAAAAGAATAGATTTAGCCAACTCTTCATTAATTATAAATGGTTCCACATATGGTTACTTTAACTACAACAATGGTGTTAGGGACGATGATCATATTTCACCGAGTCTTTTCATCATTACTAAAGAATACCTTATAAGAGTTATACTTTTTTTTATTTCAAACGCACAACTCTATGAAATTCAATTCAAGAGGGTTAATCAATATTCCCGTCTTGCATTCGCATATGATGTTATCATCTTCATGAATGGTTTCCTAAACAATGTCAAGAAAATGTGTGAGTTTCATGACCACTATCAAACTGTCTCTCGGCAGCTAATAAACAAACAAAACATAACATTTATTTCACCAACTAATATGAACAGAGACAGGACCAAAGACATTGAAAACATATATGGTTTCAATCATAGTTACTCACCTTTCAAGTATCTTGGAATTACAATTCATCCAAGTAACAAATTATGTTATTTTGATGAATTGGTAACTAAAATAAAGACTAAAATTCTTGAGTGGGGAAACAAATTTTTGATCATTTGATTGAAGACTGATTCTGATACAATCAATCTTACTTGGTATTCCTATATAATATATCCAAAGTATTCTCATTCCTAAAACTATAATATCTAGAATCAACAGATCATTAAACAAATTTCTCTAGAGACTTATAGAAAACACTAAAACCATAATCTGATCCAAATAATCTATTTTTTGCAAACCATTTGAGGAGGAATTTCTCAACTTAAGAAAGATAAAGGATATTCAAAATTTCTTTTCTTGTAAACTTTGGATGATTTTCGAAGAACATAAACACTATGGTCTAAACTTATGCACCCAATCTATTGTCCATATATATTCATCCACTTCAATCTTATGCTAAAATAAAAGACTTAAAAACATGGAAAAGACTAATCAAAATTAGAGACTCTGCTGAAATATTTATATTATGGAATGTTAGCAAAATTAAAATTCATTTATGACTTGAAACATGGAGCCACACTCACACATTAATCACATTTTCATCCAATGACAACAACACTTGGTATAAAGAAGTAAAGATCTCTGATTTCTGGCGAAATGGTTCTTGGAACCTAGTAAAGCTAAAAAAATATCTTTACATGTATTAACATTAAGGAAAATAAGACTAAATCAATCATCTACTAGAAATTATGGAATAACACTACTCCAAAAAAGTGTTCATTTACTCTTTGGAGATTATTTGAAAGCTTAATTTCTGTTGACTCAGTATTACAAAATAAAAACTTTAGCTTGACATGTAAATGTCAAAATTGCAATGACATTGAAACTATAAATCTTTTTTTGTCTCTTGCAATATCACCTAGGAAGTTTGGAAATACTTTGCTAGTCTATTTGGTATAATGATAGGAAAGCATATGGCTCTCAATCATATCATAAGCCCCTGGTTTCTGTCAACTGACAAAACTATACATATCAAAACCACTTGCCCTCTATTATCTGCTGGACTATCTAGTCAGCTACAGATAAATCAAAATTCAGTAATAAAATCACATCCTCTGATATTATAATAGACACAATACTATACGTCATCTCCAAACTTTAATGATCTAAGTTAATTAATATTAAACACTCGTATGGAGATCTGAAAGCAACCCATGAACTTGGTTGTTTTCATCATCTCTCAAATACTAGAAATGTTTCAATAGTTAAATGGCTCCCTCAATCAATCAATAGACTCAAACTCAAATGTGATGGTTCATGTTTGTATAATGATGAATCAAGTGGAGGTATTATCATGCAAAACAATAAAGGATAATTAATAAACTAGATATGAAGATTGTACGATAAAAATCCCCATTTGATTGTTAAAACTATGGCCCTTCTTGATAGTCTCTTACTCTGCAAAACTAATAATTTCAATCTTTTAGAATTTGAAACACACTCATTAATTATTTCCGAAATCCTAAGCAAAGAGAAGACACTGTGGTGTTTTAAAATAATAATAATTGCTGTAGAAATTTAATAACATCCCAAATAAATATCATTGCATATTCAGAGAACATAATTATGCAGCCGATTGGGTTGCAAAATGGATTCTCAAACATAAAGAAAATTGTGACTATACCTTAAATCAAGCCACAACTCTCCTAAGGGCTATATTACTACTAGAAATTCTCAATGGCCAAACATATCCGAGATGACAATGTAACTATTAGTACCATGAATATTTGGGAATCCACCTACCTATTGAACAAGAAACTAGTCAACCAGGAGAATTATCGACTTTAGAAAAAGGTAAATTAGTTGTCTAGTGAGGTTGGCAAGCTTAAAGCCCAACAAAATAATTTGCCAACACTTGACGCTGAATTGACCCGTTTGAAGAAAGATTTCATCACACTATCCGATCTAGAAAATTATTCTCCAAGGCAAGCAGGGATCAATAAGGAAAATACTCTTGTTGTACTATAAAACAGATGCTCGGTACTTCAGCCAAGAAAGCGAAAGAGATTACATCTTCCATGGTTATTGGTTTCCATAGGAAAATTCATCGACCTTAGCCTAAGTTCGTTGTAGCAACTTGTGCCTGAACCATAAAGACTAACACACGTATCCCTTGAAGATTATGACAATGAGATAGACAATGCAAAAGAAGACCGCATGGGAAAAGTTAAGAGAAAAAAGCACAACCTCGAAGACCTCGCTAATGTTGCTACTAACGAGAAATAGTTCGATGGAACTTCGGATAAATGAACTTTTTGCTTTGAATCTTAATCTGTCCCTCGCTTCACTTTTTCATTTTATCGTTCTAAGATCCTTCGGTATATTGAGGTCGAATGTTGTGTAATAATTATTTTCACACTTAAACTTCTTGGTTAGCCAATGCATCTTATGCTTGTGACCAAAGTCCCTTAAGGTTAGGGCCGTTTTGCGCTTGTACTTTATCCTTTAATTAGCTTATCTTCTTTGCACGTATTTGCGTTCAATTTTCCTGTAGAGATTTACATTGGGTGCCTTTAGTTTATGCTTTTCGAATTGTTTTACCGTGTTTTTGGTGTCTATCACACTCATTTATTTTTTATCCACTCTGAACTCAATAAATTTTGGTCCGCTTTGGACTATTTATTATTTAAATCATTTTAAGACACCATCTTTTATTTTTTATACTTTTGGTCCACCTTAGACGCTTTTATTTTTTGTCCATTTGAGACTTTTTTAATTTTGGTCTGTTTTAGACTTTGTTTTATATAAATTCTCTTACAACTTTAGATGTATTTTTAGAATTTTCTCCATGTGACACGATTTTGTTTTTGGTATAATTCAAACTCTTTTAGCATTATCAAAGCTCCTAAAAAGGTGATCATTTTTAAATGATTTTATGTTTTGACTGGTCACAGTTGGAAGTAGTACAAATCTATTCTTTGTTGAATTCCTATTTCAATAACTCTAAGTTGGAGAATTTTATGAAGGTTTTTGGGATTTTGCTCGAGTTATAATCTACCACATACGAAATAAGAAAGAAATTAATTCATTAAATGAACATTGGCTATGTGACACCTTATGAAACAATTTTTGCACCACCAAGGTAGGAAAGAGTGTGCCACCAGCTCCTTCAAAAATTACAAATACTTAGCTTGATAAGTGAAAACGAGTCAAATACATATTTACACGTAATAAAGTCGGAGGTGCTCAATATTCCAAGATTGCGGAAGACTCATATCTTTTTCATCCATCAGCTTATATGTTCCTAATTTAATTCGTTCAACCATAGTATAATGATCTTCTTAATTCGGACCTAATCACTGAACTTGAACTTTCTTCTTTCAACTTTTGAGGCATACCGGTTTCTTATGACGAACTAATAATGCGGGATCCTTAAATGCACATTCGTCCTCTTTTTCAATAAAATGAAGCTTGGCCCATCTTCCTTCTTCATTTCTCTCGAGAGTATAGTTGGTAACTCTATAAAGCGGGATCACGGTCTCTGTTTGGACCACTGCATTTATGTCATTCACTAGTGCAAATAGAATATTTCCCTTTTTAGTCGATAAAGCCATTTAATATTCCTAAAGAACCTTTTGTAGAAAGTTTGGCCATTTTCTTGAAACTTTAGTTATATGTTTTTCAAACCTTCTAATATGCTTCGGTTAGTCACTTAAACTTTTCCATTTTCTTGTGGGTAAAAACAGGTAAACAAATGTTGTTATATCCCTCTTTTTGGTAAAATTTTTCTAGCTCTGCATTTTAAAATTGGAGGCCATTATTTGAAGTGATCGACTTCACCACACCAAACCGGTGACAGTTGTTGGTTAGTATAAAATTAATCATTTTTTTTATTATTATCCTTGTGAGCGGTTCGCCCTCTATCCATTTTGAGAAGTAATGCACAGCCACGATGATGTGATGTCGGTATCTAGTAACCCACGATAAAGTTCAAACCAATCTGATTTCCCACCTATAAAAAACAAAAGTTACTGATATTTATTCCTCACTATGACTATTGTAATTTAGTTCTGTGGTTTAAAGAAATATCTACACGAACATTGATATAGTTTTGGTAATATTTTTCATTTTTGCTTTTTTTTAATTAGTTTATTATTTTTGTCATTTTTAGTGGGTTGTAGATCTTTATAGATTGAATTGGATATACTTACCCTCAACTTATCATAATAGTAGAAATGGTTTGGTTGAACTCCTCATAAGTCGAGTCTCTTCACATCAAATGAGTTTTTTTCATATGTAAATTTTGTATGTTGATTTATTTTAATTCTTATTATTTTTTATGATTAGGTTTGTGGTTTTATTTGGTTGACAAATTGATGAATCGTTGTGGTTGAATTGAATTTCTTGTTTGTTTGGTTGGTTGTCATGAAGTTGATTTTACGAGTGATTGATATAATACTATTTAGGTCTAACAATTGGTATTAGAGATCCATACCTAGACAAAACGTGATGTGGATGAAATTATCGAATATCAAACATGATGAAACTTGCTTCTAATATATTGAACTTTATCACCCCTTTATTCGGATTCTGCTTCCGCCTCTGAACACAAGTATAGAATAGAACTAATATACATGAAAACCTTTTTTTGGTTGAAAATGAGGTATCGGTCCAGTCTGGACCATTAAGCTTATTTTGAACCGATAAGCTTTCGGTTTATAAATATTAAACTGACAAAAAAATGGTAAAAATCGGCTATGTTCGTTTTTGATTATGTTCTTTTCAGTTTGTTTACCATAATGAATGTCGTCAGATAGCCTTAAACTGACAATAACATCTGTGGTTATGCCGTCGATGAGCTGATGTCCATGTAGGTCCAATTTATCCCTTTAAATCATGGTCTGGATGATTATAAAATTGGAAGAAAATTTCCAGCAACCAAATAAACCTTTTTAATGGGGAAAATCGAAATCCTATCAAATACATATCTTAAGTCATAAAACTTAAACACTTAACCTTGTTTTTCTTATGAATAAATAAATCTAATCATGTTCTTTCACATAAAGTCTAGATCGATATCATACCAAGTTAATTAACAGTTATTCCTAATGGTCCGGATCGTGCATATAGAAATAGATGGTTTTGATTTAATAAAATATATACATGACTTTATCGTATGAATCACAAGAGATATTTTACTCTAATACCAATTGATTATAAAATCCTATGACGTTTGGAAACCAAAACGGATGGCTTGACTCATGCTACCCCTGAATGGGCTACTAAAAGCACTTCCGCTCCACATCCTAAAATGTTTGAACCCCCATTGGTTCGCACCACCCTTTCTGCTAATGTCGTCTTCATGATGGTAATCCACATAATTGTAAGTAGTCATCAATTTTTTTTTGCAAAATTTACTTTAAAGACTAGGGGGATTCCTCATGAGGCTATATCCTATCGATATTATATATTCCTTATAATGACGAAGTAAATTTATATCAAAGACTAACAAAAAAATAAGATACACGTAACAAGAGTTGTAAAGAAGTAGTTAGACGAAAGTGACGAAGAATTAATTACACGAGGATCATAAAATGGAATAAGATGAGGGTTGTAAAAGAGTATTTAAACGAAGGTCACTACAGTAATTAGACAATGGTTATAAAAAGAAATAAGTTGAGGGTCGTAAAGAAACGGTTAGACAAAGATAACCAAGAAGATGTTAAACAAAAGTCGTAAAAGAAACGGTTAGACGAAAATCATTAAAAAAAAGGCTAAACGAGGGTCGTAAAGAAACGGTTAGACATAAGTCATCAAAAAGAGGTTAGACGAGGGTCATAAAACGATTATAAAAGTAGATGAATCACACAAACAAAAACACCGTTTGTATAGTTAGAACTGAATGACACTTGTTATTTTCTAATAAGATGTCAAAATTTTTTGTTAAACCATTATGACACTAATATAATAATTGATAAAAAATAAATTATAAATACTACAAATAAAATAAAAACTTAAAATCTTCATTCAAAGACTAAACACTTCAAAATACCAAAAAAAAGTTGTTACCACCAAATTTATTTTATTTCTCGATTATTTTTATTATCTTAATTTTAGATTTAAGATTCTCTTATGAATAATTTTAGCTTAGAGATCTTCAAAATAATTTATGACAGAAGAATTCGGCATTCGATCATACCTCTTATATATTTCGGTATAAACATTTTAATCGTTACATTAAATACTTTTTCATTATAGTGAAATTCAATCAACAAGTTTTATTAACAAAGAATTCACCAATGAAAAACAATCTCAATACCCAAAACAAATCCAAAACAGAAGTTTCAATCATATTCAGCTACTTTACACACAATTATAAATTCAACAAGAAAACCATGAAAACAAGAAATGGGACAACGATTGCTGCTAAGACAATGGCAAAATGGAGAGGGTGTGTGATGTAGCCCAGAAAGTCCAAACAAAAGCCTTTTTAATTTAATTTTATTTTATTCAAATATCTTATGTATTTAAATCAAATCTAATTATATTAAGATTTTATTTTATTTTATTTTAGAATATTTATTTTATTTCCTTGTATTCTAATTTAGGGTTTTGAGAAGCTATTATATAAAGCCTCTTATACCTTAAGTTATTGGAAGTTTTTGGAATAATAGATTTTTTATCTCTGAAAATTTCACTCTTTGTTACCCTTAGATTAGGGTTGCATCATGTTACACTTGAATTAGGGTTTCATCTATCGTTGCTTCTTCTTCTATTTCCGTTGCGTCATCAGTTTGGTATCAGAGCCTCAGTTCCTGCTACGGGTCAAACATGTTTCTGAATCCTGATTTCATCTGATTCAAGGTTTAAAGAAGAGAACAACACACGTGGTCATGAAGACCGGGAAGATCGTTTGAGTATGAGGGGGCATACCAATCGTTTCAATGACGATCGTATTGACCGGTTACTGAAGGAGTTTAAATTGGCTACCAATCGTCGAATCAAGGTAAGTCTCAGGCTATGAAGAGGTTTTCAAAACCATTTTTTTCATCAACTGGACATGGGGATGTTGTCTTCAGGCTATGAAAATGTTTTCGAAACTATTTTTTCCTTCAACTTGATGGCTTCAATGTGACTTCGAATAAGGAACAATCGAGAAGAATTTATCTTATTCCGATAAGGTTAACAATTATAATTTCCAATGTAACGATTGAATAAAATAAAATAAATAATTTGGGTTCTTGATGGTGATGGTGCTGTGAATTCGAGGACGAATTCTTGTCAACCAGGAGAGGATGATGTAGCCCAAAAAGTCCAAACAAAAGCCTTGTTTATTTTATTTTATTTTATTCAAATATCTTATGTATTTAAATCAAATCTAATTATATTAAGATTTGATTTGATTTCATATTATTTTATTTTAAAATATTTATTTTATTTCCTTGTATTATAATTTAGGGTTTTGAGAAACTATTATATAAAGCCTCATATGCCTTAAGTTATTTTAAGTTTTTGGAATAATAGATTTTTTATCTCTGAAAATTTCACTCTTTGTTACCCTTAGATTAGGGTTGCATCATGTTACCCTTGAATTAGGGTTTCATCTATCGTTGCTTCTTATTCTGTTTCCGCCGCGCCATCAGTTTGGTATCAGAGCCTCAGTTCCTGCTACGGGTCAAGCATGTTTCTGAATCCTGATTTCATCTGATTCAAGGTTTAAAGAAGAGAACATCACACATGATGATGAAGATCGGGAAGATCGTTTGAGTATGAGGGGGCATACCAACCGTTTCAATGACGATCGTATTGACCGGTTACTGAAGGAGTTTAAATTGGCTACCAATCGTCGAATCAAGGTAAAAATTGCTTGTCGAGATGCTGTCTCAGATTATGAAGAGGTTTTCAAAACCCTCTAACCTAATTCAAAGATCTGGGATGTAGTCCAGAAAGTCCAAACAAAGGCCTTCTTTATTTTATTTTATTTTATTCAAATATCTTATGTATTTAAATAAAATCTAATTATATTAAGATTTGATTTTATTTTATTTTATTTTAAAATATTTATTTTATTTCCCTTGTATTATAATTTAGGGTTTTGAGAAGCTATTATATAAAGCCTCGTATGCCTTAAGTTATTTGAAGTTTTTGGAATAATATATTTTTATCTCTGAAAATTTCAATCTTTGTTACCCTTAGATTAGGGTTTCATTATGTTACTTTTGAATTAGGGTTTCATCTATCGTTGTTTCTTCTTCTATTTCCGCCTCGTCATCAGTTTGGTATGAGAGCCTCAGTTCCTGCTACGGGTCAAGCATGTTTCTGAATCTTGATTTCATCTGATTCAAGGTCTAAAGGAGAGAACAACATACGTCCATGAGGATCTCAAAGATCATTCGGTATGCGGGAGACACACTAGGCGTTTCAATGACGATCATATTGACCGGTTATTGAAGGAGTTTAAATTGGCTACCAATTGTCGAATCAAGGTAAAAATTGCTTATCGAGATGCTGTCTCAGGTTATGAAGAGGTTTTCAAAACCATTTTTTTTCTTCAACTGGACATGGGGATGTTGTCTTCAGGCTATGAAAAGGTTTTCGAAACTATGTTTTTCCTTCAACTAGATGGCTTCAATGTGACTTCGAATAAGGAACAATCGAGAAGAATTTATCTTATTCTGATAAGGTCAACAATTATAATTCCCAATGTAAAGATCGAATAAAATAAAATAAATAATTTGGTTTCTTGATGGTGATGGTGCTGTGAATTCGAGGACGAATTCTTGTCAACCAAGAGAGGATGATGTAGTCCAGAAAGTCCAAACAAAAGTCTTGTTTATTTTATTTTATTTTATTCAAATATCTTATGTATTTAAATCAAATCTAATTATATTAAGATTTTATTTTATTTTATTTTATTTTATTTTAAAATATTTATTTTATTTCCATTGTATTATAATTTAGGGTTTTGAGAAGCTATTATATAAACCCTCGTATGCCTTAAGTTATTTGAAGTTTTTGGAATAATATATTTTTATCTCTGAAAATTTCAATCTTTGTTACCCTTAGATTAGGGTTTCATTATGTTACCTTTGAATTAGGGTTTCATCTATCGTTATTTCTTCTTCTATTTCCGCCGTGTCATCAGTTTGGTATCAGAGCCTCAGTTCCTGCTACGGGTCAAGCATGTTTCTGAATCTTGATTTCATCTGATTCAAGGTCTAAAGGAGAGAACAACATACGGCCATGAAGATCTCAAAGATCGTTCGGTATGCGGGAGACACACTAGGCGTTTCAATGACGATCATATTGACCGGTTATTGAAGGAGTTTAAATTGGCTACCAATTGTCGAATCAAGGTAAAAATTGCTTATCGAGATGCTCTCTCAGGTTATGAAGAGGTTTTCAAAACCATTTTTTTTCTTCAACTGGACATGGGGATGTTGTCTTCAGGCTATGAAAAGGTTTTCGAAACTATGTTTTCCTTCAACTAGATGGCTTCAATGTGACTTCGAATAAGGAACAATCGAGAAGAATTTATCTTATTCTGATAAGGTCAACAATTATAATTCCCAATGTAACGATCGAATAAAATAAAATAAATAATTTGGGTTCTTGATGGTGATGGTGCTGTGAATTCGAGGACGAATTATTGTCAACCAAGAGAGGATGATGTAGTCCAGAAAGTCCAAACAAAAGCCTTGTTTATTTTATTTTATTCAAATATCTTATGTATTTAAATCAAATATAATTATATTAATATTTTATTTTATTTTATTTTATTTTATTTTATTTTATTTTAAAATATTTATTTTATTTCCCGTGTAATATAATTTAGGGTTTTGAAAAGCTATTATATAAAGTGTCGTATGCCTTAAGTTATTTGAAGTTTTTGGAATAATAAATTTTTATCTCTGAAAATTTCAATCTTTGTTACCCTTAGATTAGGGTTTCATTATGTTACCTTTGAATTAGGGTTTCATCTATCGTTGTTTCTTCTTCTATTTCCGCCGCGTCATCAGTTCAAAGATCTAGGATTTGGCACAAACTCCATAGCCGCGGCAACAAATGGGGTAAATAATTTTGCTAAGACTTTGGGAGTAAGGATAGGGTTTATTGGCCGAAGAGGAGGAGGCGAGGATTTTTCATATGGAGTGTCTGCAGCAGGTGGAGTGTCTGAAGAAGGTGATGGAAGATCGGAAAGAGCCGATAAAGTATCTAAAGAAGGTGATTGACTTAGGTTGGAATCATCAACAACATTGACGGATAACCTTTGGCCTCCCGTGCAGTGACCTGGGACACTACATAAGTAGTAATGCATACCGGCAGTTGTGATGGTTGCTGGTCCAATGGTTTCAGTAGAAGTAGTAGTTGATAGGTCGCACGAATCATATGCTTCCTTTGTTACTGAAAGAACAGTTTGACTTCCGGTGGTAAACTCAAATTCTGCATCAAAATAACAAAACATCGGTGTGGTTTTCCATCTTAAATCACATATAGAACACATCTTAAATCACATATATAAGGAGAAAGTACTTTTATCGTACTATTTTGCATAAAAAAAACACAAGGAGTGGAGGATTTACTGTAGGTAAAGGGGTGCGACCGTCCCCACTTACCCAGGGTAGATTAGTATAGTAAAGAAAAGTTATTTTTGGATTTGTTGAAAGAAACCGTATTAAAAAAATTTGATGGAGGACAAACGGTGTTTGTTTTTGCTGAACTTTACACAATATGTTTGGAACATCTAAGGTGTTAATTTGACAGTTTGGGTTGTAATTTACTTATACGGTTAGGGAGAAATATCTGCTCGAATAGTGAAGTAATTTTGGTAATATTTTTCACTTTTTTTTGTTAGTTTATTATGTTTAAAATTGTTGGTAAGTTGTAGATCTTTATTAGATTGAATTGAATATACTTGTACCATCAACTTATCATAATAGTATAAGTGGTGTGGTTGGACTTCTCATAAGTCCCGTGATTTTTTATACCTCACATCGAATGAGTTTTTTTATATGTAAATTTTGTATGTTGATTTACTTTAGTGCTGATTAGTTTTTCATGATTAGCTTCGTGGTTTTATTTAATTAACAAATTGGTGAATCGTTGTAGTTGAATTGATTTTCTCGTTTATTTGGTTAATTGTCTTGAAGTTGATTTATTGAGTGATTGATATATTATTATTTAGGTCCTAGACTTGGTATTAGAAATCCATACTGATAAGGTCGCGAATATCCATATCAATATCATGAGAGAGATGCGACCAAATGATTAAGGCTGGATCGAACCAATAAGAATGTACTGGATAATCCGACCAAGTATAATCTTGAACAATCATAAACAAGGTAACGGAAGAGGAGAGATGAAGGTTTAAGCATCAGCTAAATCGCGCTCGGAAATGGGAACAGATAAGAGGCAAGGACGAGCTGAACAAGGAGATCCCAAACGAATAAAGCAAAGAGGTCGAGCCGAGAGGAATTGTGCCCAAGCAGAGTCGGGCATATACCTCGACCGAAGAGATGATATTCTAGTCCAGAATGGCGCGCTCATCCCATTTACGCTCCATCAACAACGAGAATAAAGATCATTGATAGAGCCAAATATATTTATGAGTCAACTCTCGTGGACCATAACTCCCAAAGTAATGGCCGCCAATTTAGGACCATTAACATCAGTAATGGTCTCCGTACAAGACCAATATGGTCACGTAATAAATGATCATGTTGTAAATGCTATGAGCAGTATAAATATGGATCTTAAACATGTAATTGTATATTTTCTCGAATCAATAAAAAGTTACTACTTTGGAAATATTTTTGTTAAGATTTCTCGTGAACATTTTTGGTACCATCTGTCGGAAACCAGAAAGAAAAAACACTCATTAATATTCAAGCACCAATGGTAGTAACTAGATCCGGGATTGAAATGGAGCCTATGGAGAGACGTATCACCATAACCAACTTGACTCAAATGGTGGAACAAGTCGTTAAACCAAGCGTTAATCCATCGCAGGCCGCTAACGTCCAAGAAGTTCATCCCCATGGGGGGAGGGGGGGGGGGGAGGGATAGAAGCTCCACAACGGATCTCCCCAATATTCATTGATCCACCACTGGCACCTCATCGCGAAGGTCATAACCAATCTAACCGACCCGTCCACCAAATCCAATAATATAGATGAGGTAATACATCAGGCTCAGCATAAGGCAGACCGGGATCAGGAGGGGAAGGACCAGGGCACCAAAGCAACGCAAGCAGAAACGAACGATGTGATCAACGCGCTAACGGAAAAACTACGCGATGGTGGTCACCAAGGTCGACAATCGAGGGTAGCCGCGCAACCAGACGAGAAGGGTCATTAAAACGCGATAAGTATGGTGAAGGAACTGGGGAGAGCAACGTCCAGGAACGCAAGACGGGGAAGAAACACCGCCAGGAAGAAAAACAAACATCATCAAAAGCTAACTAGAGGGGTGTAGTTGGGCAATATGATCAAGTGCGCCCAACAATGGTAGCTTATATGCTCAAGGAATCGACATTCGTAGAAAAAATCCTACCTGCAGAGCTCCCAAAAAATTTGATCATTTCCGTTTAGAGGTGTACGATGGTACATGCGACCCGGAAAGACACATGAAGCAAGTCCAAAATATGATGATGATGATATTCAATACGGACGACCCTGTGTTGTGCCGGGATCTATCCATGACCCTCAAAGGTAATGTCATAGATTGGTTCAGTAGCTTACCTAAAGTTTCTATCCACATTTTAAATGGCTATGAAGTTCGTTAGAAACAGGTTTGTGGGCAACAAAGAGCTACGATTGCACGCAGACTCTGTTATGGACCTTTACCAGAGAAGGGGGAGTTATTGAAAGGCTATGTCAAGCGATTCGTTGACACCATGAATAAACTTCATGATTTAGCAGAAAACATACAGTGGAATCTTTGAAAAAGGAAATCGACACGCAACGCAAATGGTATGCCAACATGGTGTGGTTCCCATGTGACAAAATGAGAGATCTCCTTGCACGAGCCGATCGGTTTATTAAAGTGGACGATGCAACAAAAATAAGCTCCCCCGAAAAAATCGTGTCAAACTTTAGGACATCAATGTACGATAGAAGGAAGCTCAACGAAGGGCCCCGCAGGAAAACCCAGAGGGGTCCAAACAACCAACACCCTACGGCTTATGAAATTTTTTCACGGTAGTTCACACCACTAACGGAGACGATCTCTTCCATTTACGACCGAAGCAAATATAGGCTACGATACCAGTCTCCTCGAGTTATGTCTGCTCCAAGTTACAAGAGATCGACTATGCATTTTTTCTCTTACCATAACAACCATGGCCACACAATTGACAATTGCTGTAAATTGAAAGAGGAAACTCAGAGGTTAGTAGAAAATAGCGAGATGATCTAATTTGTAAAGTAACAAAATCGCCACCAACAGAGCAAAAAAAGGGAAGAGCCCCACCATAACGAACAAGAGTCTCAATGGGAGGACAAAAGAATCAACACAAGAAAGAAACAGTGGTTGTTTACGATATCCGGCGTGGGTACTTTAATTGAGGCCGACCAACAATCCAGAAATCGGAGAAGGGTAGACCCACAAGTACATTCAGTGGATGTTTATTCTTATAACACTTACAAAGACCCGGTGGCCGACCTCGTTTTCAACGCCGATGACCTGAGGGGAATTGTCGCCCCCATGAATATGTCCAGACAATCAACCTATATATCAAAGGTGTGATGGTAACCAATGTGTTAGTAAATGGGGGCCGCTCTGCCAATTTTATTTTCAAAACAAACTACGACTAAATGCTGGAGGTTTCACCATATAAATTGACACAACGTACTTTGACAGGGTATGAAGGAAAGACGTCTCAGTGTGTAGGCGATGTTGAACTCATGGTTAACGTGAGACATAACACTATAAAAATGATATTAATACCCTCTTTATGATATTGGACGCACTAAGCTCCCATCACGCCATCATCAGGAGACCATGGTTGCACCGGATGGAAGCAACCCCATGCACATTCTGCCAATGCATCAAGTACCCCGTCGGTAATGTTGTAGGGATCATACGAGGAAGTCAATGCAATACACAAACTTGTTACTCCGTCACTGTAGATCCCATCAAATCCGTACGATAGCAATTAAAAGGTGAGGGGGAACCGAACGAGGAAGATGTGCAAGAGGTTAATAATCCGGAGGACGCCTTGGAAGAAACGGTAGCAGCAGGGCACACCCTTTGCTTATGAACTTCTTTGGATCCATGTTTTAAAACTTCTTTAGTCCAATTATTACAAACAAAATTTAGATATTTTCGTATGGGAAGCAAAGAACCTAACAGGGGTCGATCCCCCAATAATTTATCATGAGTTAGGAGTCGATAGGTATGCCAAAACATGAAGTAATTTACAGTGAGGTAACTAAATTTTTTATCTCGGGCATATCCGTCGAGCTCGATATCCGGTGTGGATAGAAATCCCCGTTCTCCTCAAAAAAGAAAGAGGAAAGTGGCGAATGTGCGTCGATTTTCCCGATTTGAACCAGACTTTCCCTAAATACGCCTTCCCCATACATGAATCAACCAATTAGTGGACTATGCATCGGGTTGCGAATATATATCATTCATGGACGCCTACTCCGGTTACAATCTAATTCGCATGCATCAGAATGCAAGGAACACAAGGCTTTTCAAACGGAGCGCAGGTTGTACTGATATACCATTATACCCTTCGGTTTAAAAAATGCAGGCTCGACTTACCGCCTGATCAATCAGATTTTCAAATATCAACTAGGGAACTGTATGGAGGCCTACATAGATTACATGGTCGTCAAAACCAATGTCCCAATGCAGCACCTGTAAGTGTTGAACAATGTCTGCACAGTCCTAGGTAAGTATAACTTAAAGTTAAATCCGTTAAAACGTTTATTTGATATCCTAACATGAAAGTTATTAGGTTATGTGGTGAGTAAAAAGGGAATAGAGGCGAACCCCGCTCAGTTGCAACTGTTACTTAAAAGAAATCCAGTGTCTCACCGGGAGCTTCGCAAACCTTTTCCGTTTCATATCAAAACCTCTGATAAGAATCACCCTTTCTTCGAGGTTTTAAGAGGGGAAAAAAAGGTTCAATTGGAGCGCAGATTGTGACACAACCTTCATCGCTTTAAAAATGTACCTCACATCACCTAAAATATTATATGCACAACTGACAGGTGAATCCCTCTACCTTTATTTATCACTCTCCAACTTTGCTATCAGTGCGGTCCTCGTCAGGGAAGCTGAATGAGTACAACGCTCTTTACTACACCAATAAAATCTTAGCAGACACCGAGACTAGATCTCACCCTAAGATCAGTGGTTGCTTCTCGAAAAATGGGACCGTACTTTCAAGGTCACGCTATCGTTGTTCGAACTTATTTCCCCCTGCGCAAAGTATTTCAAAAGTTGGATGTTTTGGGACGCCTCACCACGTGGTCAGTCGAACTCAAGGAATATGATATCAAATTTAAACCACGCACGACTATCAAGGAACAAGTTGTCGTAGATTTTTTAACCAAATTTTCCGCAGCACCCCTGCACAATGGAGACACTTATACTACGGGATAAGAAAAAAAGTAGGTTGAAGGCTGATTGGGCTTCGAGCGGATCTGGAGGAGGAGCTGGAAACTAACTAAAATCACCTACAGGAGAACAAATCAGGAAAGCAATCTGATTTAGCTTCTCATTAATCAATAATGTGGCGGAGTATGAAGCAGTTATAGACGACGTGTGATTAGCCCGCATTTACGGAGCCACCACACTTCAGGTACGATCTGATTTGCAACTAGTTATTAACTAAGCTGTGACTATGTATGATGCAAAACATGAGGGTACGCACACTTATTTGACAATTTAAAAGGAATACAAGACCGAATTTCATGATGTTCAGTTCGAGCAAGTACCCCGTCTTGCGAACTCCACATCAGACTCTGTGGCTAAGTTAACAGTGTCAACCGAGCACCCACTGGTAATTTTACAAGAACACCCCAACACTGCAACCTATCTCCAATCAACCACAGTCTGTTCGGTCAGCAGACTATTTGGCTAGACAAACATGACGAAAGGTGCTTATAAGAACATGACGAAACGTACTTCTTAGTACATGTACAGTGGACACTTTGAAATTCATATATTAGTGACTAACACTTATGAAAGAGAAATAATGTTACGTATTTTTTAGTTAGGAGCTTTAATTGTACTCAAGTGGTAGCGTTTAAAATCACATTTTAAACCTTGATTAGTATGAGAGAGAAACAATATTTGTGGATATGTTTGTTAGCATTATTTCATTGTATTTTTTAAAGTGTTGTTTAAAATATTTTCAAATAATAAATTTAATTTTGGGTTTGCTTAAGATAAAAAAAATGTATTATCCACTTACTATCCATGTTTTCATGTATTTATAAGTAAGACTCATTTAACTATTGTATTTACCGTCTAAGACCCAATTATTTTCTATGTATTTATAAGTAAGACTCATTTAACTATTGTATTTACCGTCTAAGACCCAATTATTTTCTATGATACAATGAATAGCCTCATTAATTATATAAAAGCTTTTATATTATTTCCTTTAACTTTTTTCCGTTTCTTTCTCGCATGAGTTTTCACGATCTATAATAGCATAACAGGCATAACACATTTCGATTATTCTTTTTTCGTATGATTTTCATTGTAGTTTCTGATTTTGATTTTGTTTTATTTAATTTTGATGTTTAATTTTTTTTATTTATGTTTTATGTAACTCATTTTTCTCGAGATTTGTTCTTGAGTTTATTTTTTATGTTATTCGTGATTTTTGGTATTTCATCTGTTTTATGCATATTTTTTTCTAGATGTGAAACCATGCAAACTATAATAGATTATAGATGCTAGATGCAAAACCAGACCAATTATTATAGATGCTAGATGTGAAACCATACCAACTATGATAGATGCTTAATTAGACGAACTATGATAATACTAAACCAGACTAACTATGCTAGATGCGAAACCATGCCCACTATGATCGATGCTAGAGGTGAAACCATACCAACTATGATAGATGCTAAACTAGGCCAACTATGATAGATGCTAAACAAGGACCAACTATCATTGATGCTAGACGCTACATCCTAGATGCGAAAGCATATAATGAGAAAGTGTAAAATATTATTTTTTATAAAAAAAATCAAATTGAATTTATCTAGTTTTGTTCGCCTTAAAAAAACAAAACTAATAGTATTTTTGGATTTTTTCTCCGAGTTATGATTTAAAAAATACGAACATTTCAAACTTAAAATAAAAAAAAAATGTATATACATGTTTAATGATTCTATATATAAATATATTTTAGGTACAAAGTTTGTTAATTTTGTTGGTCATTTACACGTAACAAGTTTTTGAGCTGGTCCTAAACAATAATGCTCCTTTTAATTTTATTATCCTATAAAATTTTTAAAATTTTGTTTCACTATATTCGTATTGAAAAAGAAGATCAAATTTATTTTTGTAGATTAAAGTAAAATTTGAATAAACAATGCAGAAACAGGTTTCAGAATTTTCTTATAGAGTACAAAGTAAAATTAAACGACGGATGTCCCTTCTGTGTAACTTAATTAAAGAATTCAATGAGTTTTAAGACCAGATATAGTTGATCACAAAACGAACAACTTACTCAGCGTGTCACTAACTTTGAAAGTCGTAGAAGAACTCTAGTCTGAGTAAAACGTAGGTACAGGAGGAGCCGTCCAACCAGTACTATCTCCTACGGTATACTCCTCGAACCGCGGTTCAAAGCTGACAATATGTTTATGAACTGGCGGTTTAACTGCGAAACTGGCCCATTAGGACTGCAAACTAGCAGGACCGCAAACCGGCAGGACCGCAAACTATTAGGACCGCCAGACCGCCAGGACCGCATAAGGAGTAAACCGGCAGGACCGCAAACTGACAGGACCGCAACCCGCTAGGACTGCGAAACCACGGTTTATTTGTAAAAAACCGCGGTTTATTGGTAAATATTATAAATGTTTTATTTATTTTATAACCAAAATGTTATATTCAAAAAATATTGAGATATTACATGTTATTATAGAATTATTATTATATTTTGGTTAATATTAATTTGTTTTGGTTATTAATATTTTAAGTGTTGTAATTATTATATGATAAGGAAATATATTCTTTAGGGACCTAAATGTAATTAGCAAGGACTTAATTGATAAGTTCTACTAATATAGAGTAAAATTAGGCCTTATAAGAGATATAGGGACTAAACTGTAAATTTCCCTCTATGTAACTGCTCTTGTAACTAACTTACTAGGCCTATTTAAAGAGGTTGGGGAGGTTGATTACGCCTATGAAATAATCAGGAGCGAAAGATCATATTCACTACCTAAAATTCTCTTTGTTGATTCTTGTATTCTCAATCTTCTCAATCCAACTTTATTCTCACCAAATTGGCGGTAGAAAGAGGGGGCGAAGATACCTTGATCGATAGATCAAAAATCGAGTCTCGAATTTGTTCGTTTTCTGAAGAATTTTGTTTTTATCTTTGCTGATCGGAGATGAATTTGGAGGAAGGAGATAATCCACCTGTTCGAAAAGCTTTGGAGACGTTGAAATCTGATCTGCAAGAGAAAGAGGCAGGTAAGTCAATTCCAATTCAATCCAACCAATTCGATTTCGAAGGAAAAATGAATGAGATGATAAGAAAAGTGGCGGAGCTTGATGAATTCGTTAAAAAGAAGCAAAATAATAATGATGCTAGACTTAGATCTAAAATAGCAAGAGGTGATCAAGATGATCAGTCGGATCCGTCAAATGACGACGACGACGTTCGATATGTACAGCGTAAAATACATTTTGAGCGAAAAAAGGAGCATAGTGGAATAAAAAGAAAAGAAAAGTTGCAGAAGAGACAGTATGTGGACTCTAGTGATGAAGAGGATTTTGAAAATTCGGAGTCAGATGAAACACCGAGATGCGAGCATTCTCGAGGTCATTTAAGAGGAGGAGAATATGAGCTCCGGCCAGCTAAAATGTATAAAGAAGGAAGGCAAAAGAAGGAAAGGCGAGTATATTCTCCTCGGAAGTATTCTCCTCAGAAGTATTCTCCTCGGAAATTTGAGGCTGAATCAAGTTTATATGCTACTGTGGGAATGAGGAATGAAGACGAGTTTGTTCAAGGAGTAGACTGGAGGGACTCACCATTGATTAGAGAGATTAGATCTGTGCCGCTTCCGAGGCGTTTCGATATTTCTAAAATTGACAAGTTTGATGGAACTCAAGATCCAGATGATCATATAGAATAATTTAAAAACTATATGACTAATTTCGAAGACGATGATAAATTGGTGTGTAGAGCATTCTCTCAGACATTCAAAGGAACTGCACTGAAATGGTACAACAAGATTCCTAAGGAGTCCATTGCAAATTTTAGAGGCTTTTACACAGCTTTTCGAAGACAGTTTGTGGGAAGCAAAGAAATGAGAGCTAATGGAGACACGATAATACAATGTAAGCAAGCTGTGGGAGAAAAGTTAAAAGATTATACTAAAAGATTTGTGTCGACAAAAGCTGGATTAGATGATTGTGAGGAGGTGGTGGCTATGGCAGCGTTTAGACAAGGATTGTTGCCGGGAGATTTAGCTGATGAGACTACAAGGCGTAGGGCGTTAACGTTTGGAGCTCTCATGGCTCAGGTTGAGGATCAGATAAAAGTCGAAGAGTCTACTCGGGTTCGAGGAGAAGGTAGTACTGTTCAGAAAGGGAATAGTCAAGTGAACACTTCGAATAATAACTCATCGCGCCCGAGGGGTAATCAAAATGTTTCTAATCGAGGAGGTTCGAACTCATATCAAGGGGGTTCTTCAAGCTCGTATCAAGGAGGTTCTAATCAACACAATTCTAATAATCAACACCAATTCAGGTCAAGGTCGAATGTGTGGGTAAGACCAGAGTATTATGCGGATTTGACTGAAAGTGTGGCTTCGATATATGAGAAAACCAGGGGAACAGTAAATTTCAGAAAGCCAACAGCGATTAATAGGCCAAGAGAGGAGCGCAATAACAAGTTTTGCAGGTATCATGATGATATTGGGCATGATACAAATGATTGTATTGATTTGAAGAAGGAGATGCAAATTTTGATAGAGAATGGAAAATTGTTGGAGTATGTCAAAAATAATGCTAAAGCCACAACTCAAAAGGTGGGTAATCCTAAGTCTAAGCAGGAAAGTGCACTGATGATTTTAGATGCTGCAGGTGATGAATTTGATGTAGCTTCGGAATATGTCGACCCAGACCCTAGTCGATTATTGTTGATGTCAGTTGATGAGCCGATGCGTAAGGGACGTGTTCGAGATTTGTGTGCGTTCTTTGAATCACTGACAATATTTGGGGGAGATTCGATGACTAATAACACTAATAATTCGAGGAAGAGACATATAGTGAATTTAACACATCAAATTGAGGGAGGAGCATCAGTATACCTAAGCAACAAGAATGATGTCCCATTTATAATTTTCGATGGGGATTATTTGAGAGGAATTACTGGGCCACATGAAGATGCAGTGGTCATAGGAGCAGAAGTGTGTGGGGTGGAAATTCGACGGGTATTAATTGATACTGGGAGCTCTGCTAATGTGTTGTTCAAATCAACATATGATAGATTAACTGCTCCGCCTCGGATAGAAAGGTCAGAAAGAACTATAATTGGGTTTACTGGCGCGACAACGAATGTAGTAGGGGAGTTCGAAGGTGAAATTTCTTTGGGAAAAGGGCCTTTAAAAAAGAAAGTACAAGTACTTTTTATGGTGGTAGATTGTCCATCGAGCTACAATGCTATTTTTGGAAGGTCATGGCTGGCTAAGATGTATGCTATAGTTTCTACGGTTCATCAATGTTTGAAGTATGTGGTCGGGGATCGAGTTGGTGTAGTCCGAAGTGATCAAAAGGTGGCTAGAGAGTGTTACGCTGCTGCATTTAGACTACGTGGCAAAAGTACTGATGATCTAATGGAGAATTAGCAGTTTGGGGGGTTGTCTTCTAGTGGTACAGATGAGGGAATTGATGATCCAAGGTCAACCCCGAGTTCTGTGGTGGTAAGTGAAGAAATAGAAGAATACATTTTCAATAATAATAGAGTGCTTCGAATTGGGACTCTGCTGTCTTTATCGATGCGAGAAAGTTTGTTGAATTTTTTGTCTAACAACTTGGATGTGTTTGCTTGGACATCTGAGGATGTAGTGGGGGTCCCAATTGACATTATATGTCATAGTTTGGCTGTGGATTCGAAGGTCAAGCCGATAATACAAAAAAGGAGAGCTTTTTCGTTGGAAAAATCAGAGGAAACAGTTGCTGAGGTAGATAGATTGTATAAGATGGGACATATCAGGGAGTCCAATTATCCGAGGTGGACAGCTAATCCTGTGGTGGTGAAAAAGAAGAGCGGAAAATGGAGAATGTGTGTAGACTTCACAGATTTAAACAGAGCCTGCCCAAAAGATCCTTTTCCAGTACCTCGAATTGATCAGTTAGTGGATTCTATTTCTGGAAACAAAATTCTAACATTTATGGATGCATTTTCAGGGTATAATCAGATTCGAATGAATCCAGAGGACGAAGAAAGTACAACTTTTATTACTGATCGAGGTTTACACTGTTATAGAGTGATGCCATTTGGATTGAAAAATGTTGGGTCTACGTATCAAAGGTTTATGAATAAGGCGTTTGCTTCACAAATAGGGAGGAATATCGAAGTGTACATCGATGATATGCTTGTTAAGAGCAAAACTGATGATGAACACATTGATGATTTAGAATAGACGTTTTTGAATCTCAGAGCCATACAGTTGAAGTTGAACCCAGAAAAATGTACATTTGGAGTCCGATCTGGAAAGTTTCTGGGGTATGTGATTAGTGAAAGAGGAATTGAAGTGGATCCAGAACAATTGAAGGCTCTAATATCAATGTCTTCACCTCGGAATATCAAAGAAGTGCAAATGTTAACAGGCAGATTAGCAGCTCTGAACAGGTTCATTTCTCGTTTTTCAGATAAGTGCTTCCCTTTTTTCCAGGTGCTGCGTCGACCAAATAATTTTGAATGGACTTGGGATTGTGAAGAAGCTTTTATTAAGATCAAAAATCTTTTGTCCTCCCCTGAAATATTATCAAAGCCTCGAAAGGGTGAGCAATTATTTTTGTATATAGCAGTATCGGATTATGCAGTAAGTGCAGTTTTGGTTAGTGAAGATACGAAAGTTTCGAGGCCTGTCTACTATGTCAGTAAAAGTTTGGTTGATGCTGAAAAACGTTATTTAAAGCTTGAAAAATTGGCACTGTGTATAGTAGTGGCAGCGAGAAAATGCGTCCTTACATCCAGGCACATACGATTGTGGTTCGAACTTCCTATCCATTGAAGAATGTATTGCAAAAACCAGATATCTCAGGAAGAATGACTAAGTGGTCTGTTGAATTGGGAGATTTCGATGTATTATTCTCTCCTCGAACAGCTATCAAAGCTCAGGCCTTAGCAGATTTCTTTGTTGAGTTTCATTCGAGTAGATCCGAAGAGAAAGAAGGTGAAAAAATGAGCACAAATCTGACGTGGACGGTGCAAACTGATTGGGGATCTAGTAATAAAGGGTCGAGTGCAGGAGTTGAATTGGTGGCACCAACAGGGGAATTTATGTTTCAAGCTATAAAATTTGGATTTCATGCTTCGAATAACGAAGGTGAATATGAAGTTGTGCTAGCAGGATTGCGATTAGCAAAGATTTGTGGAGCAATATTTGTGCGCTTAGAAACAGATTCGCAGTTGGTAGTTAACTATGTTAGAGGAATTTCAGAAGCTAAAAAAGATCGTTTAGTTTTGTATCTGCGAGAACTTCGAGGTATGATGGCACAATTTGAAAATGTCGAGGTGGAGCATATTCGAAGAGGAAACAACACAATGGCTGATTCTTTGGCAACAATGGCTTACTCTGAAGAATATCCATGGATCGTGACACAACCATTGCCTTCGATCATATCAAGCTCTGAGCAATGTGAATTTGTTGAGGAGGTAGTAACTGATTCGATGCATATTCGAGGTGATTGGAGAAGTGACTTGTTAAACTTTCTTTCGAAGGGAATACTACCTCTTGATAAACACCTGCTCAAGAAAATAAGGTACAAAGCTCTTGGTTATGTGGTATTGGATGGGATATTGTATAAGAGATCTGCGTCAAGACCTTTGTTACGATGTTTGAGTAAGCAAGAGTCTCAAAACATTTTATCTGAATTACATGATGGAGATGGATCAGCTCATTGTGGATTCAAAGCTTTAACGTGTAGGGTATTGTTGGCAGGGTATTATTGGCCTACTATATTGCATGATGCCAAGTTATTGGTTTGAAGCTGTGATACTTGTCAAAGGTATGCGCATTTAATACATAAACGAGCAGTACCCCTGATGACAATCTCTGAGGCGGTTCCTTTCGATAGGTGGGGGATTGATTTAGTAGGACCATTGTCTATGGCTTCAGGTGGAAGACAGATGATTATTGTCGCGGTTGATTATTTTTCGAAGTGGGCAGAAACAGAACCTTTAGCTGGAACAAAAGCTAAGGATGTGATCAAGTTTATTCTAAGTAACATCTGCTACCGTTTTGGAGTTCCTCGAAAAATAACAACGAATAACGGTCCTCAATTTAATAACAAGGAAATGGATTCTTTTTGCTCTTCGAAAGGAATACAACAATGCTTTTCTACTCCTTTCCACCCCCAAGCAAATGGGCAGGTGGAAGTTACAAATAGATCTATTTTGGAGGGTTTAAAGAAAAATTTGGCGGGAGCAGCGGGGAAATGGCCAAATTATCTTCAAGAAGTGTTGTGGGCATATCGAACAACCCCTAGAGAGGCCACAAAAGAGACTCATTTTTCTTTAGTGTATGGAATGGATGCTGTGTGCCCTGCTGAATCTACATTGCCTTCCTATAGGTTATTGCGATATTCCGAAGTGGATAATGATGAAGCTAGAAGGGTTGAGCTTGATTTGTTAGAAGAAAAAAGGGTCAAAGCATATTTGAATGTGGTTCATTATCAAACCTTAATGAGAAGCAGGTACGATGCTAAAGTCAAGAAGAGAGAGTTTAAGGTTGGCGATAAAGTGTTGCGAAAAGTATTTCTTCATACTAAGGACAAGCACCTCGGAAAATTGGCTCCGAATTGGGAGGGTCCTTATGAAGTCAAAATGATGGTCAAGCCAGGCTCCTACAGGTTGTCTGATCGTGAGGGGAGGATGCTCAAACACCCTTGGAATATAGAGAATTTGAAATTGTACTGTGAGTAAAATTGAACTTCGAATTTTTGCAAAACAGACATACTCTTTCCTTATCTGTTGGCCCAGAAAGGTTTTAATGAGGTGTCTGGCTAATATTGAATTTTATAATAAAATTTATTTTGGCCATTGGTTGTTTAGTATGATGGGTGATTTATTATTTTGGTAACTTGGCAAGGACTGATCATCTTTGAAAGTTGACCAAGAATAATTTTCCAAAGCAATAGCTTTGAAGAAACAACCTAATTTTCGAGGTGCCACGTCTTATGAGTGCATCTAATTTTCGAGGTGCCACGTCTTATGAGTGCATCTAATTTTCGAGGTGCCACGTCTTATGAGTGCATCTAATTTTCGAGGTGCCACGTCTTATGAGTGCATCTAATTTTCGAGGTGCCACGTCTTATGAGTGCATCTAATTTTCGAGGTGCCACGTCTTATGAGTGCATCTAATTTTTTGAAGTGCCAAGTTTAATAAGTACACCAGAAATTTGAAATATTAAGAAAATGCTTGTTTCATCGGATAAAACTTGAAGCTTACAAAAAGGAGAAAACTACTTAATTAAAACACACAAAAAACAAGCGCAACATACATAATCAATTGTTTAGTCATCCTCTTCTTCCGGTGATTCTTCAGAAGCATCATCTTCTTCTGAGGAGCTTGATGGCACCTCGAATGCCTCCTTTGGACGTTCTTTTTCTGGGATTTGCTTCCAAAATTCTGTTAAATTCAATCGTGGATAGGCAGCGTGGATTTCTCGAAGAAGATTGATAGCTGTATTAGTTTGAGCTTTCTTGATACCATTAAGCATCATAGAACCAACAGCAGCTTCGGCTTTCTTGACGGCAGCCTTCTTTTCTTCCTCGAATCCTGTTTGAAGCGTAGTCAATTGAGTTTGACAATCTTCCAGGTCTTTTTGAGTTTTCTTAACAAGATCTTCAACTTCGGTAGATTTTTTGTTTTCCTCAGAAATGGCAGTGGAATGTTGAGATTTTAGATTTTCAAGGGCCAAACGATGAGAAGTCTCCAAAGCTTCGATTTTTTCTTTATGCTCTTTAAGAAGCTTTCCTTTTT
The DNA here is from genome assembly GCA_036936605.1 of Limnanthes douglasii subsp. nivea. NCBI lineage: Eukaryota > Viridiplantae > Streptophyta > Magnoliopsida > Brassicales > Limnanthaceae > Limnanthes > Limnanthes douglasii. The sequence continues at coordinate 293,484,395 of JAUPFV010000002.1, forward strand.
CAGCCTCGAAATCTTGAAGTGCTTTATTTTTCGAAGCCTTTTCAGATTCTGTTTCTTTTTTGCTCTTGATTAATTCTTGTGCAAGGAGCTCCAATTGTGTATGAGAATTGTTCACTTCTTCACACAATTTTTTTGGCTGCAGCACTCAAATTAGTAAAAGGTCGAAGGATTGAAGTTACCTCATCAGATCTGTCAGGATTAGGCAAGTTTGATGGGTGATGATGAGCAGGAACGATTGCATTAGATGTTGAAGTTATGGCAGCCCCAGTAGAAGTTGATGGAATGGTGTTGACAGGTCGAGAATCTTCACCAGTGACTGTAAAATCCCCGCTTGAATTGAAATCTTTGAGGTTAAGATATTCAATTTCTTGGCTATCTCCTAGTGCCAATCCCCCTTGACGATTTTCTTCAATGAAGATTTTCTCATGCACTTCGGAAGCCAAGACCTCTTCGAGCATGTCAGCTTCGTTCTTTTTCTTTGGAGTGGTGGACTTACTCTTTTTCTTCTTTGGAGTATTGTTTTCTTTCTTTTTCCTCTTCAGTGCAGGTTCGTCCTCTTCGGATATTGGAGGAAGTTGATATGCAGGCGCTTTTCGTTTCCCTGCAGGCTTCGAATGTTTGGAAGGGTTAGCCTTGCTTGTATTAGGTTTTTTGAGGGTTAGCTTTCCCTTCTTCTTTAATGGTAGGTGGCTGTCAGATCGATTCCTGGTGGGAAGGTAGGTTTTCCCATCTGGTGTGAGAATTCTTTGGACCGCTATAATGGGATCTGGGGGGATCATCGGATCTTCAGGGAAGTCAGCTCCCAAGGTTATGCGCCACAGATGGCTGTTAACGAAGTTGATTGGTTGAAAGGCTGAGTGAAAGCCATTTCCCCAGGCTTCCTCTGCCCACTCAGCCATTCTCTGGAAGATAACCTTTGCAGTTTTTCGACGACCTTTGAATCTCCTCGGAATTTCTGAAAAGAGAATAAACAGTTAGATAAGTAGACTTGTTTAATTTGGCTAGGCTTAATAAGTTAAAAAATGTTAACAGTACAATAATGATTTACTTACTGCTATCTCTCCAGGTGAGAGTAAGTTTTGAGGGGTTGTCATCGGAAATCTCTTTACCATTTTCCCAAGCCCCTGATAAAAAGACGAACCTTTGCTTCCAAAATTTATCAGCTTCGAGGAGGTCATCGATAATCTTCAGATCATCCTCCAATGTTAAGTAGTAGAATGGTAAAACTGGCCCATTTGAGAGTTTGGTCAGTGAGATGAAGTCTTCAATTTCGAGGGGGATGCTTCCTAGCCTCGACACCATGATAGCGGAGAATAAGGTGAAGAGTTGGTTTGGAGTGACTTGTGTTGGGCACAACCCAAGAATTTCGAAGTACCTTACAATCATTGGATCGAGGGGAAATCGAAGTCCCCAGTTGAAAAGCTCAGGATAAACTACCAGTTCGTTCTTCTGACAACACAAAGGTGTTTCTCCTTCTACTGGTAGTCGAAGAACAATGTTTTCTGTTAACCCCCATAGTTTCTTGAGTTCTTCTTTCTCTGATTCGAGGTAGTAGGTGTAGGGTACATTTTTTAGGGCGAGAATGTATCGAGGAGAAAGTGGTTGAAGGTTTTCTTGAACCAAGGCAGCAACATCTTCGGGAAGGGTAATAGGAGGTTTCTTTCCTCGAATTTTCTTTGGAGGGATTACCCCATCAGCCTCGGATTCCCCTTCGGCATCGGATTCGGTGGCTTCAGAATCATTTTATTTGTTATTTTCTTCATCGGTAGCCTCATCGTGACGACTTCGAGTTTGAGTCTCAGTTTGAGTCACAAGAATTGGTTGACTATTCTCTGGTGTAGCGTCAACCATTTCTTGTGGGGGAGGAGAGGAGGTTTCTGCATCGTCACCCATTGCTAGAAAGGTTGATTTTTTGCTAAGTTTAACTTTAACTGCTTCAGATTGAAGGATAGGTGATTTGGGTTGAAATTTTTTAGTTGCTTCGAATTGTAGGATAGGTGATTTGGGTTGTAGTTTTTTAGAAGTTGGTGGTTTGTCAGAAGTGACAACCTTAGATTTTCGATGTGGTCTTAAAGATGGAGAAGTGGGCTGATTTTGAAGGGGAGAAGGTTGTTGGCTAGATTCTGGGATTGAAGCTAAGGGTGAAGATGAAGTAGCAAGGTTGGGATCGAAGTTACCGTATTTGAAGGTGGTAGAAGAAAAGTGAGGACCGTTGTAGATCAACCCAGCAGCTCTGTATTCTTCAGCTCTCTCTCCAATACAAAGATAATCGTAGGCACCAAATACTTGATTACTAGAACCTGGGAAGAGAGATTTCTTTGGTTTTCTTGGTTTTCTGGGTTTAGATCTTTTGTATTTGGGGTATCTTCTCATACAATAGATGCTGATCTGAGAAGTTGTTTTTGTGACTGAATAAAGTGAGGTTTCTGAGGAAGGTAGTAGGAGATGAAGATGAAGGTTGATGAAGAACAAGATGAAGATGGCTCAGGAAAGAAGTGATTTATCTAAAAAGTTCTCAGTGAAGGTGGAGTTGAGTATTTATAGTTAAAAACAAATGACGTTGAGAATTTGAAGAGGCAAAACCAGTGAATCGTTCTCATTGGATGGAATGTGAAACGTGGAGGAAAACGTGTTGTGTCATAAACCTATCAAGAAGGGTCTAGTTTCAAGTAGGGGTCAGAAAATTCGAAGCACAAGTAAAGTTATATCTCTAGTCAGAAGATTCGAAGTGGAGGCAAAGTTGTATTTCAGGTTGGCAGGTTCGAAGTAATTGGGGAATTTATTTGTGCTTATTCTTGGATTCGACGTGAGGCTGCAAGTCATTAGGCTTAATCATAATTGAATGGTATGGATTTCAGCACATGAAGTTGTATTCACTTGGAGTAACGTTCGAAGAGTGAATAGTTCTTATAAATTATCTGTATAAGAACTAGGGGGGCTACTGATAAGGAAATATATTCTTTAGGGACCTAAATGTAATTAGCAAGGACTTAATTGATAAGTTCTACTAATATAGAGTAAAATTAGGCCTTATAAGAGATATAGGGACTAAACTGTAAATTTCCCTCTATGTAACCGCTGTTGTAACTAACTTACTAGGCCTATTTAAAGAGGCTGGGAGGTTGATTACGCCTATGAAATAATCAGGAGCGAAAGATCATATTCACTACCTAAAATTCTCTTTGTTGATTCTTGTATTCTCAATCTTCTCAATCCAACTTTATTCTCACCATTATATAGTCCAAAATTTTAAATATTACTTATGTTATTATCAGATTTTGAATATTATTATTATGTTTTTAGATCTAATATTAGTAGTGTTGATTTTAATATTACGAACCAAAACTATATCTTATCATGTTAAAATATTACAAATTCTATGGTTATAATTTTAATATTACATTTTGAATTTTATTATTGTGATTTGTTTTTGAATATTACAAGTGTTATATATTATTTTTTAAACCAAAATCATATTTTATCATGCAAAAATATTACAAGTTATATTGTTATAATTTTAATATTACATTTTGAATTTTATTATTGTGATTTCGTTTTAAATATTACAAGTGTTATTTACTATTTTTAAGTTATATTGTTATAATTTTAATATGACATTTTGAATTTTATTATTGTGATTATGTTTTAAATATTACAAGTGTTATTTATTATTTTTAAGTTATATTGTTATAATTTTAATATTACATTTTGAATTTTATTATTGTGATTTGGTTTTAAATACTACAAGTGTTATTTATTATTTTTAAGTTATATTGTTATAATTTTAATATTACATTTGAATTTTATTATTGTGATTTGGTTTTAAATATTACAAGTGTTATTTATTATTTTTAAGTTATATTCTTATAATTTAATATTACATTTTGAATATTATTATTGTGATTTCGTTTTAAATATTACAAATGTTATTTATTATTTTTTAAACCAAAATCATATTTTATCATGGTAAAAGATTACAAGTTATATTGTTATAATTTTAATATTAAATTTTGAATTTTATTATTGTAATTTTAATAATGATTATAAAATTATTATTACATTTTGGTCGGTATTAATTTGTTTTGGTTATCACAAACATCATTCATTATAAGTGAAAATTAGCGGATTGGTGAGTATTAGTAAGTCTACGATTTATAGGCATTTTAAAACTTAAAACAACGTTTTTTTAAATATGCAATAAAATACTAATTGAAACTAATTAATATCGCAAATAATAAAAACTAAATTTAGACTAATACCAACTAATACAACTAATAAGAACTAACAACAAGTAACAACAACTAATAAAATTAGAATTAAAAGAACTAATTTAAATTACTATAACAATTAAATAACTTGATAAATTATACGAAGCTCTTAATTGAGCTATTATAATGTTATCCCAACGTTATTTAAGTGTTTTTATCAAATAGAAACAATTTGCGAAAAAATAATAATCAAACAATTCAGAAAGAATGACTACAATATGTAAAATAAGAAATTTGAGTTTTCTAGAATATTTAGAACAAGTAGAGAGATTTAGAGAGACATAGAGAGGAGTATATGAATTTATGAGTAGACCCAATTTTTTTTTTTAAAAAAAACGAAAAAAAAATTTCCGGACCATCCGGACAGATATCCAGACGCCCGGACCGGAAATTCGGGCCATCCGGAGATCTGTCCGGATGTTCCGGAGACCGGACTTTTGATTTTTTTAATTTTTTTTTAGAAATTTTTATAGATTTTTTTTTAACAACTATGTTTCAAGAAGTGTTTGTTTTGTTTCTTTTTTTTATTAAATGTTATTTAAATCACTTTCACTTTCAATTTTTATTTTGTTATTTACAAGTAATTTAAGTTTATGCTTATAATTATACAATTCTAAAAATTTTAAATTTAAACTTCTAATATTGAATAGTTCGAAAATACAATAAACTATATAATTCATCTAACCATAAACACTTCAAGCTTGGAAGAATCTAAAGAATCACCTAATAATTTAAAATTAGAATACAATTATATGTCTAGGTATATATTATTTAATATGTACATAATATTAAATATAACATCTTAAATATCTAGTATGTTCAAACAATATACAAATCATTTTACAATTATATTGTTTACGATATCTTGTTTAAGACAATCAAATTTATATTTTTATATTTTTACAATTATTGAAAGTTGTAATCGAAATACAAGTAGATGTATATAATTTATTTAATATCTACGTAATATTAAATAAAATATCTTAAATACATAAATATAAATATATAATCAAACGTATCAAAATCAAATTACAATTATTTTTTTAGAATGTAATTGATTGATTATAAAATTTCGATTAAAATGATAACATATTTAAATTAAAATACATGAAATAACATAATTAACTCGTGTATATGGTACATATCTCAATTATTGAAATTAGATTCAAGTAACACTTACAAATTAATTTTAAATAACATTATAAAATATTCTGATAAACGGTTCTTAAATAGTTTGGCTGGTGGTTTGAACTGATAAACGGTTCTTAAATGGTTTGTCTGGTGGTTTGAACTGCGAAACTGACCCATTAGGACTGCAAACTGGCAGGACCGCAACCCGCCAAAACCGTATAAGAAGCAAACTGACAGGACCGCAATCCGTAATTCTGATTTAAACGGTTCCAATAGTTTGCGGTTCAGACCGTTTGCCACCCCTACCTCTGCGTACGCCATCTGCAACGTAACTGGACCAAATACTACAACCACAACCAAATTCATTCTCATGAATCTATTCATTTCTCTCTTTATTTTTCTTTCGAGAATTTAGCTCTATATTTACAACTAGGCATACTACACCGCTTAATATAGAAAACATGATAAAAAAAAATTAATAGTCTTTCGACCATTATGTTTTTTCTATTTAATCAATCGATTTCAAAATCGTTCAAGGTGAGTTTTTAGATTTGAATTCTTTTATAAATTTAATCATTGACCGGTAAAATTTATGAATTTAAACTATTGGTATGACAAAATCTATAATTTAGTTTTTGAAACAAAAAATTGTCATAAATTATGTATTAAATTTATAGATATTTTCAAAATTAAAAAGAACTCACCTAATTTTAAATTGAATGGACTAAATAAAAAAAAACAGAATAATTAATGATAATTAATGACTATTCAACAATTTAAACCAAGAAACACAAACCAATCCATTCTTGGCTGTTGAAATAGTGCACAAGAAATACAAAAACTAACGTTATTGTCAAGTGTAGCTTAGTTCAATTAGTTTGGCTTTAAACAAGAAATAAAGACATTTATGTGTGAAACATTCAACTCTCGTCACAATATTTTTATCCAGTTACAGATCGGCAATGCCATTATTAATAAGACGAACGTCTTCGGGGTAATGTCGAACAATGGAAAAAATAGTTGAGATTGTATTTATATACTCGAGCCGATTCAGTACAAAAATAGTTAATGTAAGACCATGTCTCCCTTTGATATTTAATACTGCCTCCTTGTAGTGGTTTGACGAGATCTTTGTTGTTTTTCTGCACTTGATTGTTGGATACGCAACGTTTAGGTCCATCAAAACTTTTGTTAATTAGATTTATTCGTTGTTTTTTTAACAATATAGTTATTGTTGAGACGGCATTTAAATGAATTGTTTATAGTTAAATCGATAAATATTAGTTTCGGTGAAGTTATTTTTTTCATAATTCTTTGTATTTCCTCCATGATTTAAAAAAAACTCACTGGTGTTATTTCTTCCGTAAAGGAAATAACATATTTGTCCTTCTTTTATATTTTACTTATTTATTCTAACCCCATTAATTTAATTCTAGATACACCCTCTAGAATATAAATTACTCCTACCTTTCATTTCCCCTCTTTTAACCTATGCCAAAAAACAATCCAAAAAAAAATCATCTCCTTGTAGATTAACTAAACCTAAAGAGCAAGAGCTTGTAAAGAACTGAGTTCATGTTCTAACATCATAACCAGGCTTGTATCTTCTAATCTCCTTTTTTTAACTTTCGATTTCATGTCTTATCTTCTAATCTCGTTTTTTTTTTCAGTTTTACAATTGCATATCAGAATCTCGTTTTTCAGTTTTTCTCATCTTCTAATCTGTTTTTTTCTTATGTATCTTCTATGTATTATGGTTCGATTTTGGATTTTTCATTACGGTTCATGTTGCCTTTCAGAAGAAACGCACCTAATTTTGAGATGCCATCTCGGAATTAGGTGCAATTTTTTTTATCTTTATTTTAAAATAACGAGCACCTGATTCTGAGATACTGTCTCAGAATCATTTGCTTATCGCTCATAAATGCACAAATCGGAATTAGCTCCAAAAATAAAAGTTTCGAAACGGTATTTTCAAGTTACGATATTGTAAAACGTAAAAACATGATTAAATTACCTTGTTCGTTGCTTGGTGTTCTCTGGTAAAGTTTGGCTTTCTTGATATTCTATGATTAATCTTCGATAAAATTGATTTTTTTAGGGTTAATTTTAGAGGGTAAAATCATATAGGTTGGATTAAAGTTGTGTTAATGATGTGTTTTTTACTATAAGACTTTCTATTTGATAAATGTTATCTAATGTTAAATTTGAAAGTAAAATTAGGGTAATCTTGTAAAAATAAGTGTCAAGTGCTTTAGAAAGTTTAAACCATGGAGGAAATAAAACATAACATGGGAAAAATAGCTTCACCCTATTAGTTTCACTCTAACTCCTATGACAAATTTGAGTATATTGCTGGAGGTTGACTTTTATGAGTTTATTTCTTCTAAACATTTATGTTCGGGTTGTAAATCGATTTGTATTCGATTTCAATTATTAATTTTTGAATTGAATCCACGACCGTTCAACAATTATAATAGTTAAGAACAATTTACTAATTTGTTAACCAAATTCGATCTAATCAGTAGGATTATATATATAGATAGGCGAATCAGTTTAACCATTAGCAATAATCGGTTCTAGCTCATAAAATGTATCAAAAAAACCAACGATGTATTGGTTTCGTGTCAGTTTTCCAATGGCCACCATGAAAAAATGAACAAATACAACCAAAATTGAACTCAACCCCGCTTACTTAGTCATCTTCTTTCTCACTTACTGCCAAAAAACCCTGCTCACTTACGTAAAAAAACAAAGAAACATGTTCAAAGAACTCAACCTACCTAAAATACAAGAAACAATATTGATGTAGATTATCATTTGCAATAACAAAACATTGAAAACACGGGAGAAAACAGAGAAAATCAATAATTGAGCACTAACCATTATATATTTAAGAAAAAATCTTATATATGGTCTCACACCTATTGTAAACCAGGAAAACCTGATTTTGCAATAATCTTAACAACAAAAGTATTTCGTACAAATTCTATACAAATGTTAATAAGATCTTATTTAAAGAAAATATTCTAGAAAATACTGAGATTCAACGCAAATGAGATAATGTGTCTCTTCGGTTCACTACTCAAGATATTAAAAAAAACTAATTGCTTCATCAAGATCAACCTTAGTTGGAAAAGTTTCCGAAGGAAAAAAACATCTACCTCATGTTCAGAAATTCTTGGATACATTCAAGTTTGCAGGGAAGGTAATCTATTATCTTGGTATTCCTGACATATAATGTTGGAATTTGATCTCCAAGAAGATTTAAGTAAAATATGGAGAATGAATGTTTGGACTGTCTGAGAACACATCATACGACTTTTGAAATGGAGCCCATATTTCCTACGATTGAATCTCCAATTACCTCGGTTTGGATCACATTTTCAAACCTTCAAGAGTTCACAAACAAGCCTCAATCAAACACAATATTGAACCTACAAATCAAAATGGAACATGGATGCCAAAAGTGAAATATATCATTCTTAAGGAAAATAATTTGGATCACAATCAAGCAGTAATGAAGAGTATGTTCATCAGAGAAAGACGGATGAACAACTAGAGCAAAAAGGAAATAATCAAACTTCATCACTGATTGGAAATTCTACATAGATTCAACATAAAACTAATCATTCATCACATATTTGCAAGCAAAATTCTGACGATAACAAGGATAAAAGAGGCAAGAGAAATGTAGTTCTTAAAAAATATAAAATTATTGAAACCCCCACCCAAGTCTATTGAAACATGTACAATTTATCAACTTCAAATGATTATGAAAATTTAGATTTTGAACATAATTCTCCTAATAAAAATACCATTGGAAGTCTACCACCCTCTTCAATACATAAAAAACTTGAAGATGGAAAAGACTTTCAAACAAATTTGATTAGAAGAGTTAAGAAATCAAAATCAAAATCTGTTAAATTCTCTGTTTCTATAAAATCCCTCCACTTTAAGGGGCTAACAAAGTCCTTAACTCGAATATAGAAAAATGTTGAGAAACACGAAAACAACTAAATGAGGCCCTAAACGTTTGAATTTCGGGCCTAAAATTCATCACCCGACTTTTCTCTTTAATGTTCTCGAAATTCGTTGGGCTTCTTAATGCACTCGTTTTGAGTAGTCGTAACGCCCAAATCTGATAATTGATCCCCAAATAAGGTCCATTTCAGTTTATCTAAAAAGGATCATATAATATTGCTAACATCAACAACAAAATTTGGTTATTTTGGAAAACAAAATTTAGTATGGATATCATTGTGAACCATGACCAATTTCTTCATGTTAAATCTAGACATAATTACTAGGATAAGCAGTTTGCTATCACCATTGTCTATGCTAAGTGTATTAGGAGCCAACAAATAGATCTCTCGAATAATCTGAGAAACTTAGCTGATAATTCTAAGAAATGGCTTGTGATGAGTGATTTCAATGTTATTTCTAATGATCAAGAACAACTTTCCCGTTCCACCCTATGTACGTCTCAATATTAGTTGGCATAAATAAAATCAAGACTGCATTTAAATTTCTAAGCATGTGGGTAATGCACCTTGATTTTCTTAGCATGGTTGAACTAAATTAGAATGCTTATATAAATGGCCTCATATAAATATTTTTTTGAACAAACTCAAAAGGTTAAAACAAAGTTCAATGCGTTGAATTGAGAATGCTTTGGTAATGTATTTGGGGTCATCTTACAGTCTAGAAAAGAAGTTAAATTTTTGGAAAAATATATAATGCATTGATAATAAAATTGGTCTATCTAAAATTCAAACAAATCATCTTCAACTTTTAATTAGAAGAAAACATGCTATGAGAATAAGAACAAGGAAAATTGACTTAAAAATGAAGATAAAAAACTGTTAATTTCATAAGTATATTAACTATGATATCCACGTATTTAGCAATGGAAATTTTCCTTTTAAATCTTTTATTTTTTCAAAATAATTTAAATTATCTGTAATATTATAATTACAATTAATTTTTTTTAATCTAAGAGGAATATTATTTAAGGATAAAAATTTGAGCTCTACAACGTTGGGGGATTAATTATAAAACAATAAGAATTTGAAGGACTTAAAATTTAGATTTTGATTTCCCGCTTAATATTTAGCTCAAATTCAGAAGTGAGAACATAGGGACTTCTTCGTCTTCCTCCTTACGAATTCGATTTCCTTCCTCCTTGCCTACCTTGATTTTTCTTTTAAACTTTCTTCTCTTCAAGACTCTCTTTGTCCTTTTTTTTTCTTTTTGGTCACTGATTCTACAAGACAATGAAATAAGAGGTTAAATAACTCTAATGTCTTCAGTACTTGAGTTTTCTAGTTTTAGGATTGCTTCCAAAAATGGGGGAGGAATAAAGCTCTTATAATCGAATTTGATTTTACACTTTAGGGTCCAGCGAACGAGCCAATCGGAAGCTACGTTCTGTTCCCTAAATATGAAATTGATAGACATATTTGATGTCATCAACAACCTTATTCTATCAATTAATGATTCCAAAAACTTTGTGGTTTTCCCAGAAGTAATAAGAGAGATAAGAGTGCTACAGTTTGATTATATGTCGACTTCCCTTAAGCCTAATATTTTGCAGAGTAGAAGTCCGTCCGGCATTTCCTTAGCTTCATCTTTTTGTGGTGAGAGCTTTCCATATGTGGTTCTGTAGCCACTGAGAAGAGAACCATTGCAATATCTGATGATTATTCCTCCTCTTGATTCACCTGAGGCTAAACAGCAGGCGTCTGAGTTTAACTTGACTATTCCTGGACCAGGAGGATGCCATTTGAGGTGAGTAACTTTGTGTTTGATGTTGAGAAGGTTTGTACAACCTAGAGATGAGGATTTATTTTCACTAAATTTCCAGTGCTTTCTTTGTAGCAGCTTTGAGAGGTCTAGAGCTGATAGCATTGTTGTGATGTAGTTGATGGTGGTGCTTAATGAAAAGGATTCACCATTGATTTTTTACTTGTTTCGTTGCTGCCAGATTGACCAACAGATTATAGGAGGAAGGACTGTCTTGACATGGACTTTCCCAGGAGCAGACCAAATCCAGGTTCGTAGTAGATGTATTGTAGTCATATAACTGCTTATATCTACTTTTAGTATCCCTGCAAAATGAAACCAGATGCTCCACGCGACATTTCAGTTTACAAACAAGTGGTCTTTTGTTTCTTCATTAAAACATAATTGGATTTTGATGCCAGATTAATGTGTCTAGTTTTGATAATTGAGTCTATAATTAACTTTTTTTTCAACAATCTCCAAGTAAAAAATGAGCATTTTCGTGGTGTAATGTTGTTCCATAGAGATTCAAAAAGAGTAAAACTATAGTTAACTAGTTTAATGTCGTTTATAGTATCCTTAAGATTGAATTCACCATTGTTTGATAGACTTCAGACAAGTTTATCTTTGGTATTTTCTGTGATTTTAGTCTTAAGGACTTTACTTACATTGTAGGTAGTAAGGTGTTGATGAATTTTATCTGTCTTCCACTCATTATTTTCCCAAAAAGAACAGACATGAATGCCCTTAAACCAACTATCATTAGAGTTGTGGTCAAGTTTGATTAGAGGTTTAGATTCATACCAGTTATCCAGCCATAAGTCGACCTTACCTTCACCCAACTTCCATTGTATTTTCTCTTCAGCAAACTCCTTAATGTCAGCTAATCTTTTCCATGTTGAGGAGCATTTTTTTAGAAAAGTTCAGTTGAATGGGGTGCTTGTTTTTTAGGCTAGCCCACAAGGAATTTTTTTTCTGAATGCTATCCATAGTTTACAGAAAAGAGCTTGTTCTATATCTTGCAGACATCTAACATTCAAGCCACCTTCACCATGTGGTTTACAGATACTCTTCCAAGAAGCCCAGTGTATCTTCATTGTTTTGTTGGAGGTTCCCCAAAAGAACCTGTTCATTAGTCTTTCTATGATTAAGATAACCGAGATTGGAAGCCAACAAATCTGAATCCAGTATAATGGGATATGCATGAGAACTGAGTTTATCAAGGTTAGTCTTCCTTCTAAAGATAGGGCTTTGTCGTTCCAGCTCTCAATTCTTGTCTTGATCTTCTCTATCAGAGGAATGTAGTTTGGTTTTTTTATGAGGGCTGAGAGTAACACCAAGATAAGTTGTTGGTAAGTTGCTGATATTGAAATTTGTTTGAATGAATAGTGCATTCCTTCTGTCTTGGGACATAGTTGCTGGAGTGATTATGATTTTCTTGTCCTTGTTTAAGGATTGACCAGATACATCTTGGTATACCTATAAGAAAGACCCAATACACTCCAAATAAGTAGGTGAACCATTTGAAAAAATTAAGAGGTCATCTGCAAAGGATAGTATAGGAATGAATAAGCTACTCCTGGTTGAGTAACATAAATCCTTATCTTTTAAGAAGAGCTCTTTTAAGCCTATGAGTAGAACATCTTCAACAAGGATGAATAGACTAGAGGCCAAGGGGTCCCCTTGTCTAATTCATTTTCTCATTTTAAAGAAACCTGCAGTTTCTCCATTAATAAAAATTGAAACACTTACATGTTGAATAATGTTTAATATTAAGGATTTAAAGCTGTTGTTAATACCATAGCATTCCAAAACCTTTAAGATGAAGCAGTGAGCTAAGTCATCAAACACTTTTGACATGTTCAGTTTTATAATTGTATTTCCTGCCTTAGTTTTTCTGTTGATGTCATGAATCAATTCCTTTGCAATAAGGATGTTTTCATGAACCATTCTTCCTTTTACAAATGCTCCCTGAAACTCAGAGATTAGTTTAGGAAAAAGAGAAGATAATCTGTTGTTTAAAAGCTTACACATTATTTTGTTAAACATTGTACATAAGCTTATTGGTCTGAACTGGTTCCAATTTTGGGAAGCTTCAACTTTGGGAACTAGACAAACACCAGTAGCTAGGATACCCTTGGTAATTTTTGGCCTTTTATGAAAGACTCCATGGCTCTACAAGTTTAGGGATAGAATTTAACATTTCATGATTCATTAATTCAGTTTGCATATTAGGATCAAAGTGTGAAGAAGATGAAAGAATGTTCTTGAAATAATCTACTGTAGAGTCTTTGATGCTTCATTGTCTGAAATCCATTTGTTTCCCAACTTTTTGCCAGAAATTTTTGCTTTCCTTATATTCTTTTTGACAAAGCTCTGGAATAGCTTTGTATTATGATCTCCATCCTGAAGCCAGTTTGAATAACATTTTTGTTTCCAAAACTCCTCTTCCATAGTCAGATCAAGGAGATGTTCTGCTTTTGCCTTTCCATAGTTTTTTTTTATCTTCAAGGCTGTTTGAGTTGAGGAAATTTTATTCTTGAATGATTACATTGTCCTTTGTTTGTTGCACCTTATCAAAGATGTTCTTAAAGTTATTTTTATTCCAAATTTTCATCGCTACTTTTAATATTTTCAACTTGTTCCAAAATATGAAAAGAGAACCCGTGCATAGGTTCATTCTAGCTTGTCTCAACCATATTTTGAAATTCATCGTGAAAAGTCCAGGCATTCTCAAATCTGAAGCTTCTAATAATGTTGTCATTTTCTTTGGTAAGGGTAGTATACATTAAAGTGTGGTCAGAGCATGTTCTCGACATGTGAACCACTTTGGTCTCCAAAAAAAACTCAGCCCAAGCCTGGTTGATTAGAATCATGTCCAAGCGTTTCCATCTAGTCTTGTTTGTACAGGTGTATTCAGTCTCTTCATACCTTACATCTTCAAGAAAACAATCCTTAATTGCATCATTAAAGTCAGTTGAACTTTGATTAAAATAGTTTATACAACCAGCTTGCTCAGAGGGAGCAGAAAGTGTGTTAAAATCTCCCATTAATATCCATTCACCTACTCATTTAGCTATTTCCCTTAAGATTTCCTAAAGATAAAGCCTATTCCACCTTTGGTATTTATCATATATACAAGTAATAGAGAATTTTTTATCTAAATGTTTATGGTTTATATGTGTATGAATACATTGAGCATTATCTCGAACGATGTCTATGTGATAATCTATTGACCAGAAAAGCCATATTTTATTTGATGAATTAACGATTATTTTTGGAAAACTTACCTTTAAAGATAAGGACTCAATCTTTCTGCCCTCAATCATAGGTTCCTGAATGAAAAGCAGATAGATTCCTTCCTTCTTAATGATAGACTTAAGTCTTCTTGTAGTGTTCTTATTTCCCACTCCTCGAACGTTCCAGCACAAAGCCTTAATCATTCTTTGGATTGATTCTTACAGATCTTATTGTCTCTTTATAAGAAAGATATTGAATTTTGAGTGGCTTTTTTGTTTTTGCCAGTTTAAGTTTTCTGTTTAGAATATTTTGGAAACTTAAGTCAGCATCTTTGTTGCAGAAAGTTGGTGAAGAGGGAAGACTGCCAGTGTTGGATCTTTTAGGTGTAATGTAACCAGAGGATAAATCATCATTGTTCTCTTCATAGAAATCTTATGCTTTAAGAGATTTGATGGCTTCCAGATGTCAGTTTCCGTGGTGTCATCTGTGATCATCTTCACATGGATTTCTTTTGAAGCATTGTTGTCAGTTTGATTCATCTTGCCAAGTATTTCAGGTATTGTAACCATATGTTGATCATTCGGAGCTGTTCTTTCAGCATTTATATTAGAGTTTTGCTCTGGTGCTTCTTGAGTAGGTAACATAGTTACTAGGCCATTTGTAAATGTTTCTTTTGGACTGTTGGTAGCTTTTTCAGCTACTTGGTTTTGATTCTGAACAGAGATTTCTGATGGATCTTTATCCATGAGACTGTCTATCCTGCGTTTGTTGTTTAGGGGTTTGTTTTTTACATATAGATTTTCCATGTCCAACGTGAAAGCATAAGTCAAAACAGTTAGGGACGTTCTTGTAACTGATTTGAACCCACGCTCCGTAGTTTTCACTAATACCCAGCCACAAATTATGTTGTAACTTCTTTGAGATATCAATTTCAATCCAGGCGAAGCAAGCATTATACAATGCTTTATTTTTTGGTGGAATCCAGGACTTAAGATGATTACCCAAGGCAGAAGCAATCGAGTGAACAATGTCTTCGTTATATATATTTTCTGACAATTTTTCAATCTTAACCCAGACAGGCAATATGGGACATTCCTTTTTCGATGTGAAAGAGGGTAGCCACTTCAAGATGCGCATTGAGTGATGACCTACAGTACAAGAACAACGACTCCATATTCTACTGATGTCATCTTTAAGGGAGAATTCTAGAAATAGGTGGTGAGAATCCCAGTTGACATAGGATAAGTCTCCTTCGATTTTTCTCTCTTCAAAGAACCTATCTAGAATGCGTTTTTTGGGAAGATCTTTTGAAAACTTCCCAAACAGGGTGAAAGTGGTGCTTTGCTGAAGATTTTCAATGATAGAATCATTGAACTGCAGGTCGATGTGATCAGATTTGTATTTTGTCGACTCTGGTTTAATATTATTCTTTAGTGTTTGAAGCCATTTCTTGAATCCAAGTTTATAGAAAAGCAGAGTTTTTGGTACAACCTAGAGAAACTGAAGTTTTTCCAGAATATGAAGTAGTTGATTTCGAAGAATGGATTTCAAAAAATAAAATCTCGACTCCGATTGCGAAGAAAGAACTAAGGATAGAAGCTAAAAGAAGCTTAATTAATTAATTTTTTATTTAATTTCTCATATAACCCACTTAAATAATTTCATCCGTCTTAATAGTTTACTGTTCTATTATTGTTGTTTTCTTTTTATGTTTAAGGTCTAACTCTATTGACAATTTTATGATATCAATACGTTTGTCCAAAATACTACCTACGTATTGATATATTCCTATTTGAAATTAATACTTATATTTATAATCGTGCTCCAGTCGTTAATCTTTTTACATTTTTAAATTCAGTTGAGAGTAAATATCACTTTTAATAAAATTAAAATGGTTTATACAACCGATTAAAACTTGTTAAGAAACGGAAAGAGATAAAAGAAAGTAGAAGCCGTAGATAAAAAACGGTTTCTATTTATTTACCAGCATCTTTATTACAAAGATTATAGGTATTTATTTATGTATAAAATATATGTGTTAATAAATATGCTCTTATATTTATAACATCCTCACTCAAACTAATAATGCAACAATAATAAGGTTCGAGAGTTTGTCACTAAGAAAACGAAATCGCGTTGTTGAATGAGCTTTCGTGAAAATATCAATAACCAGCAAAGCCGATGGAACATATGGAAGTGAGATGGTGCCGACTTGAAGATGATGCCGAATGAAGTGACAATCTATTTAAGTGTGCTTCGTTCTCTCATGAAAAACAAAATTATTTGCTATCTGCATGACGGTTTTGTTATCGCAATGTAAGGTAAGTGAATCTAGTCACATTAACCCACATATCTGCAAGAAGCCATCGTAACCAAACTATTTCACATGTGGTGACGGCCATAACACGGTGCTCAGCTTCAGTAGACAATCTAGAGACAACATCTAGTTTCTTTTTTTCCATGATATTAATGAATCTCCAAGGAAAATACAGAAACCAGTAGCAGATTTTCGGTCATGAGGATCATTGTCCCAATCAGCATCGCGATAGGCACGGAGTTCAAGTGAAGAGGTCGAAGAGAATAAGATGATCTGGAACTGAGTGCCACGAAGATATCTCAATATTCGAAGAACAACTCCCCAATGGACGGATGTAGAAGTAGTAACAAAGTGACTAACCACATGAACAACATAAGCTATATCTGGACGAATAACTATAAGATCGAGGGTTGCCCTTGGTTATTGGCCGCCTGAATCAAATTCTTTGGAGTGCTAACCGGTCCTCCTCGGACTCTAGTTGACTCATTGACTTTGATGTGTTCCTCAACTTGAGCCATCAAAGCTCTAAAAGTTAAGGCTCTTCTCTTCGTAGTCTCATTGGTCAGATCCCCTGCAATATTCCTTGTCGAAATGCTGCCATCGACACCTTCTCTTCACAGTTGTCCAAACTAGCTTTGGTAAAAATGTATCTCTTCGTATAATCCTTCAACTTCTCTCCAGGTGCCTGTTTCCACTGAAGAATGGTATCCCCATTTGCTCTCATTTGTTTACTCCCCACAAACTGCCTTCGAAACGCAGTGTAAAAATCCTTAAAATTTGAAATGGACCCCCTCGGAATCCGATTGTACCACTTTAAAGTTGTTCCCTTGAAAGTTTTTGAAAATGCACGACACACCAGCCGATCGTCATATTTAAATTTTATTATGTAGTTATTAAATTGTTCGATGTGGTTATCGGAATCTTGCATTCCATCAAACTTTTCGACCTTTGAAATGTCAAAACGCTTCGGAAGCGTTATAGAGCAAATTTCACTTGTAAACGGAGAGTTTCTCTAGTCGACACCTTTTTTTTAAAGGGAACCCGCAGCCGCTACTCAAAGTGCAATGAGTGCGCACAGGGTAAACCCTCAGTCTGACGCGATAGCCTCCAAACCAACGCCAGAAGGTAAACCACACAAGGTGACAGGCTCAGCCGAGAAAGCGTATGTAGAGGGACTCGAACTCATGACCTTTTGGTTATAAGAATGCCATACTCAACCAACTCGGCTACCCCTTGGGGGCCTCTAGTCGACACCTTGAACACACTGATCATATGTTCCCATTACAATATATAGATTTCGATCAGTCTCAGCATACTGATTCGAAGTGTTTACTTCGCACCATGTAGAACGAAGAATATTGTCTCTTTTAGATTTGCTATCAGTTTTATGCTTCCTCGACTGCTCTCTGTCTGATTTCTCTTTCGAAGAACCCCTATATCTTTTAAAACCCGAAGCTGAGCTTTCTACCTCATCATCACTAAAGGTTATATACTTTTGCTTATCTTTTTTCCCTTTGCGAGAGGAATACCTCTCTTTAGGAGACACGAAGCACGCTTTTTATGCTCAGTTTTAGCTCGTCGATCAGCACACAAACGATCAGATTGGTCTCCCATATCAGTCTTTTCTGTTTCTTGCCTAACCTCGGATTTGAGCTTCACCGAGTGGATTTCTTATTCTCGTCGTTCATACTTTTCATTTAGCGCATTTATCTTGTCTAAAATTTGGTTCATTCGCACCTAAATGTCTGATTGAGTTTAGATCGGAACTGATCCATCTAGCCTATTTTCGTCTCACTATAAATCATCTTTTAAAGTTTCCATCACCGATCGAAGTGTAGAATTGTTTTCGGGATACATTGTATAACATTTGAACAAGAAATACAACAAGATTGTATCAAATTCGAACTGATAAAGTCACTGATTCTTTATTCTGTCCCCAGTGGAGTCCCCAAATTGGTGAGTATAGATTTTACCTTAGGAAATTTTTATAAGAGATTTCTAGAGAGAGAAAGAGTTAGAGAGTTTTTAGAAAGAGAAAGTTTAAGTACAAATGAGTTGAGTAGAAAAAGTGTTCAACCTTTTTATTAGGTTAGCCTTGCCCTTTATATAGAGGAGCCAAGACTTAGCCTTTAAGTGAAATCTGTTACAAAAGAGGACAAATTTCCCTTTAGTCTTTAACAATTATACATAGTCACAAATGTTCTTTCGAATTTATATTATCTATAATTTAAAGACTAAACTTATATTATTTACAGTTTAATCCTTGAATTTACATTATTTACAACTTAGTCCTTAAAATCCTAGCTCCATATCAATGTGCATGTATGCCGAGAGAACTGCATGGATTAAATAAAATAATAAGTAATAAAAAACTTCTAAATAAACAAAACATATATGACCTTTATGAATATGACGCAAAGACCTATTGTTGTGCTCCTCTAACTCTTCCGTATATGTTCGCCCAAAGTTAATTTTTCTAACAACACATCTAAAGTCAATTTTCCTACAACGTTAACATCTGACATAGTGAACCAAGTCAAAAAAATGTGATGGGATAAAAATTGAAGTATTTATCATCTATTCATGTATTTTGTTGAACTTCATATGTATATGATAATATTTTTTACTATTACTCTTCTTAGCTCAACTGTAATTAGCATTGCATCCTCATGAGGTGATGTCATCCATCTAAAATCATAGTCCGAGAATCTTAACACCGAATATGGATTTATGTACAGGTTCATGATGTATGACCTTGATGTTGAACGTCCATATCTCATATGTGCGTATTTCTGGAGTTCCTAGAGATTTCATAAATTGAATCTTCTGGTTCAATTACGTAAATACTTTGTGTATCTATGAATTCTTCTTCTTCTTCTATTTATATGATATTGTTGTTATTCAGAATTCTCAGTTCATCGTTTGATGTCGTAACTTCTCATTCCTGCATTGCTGGAAGATCACACTTAACCGCATCATCTTTCAGTTCATTTTTTTAAGTTTGAAAATCCCCCCCCCCCCCATCTATCATAATTTAGACTTTATTTTTAAAAGCCCATCAATCTCTTATGTGAAAGCCAATATCGTTACGAATTTCAATTATATATATATATATGTGTGTGTGTGTGTGTGTGTGTGTGTGTGTGTGTGTGTGTGTGTGTGTGTGTGTGTGTGTGTGTATGTGTGTGTGTGTGGGTGTTTATTAACAAAGAGTTATGCGCGTGAGACTTTTTATTAGTATGTTTTGGCTTTGGACTTGAATTATAGTTGTTATTCTAGTTCTATCTTTTATTTTCTCTTAAATTATGCATGGGCTATAATGTTTCAGTCGAGTTGATACTTTGTTGTTATTGTTCTGGGAGGTTAAAAACTTATTATTAGACCTACATTTAATATGAGCTAAAGTAAGTTTGTTGGTGTTAGCTAAAGATGATATACGTTTAGATTTTTAGTGTTTCCATCCATCTATGAGCTGAATGTCTCCGCCTTTTTTGTTTGGCGTACCAGTCGAGCTAGAAAATATGCGTAGTTGATAACTTTTTTCTTCATAATGTTTTCTTAATATAAGTCTCGACAAAAATTGTTTGTATGTATACTATAATTACCATCAAATCATGATAATCTTATAACCTATTCTTTATATTGATAAATCTCTGGGTGTAATCGCTCAAACTTTGTTTTAGCTTTTGTTTGCAATGGACGATGTAATCTTCATCTTATTTGATAATTTTATAACTAATAAATTGATTCTTAAATATTGTCTGCAATAATTTGATTCTATTAATGGAATCTAGAGAAAGGTTGTTGAACCAATTCATAACACCTCTCCTAAAGATCATGGAGACTGCTCTGCACTTCATTTTATCATTCATCATGAACCGCAACAATTATATTTTGAATTTATCTATATGGTGTTGGTTCTCTCTTGTGGTTATACTTATCCATTTTTTGACTATTAAATTTTTGTGGAAGCTCTTTGTAAAATATGTATGTGAGTAGTAAAGAATCATCGTCAAGATCATCATCATTGAGAATTGTACTTGTTTTGTGCGGAATCCCTTTGTCGTTGAACATGTAAGCTTGTTGATTCTCAGTTCTCTACCACTATGCAACCAAAGGTTGGGAGTGGTTATTATGTTTCATGTATGGTGGGTTCAGTGAAAGATCCATGGTTATTGTGACACCTTGTAGTAAGGTCTTGGTTTGATCTTACAAGGTTCTTCTAGTTCGCATATTGTTGGGGAGGGAAGTTTTGTTGGATTTTATTTTATGATTGTAGGTTTAATAAGTAACTTAAGAATTTTGTTTGATATATAAGTGGAAAGATAGGAAAACTTTGTTGTTGTATCATTGATATTGTTGGAGGGATTTGAGGAAGGTCTGTTAAGGCACTGGTTGTGTTGCCAAAACTTGTTAAAAAGTTGTTAATATCATTTCTGGCAATGAAATATGTAATTGGTCATTCTTCTAGAGAGGTATTTACTGGGAAGGTATGTGTTGAGTACTTAGATGGTAGCCATACCTGCTTGGGGTTTATGCATACCTACTTGGGGATTAGTCTCACTTCTCCAAATATTGTTCACCTAATTTTGAGTTATTTCTAGGGTGATCAGAGACATTCATTCTTCTTATTTTCATGGTCATGTTTTAAGGTTGGGCTCTTATTCCTCATCATTCTATGATGGCGATGAAGATATTCCTCATTCTTACGAGATGACGACTCGTCTAATTTTTCTTTAAGATCATCATTCTTAGTTAAGATCGATTTTGTTTTATATTTGTGAGATAACTAATCTGATTCCAACATTTTCTAAAAATAAAATATATGGCGACGTCGATATATTTTGGAAAAAAAATATAAAATTTTAAAAATAAATAACTGTCATAATTTTACTAGTTTAATAGTATTTTTCTCGCTATTTGTCAGGAATATAATCAGAGACCATGAAGTTTTTTTTTGGTAACGATAAAAATGAGCGGTTGCTTCGATATATTTCAACAAAAAACAAAACATAAATTAAACGAAAAAACTAAGTATTTTTTCAACTTGAGTATTTTAAACGTATTTTATATGATACTTGCCAGAAAAATAATCGAGACTAATAATATTTTTTATTTTTCTAAAAAGATAAAAATAAGTGGTTAATTTAATATATTTCGTAAAAAAAACTTAATTTGTTGTTCATATATAAAAGAAAGAGTACATAGATAATTAAATATTATAGATTAACAAGTTACAATATAAAATCTAATACTTTAATTAAACATTAGATGAACATAAAAATATCCTTTATATATATATATATATATATATATATATATATATATATATATATATATATATTGTCGTATTTCACCGACAAACGTAGAATAAAATCATTATGAAGTTGAGTATTAGTATTTGTTGAATAATGTATTGCGTAATAATAATACATCATGCAACCTTCTATTATAATTATATTATTTGTTTAGAACACGATACAATTAACAAAGTATGATCAATACGGATACAATTAACAAACTTGTATCAACTCATATGCAATTGAAAAACTTGTTTCTTGAAAATATATGCAATTAATAAACTATTGTTTCTTGAAAATATAATTTTAATAAACGAGGCGAATCAATTAAAAAATACACAATATATAATAATAACAACATAATAAAGATAGATTAAAATCAAACAACGTCCATGTTTATGTTGATACTTAAATTGAGAGATAATTGCATATGTAGTCATCTTCCTACGAATAGTTAGTAATATTCAAGTCGTTGTTTTGTAAGACTGAACCTAACAACGTCCAATTGGTCATTGGTATTTTTTAGTCTCATGCAACGAATAAAACTAGAATGCTTTTTCATGTTAATAATATGAAATGTCAACAAATAAGTATGAAATTTGTTGAAATACGTTATCTAGTATTAACATTTTCACAGATTCGTGACACCATCGGTGGAACGACTTAACTTTCCCTATAAGTATAGTACATATGAAAATAACATGATGGAATTTGTTTTACCAAAATTCTCCATAATATTTAAGAATTCATCAACACCATGACTCAAACACGAATATTCAATAATACTCTAAATCATGTTTTCTTATTTATGATTTACTTTCCTAAAAATCTTTAATATATATTGATAAGGACTCAATTATCCGCCGATCGAGTTGGACGGTAAGTTAATAGACTAAACATTACTTCATGTAATAAATATGTGGTCGTGGGGATATCTTATGTAATAAAGCATACATGTATTTAATATGAATAAATTAGTAAGGTAGAATATCTCACGATCCCACTTATTAAGGCTCTACTAGATAATAAGATTAAGGATTATACCAAATAAAGATGACATTAACATTTGGACTCTTTCTTCTAATTGATATTTCAATACTAAAAAGACTTGGAATGAAATTAGAGAGAAATGAGATAAATTTAAACTATTTAAGAGCTTGTGGAACAATATCAATCCTAAGAAATTCTCTTTTCTTCACTGGAGAATTTTGTAAGGATGACTCCTAGGTGATACTATAATGAAAATAAAACAGTTTTCATTGGCTTTTAAATGCAATGAAAACAAAACTGTCAAACATCTTTTTGTAGAATTCGAAATAGTATGTTATATTTGAAAACATATTGATGGGATTTTTGGAGTTTACATCTCAAGACATATGACATTAGTCCATGTTATTAGGATCTGTTTTTAGTTAATTCAAAAAGAAATACATATAAGAACTATCCTTCCCCGTATCATTTACTGGGTAATATGAAATGCTATGAACAAATCTAAGCATCAAAGTCTAACCATATTTTCAAAATCAGTTTTGGCCCAATATAATATTAAGGCTATATAGAGCTAACCTTCTTAAAAGATATTATTAGAAATGAGAGGTTAGTTCAGCTTCAGAATTGGGTTACTATCATCAAAACATCAGGTTCATTTATGTTAAATGGCATCTCCTTATTGTGAATAGATTAAAGTTAGCTAGTGATGGTGCTAGTAGTTTATCTAGTAGAGCCTTAATAAAGCACCATCACTAGCTAACTTTAATCTATTCACAATAAGGAGATGTCATTTAACATAAATGAACCTGATGTTTTGATGATAGTAACCCAATTCTGAAGCTGAACTAACCTCTCATTTCTAATAATATCTTTTAAGAAGGTTAGCTCTATATAGCCTTAATATTATATTGGGCCAAAACTGATTTTGAAAATATGGTTAGACTTTGATGCTTAGATTTGTTCATAGCATTTCATATTACCCAGTAAATGATACGGGGAAGGATAGTTCTTATATGTATTTCCTTTTGAATTAACTAAAAACAGATCCTAATGACATGGACTAATGTCATATGTCTTGAGATGTAAACTCCAAAAATCCCATCAATATGTTTTCAAATATAACATACTATTTTGAATTCTACAAAAAGATGTTTGACAGTTTTGTTTTCATTGCATTTAAAAGCCAATGAAAACTGTTTTATTTGCATTATAGTATCACCTAGGAGCCATCCTTACAAAATTCTCCAGTGAAGAAAAGAGAATTTCTTAGGAGTGATATTGTTCCACAAGCTCTTAAATAGTTTAGATTTATCTCATTTCTCTCTAATTTCATTCCAAGTCTTTTTAGTATTGAAATATCAATTGGAAGAAAGAGTCCAAATGTTAATGTCATCTTTATTTGGTATAATCCTTAATCTTATTATCTTATATACGTCTGATGGTAGGACAAAAATTCTTATTTTGGAAATATCCCAACCACGAGAAGTCGAGAAGCTCTTAATCTTTTCTTCTGAGATCAAATTAAAAAATGAACGAATGGTTGTTTATCACACCGTTTTTCCAACCAAACATTTATCTCGCATTTGCTGATTTTCCAAAAGGTAAATCCCTCACTTGTTTCTCTATTCTAATAAGTCTTTTCTATGTTTTGGAGCTTTGATTTTTTAATTATACTTGTAAAGGGCGTTAATATTTACAATATAGGGAGAACATATATTTTTTTACCAAAGAGAAGAATTTTATATAAATTTAAACCATATTTTACAAGAGAGAGTAGTTTGCATATTTTATAGTTTTCAAATGTTAAGACCTCTCTTCTCATATGGCTTACATAAATTAATCCACCTTGTCTAGTTTAAATCCCGTTTAACATCTGTAGTACCCCAAAGAAATATGTTGCACATCTTCTCAATTCTAGAAATTATAGTCTTATGCAATTGAAAACTTTGTAAATGGTTTATAAGAATACCCATTAGAACATATTGTATTGAAATAAACCTTCCACCAAAATATAATATATTTTCATCCTATTCTTGGATTCTTAATCTGATTTTTTATACAAGTTCATCAAAATTTCTAATTTTGTTACTTGTATGAATAATATTTCCAAGGTATTTAAAAGATAAACTTCCATGTTCAAAACCGGTAAGATTCTCAATAATCTTGACTCTTGTTTGTGTTATTTTTGAAGGGTCGATAAAATAATTTTATCTTTGTTTACCATTTGACCAAATCTATCATTATAGTGTTTCAGAAACTCACTAATTTTTGTGAGATTAAGAGTTCAACCATTGGAAAATATGATAAAATCATCAGCAAAAACAAGACACATAATAAAATTTTGACTACATGTTTTAAGTCTCATCAAATTATTTTCTCCATAAAGATTTTTCAAACCTCTTATTAAATATTCATCTGTAAGAATGAATCAACTTAGAGAAATATGACCTCCCTGTCTAACACCTTTAGAAGATTTGGAACAACCTTTTAACTCTCCATCAACAGTTATAGAGAACCATGAGGAACTGATTTTTATGCAATCTAACCATCTTTGATTGGTGATAAAGTTAAAAACTAGTCTATCGAAAGCCTTAAACATGTATATCTTAATCATCACATTTCATCCTCATAATTTTCTATTTTGATCATATTTTAAATCTTTATTTTCATGGATATTTCTACCTTTAACAAAGCCACCTTGCTCTTCTGAAGATTAGAAGTAGTTTAGAAAATATTTCATTAAGAACTTTTGACAGAATTCTATTCAACACATTACATAGACTAAATGGTTTAAAATTACTCAATGTTTTAGGTGAATCAATCTTAGGTATTAAGTAAATATAAGTGGTAAATACCCATTGAGGAGGGCGATGGCCTTGAAAAAAAACTATGATTTTTGCACAAAGATCCATGTTGCGTTAAAGACATCAACACGAGCAACATTATTGGAGCTATTGTGTATCTCTTTCACTATAGGTAATTTCATTAAGTTTATATTGTCTTGATCAGTTACCAAGTTTGGTATAATATTTTGAAACTCTTGAAATTTCTTTTGATGAGGTTCTTCAGCTAAAAGATTTTTTAAATTTCTCATCACCTGACTTACCTAGAGCAGATTGATCACTAATCCAAGTATCTCCATATAAAATACCATGGATTTCGCTTCTTTTTCTTATTTTCTTAACATAATTATGGAAACATTTAATATTTATTGAGGAGTCTTGACAAATTCACCACTACTCACCGAGAAAACCAGACAGGGGTAATTTGGACAATAAGTGCCCACTGAACTATCCGCACAGGACAAAAGTATTAAAACACTAAACACCTTTTGACTAAGCTTAATCACTTTATTGAGTAAACGAGTCCTTAAACTTGACCCGGTTTCATAACTTGACCCGAAAGCCCATGGGTCCATAATTAAGGGTATAAATACCCAACTACTTTCATTAATGAGGGTAATGAACATTTAATACAACCACGCACCTTAAATATCTAACTACAAAACACCTAAACATTTAATACCCTTAAAACTCTCCAAAACATTTGACAAAATTACCCCGAGTTTAAAATAAACCACACCATTTATGTATTCATTCTTCATTTAATTAGCTCCATTTTTATGTTCCAAGTAGGATTCCTTCTTTTTCCATAAGCTGGAAATGAATAACTATAGCTTTATAGAGTTTTATTTTATCTTATATAATTTGATTTCTCTGAAAGTAGTTTTCAAGGTGCTTAACTTCCTCTTCACACTGAGCAATAACATAAAAAATATTTCCAAAAGTATTCCAGTTCCAATCTTTTAATTTGAGTTATACTATTTTTAGTTTATTTACTTGAATTAGAGAATCTTGTATTTCTTTCTTCCAGTTTTCTTTAACCACGTTTAAAAATTCAGGTTGCAATGTCCACGTGTTTTGAAACTTGAATGAAGATTCAATTTGATTTTTATCAATTGATATGTTTATACATAGAGGAGAGTAATCAGAAATTGTTCTTGATAAATATTTTAATTTAGTAGTTTCAAAATGATTATACGAAATTGAATTGTAAAAAACTCTATCCAACCTCTTCCATTTACGATTATTTGTCTAAGTAAATCTAGAACTAGAGAACCATACATCTTCTAGTTGATAGTCTAGAATAGCGTTGTTAAAATCATCCATAATCCTCAAGCACATGGTAGAGCAAGCTAGTTGTTCTTGGGAAATTGAAATAACATTAACATCTCCCATTATAATCCACTCTTTAGATCGGTCATCAACTTCTCTTAAACCATCTCAAAGAACAAACCAATGATCCTTTGTACAATTAGCATACACAATTGTAACCATAAATCGTTTTCTAAAGATGAGTGACAAACGTTTCAGTGAAGGGATTGCTCATGATTAGAAATGATTTCTACTTTAAAATAATCCTTTCAAAACATCCACATCTTGTTACTAATATTTGCAGTATTTACATGGAAACCAAGCTTCCTAGTGACTTTTTTTTAGTTAAACACCGAGATCAAAAGTTCTTGAATAACTATGTAATTTATATTTCTAACACTTTTAATCATTTTAAGTATTTTCATAGTATATTAATTCCTGACTCCCTTGACATTCCAATTAAGGATTGTGAGTGTCATTTAGCTTGGTCTATGGAAGGGCCAAGCTGAACCTTTAGAGTTTAATGTTTTACTTATGATAAGGAAATAGAACATTAGGGATAAAAATATAAATGAATGAAGCCTTGTATGATAAATTGTATAGTTGTGGGAGAGATTTAAGGCTTTGTATATATATAAAGGACTAATATGAAATTAGTTCTTTTGTTTAACAACTTATGTTATATATAAGTCCTTGCGCCTATATATAAAGGCCAAGGTTGAATTGAGTAAAGGATTCTGACTTTTGAGATCAAACTAATTTCGCTTCTTGATTTTCTCACTCTAGAAACTACTTCTCTTCACTTCTCTATACTTTTCTCTACGAACCATATTAAATCCACATCAAATTGGCGATTTCACTAAAGACCGATTTCAATTAGTGCCCTGATTTTTCTTGTTCGATTTATTTTCCTATTACATTTTAAATATTCTTGTTCAATCTTTAAAATCTATTTTAATCGACAATGGATTAGAGAAATGAAAGTGATCATCTGGTTTGAAAAGTAGTTTAAACGCAAAAGCTTTATTTGCAAGAAGGGGATGATAAGCAGGACGAGTCTGCTCCAGCTCGACAAACTCAATCAGACATTGAAATGTGAATGAATCAACTACTGGATAAAATCATATCTCCGAATCAAAAGTATGACCAGAGATAACAAAAAATTCAATCAGTTAGATTAAGATGAGAGGTGAGACAAGTGGATGACAAGAATGAAGTTGAAAACCAATCTGATCAATCTTACGCAGCTCATCAAGTTCAAAGTGAGCATACAAATTGTATTTTGAATCTTTTAAAGAGCGTCACATTTTATGAAAAGAGGAAAAAAAAGTTAAACAGAGGTATGTTACGTCCAATGATGATGAGATGGAAAGTTCAGGATCTGAGTTTAAGAGGTACCGAGGATATTCAATAGAAGAAAAAGGTCGACCTCAAAAATCAAGAAAAAAATATAAAACAAGGAAGGAAAGTGTACCACGATGTTTAAGGGAAATTGAATGGTGTAAAGGGAACACATCGTATCAGTACAACGAAATAGCTGATCAGAATTTATACGTTGTCATGTGAATGAGAAATGATAATCAGTACGTTCAAGAAGTGGACTGGATAAATTATCCTTTGACAATTGAGATAAGATCTATCTCTCTTACGAAGTGGTTTGATATCTCAAATGTTGAAAAAATCGATGGGATGCAAGACCCTAACGACCACATCGAACAGTTTAAAAATTACATAATGAATTTTGAGGACGATAATAGGTTGGTGTGTAGAGCTTTCTCCCAAACGTTCAAAGGAACAAATTTAAAGTGGTACAACAAGATTCTAAGTGGGTTCATTTCCAATTTCATAGATTTTTATACCACTTTCCGAAGACAATTTGTGGGAAGCTAAGAGATGCGGGAAAATAGAGATACCATAATACAATGTAAACGACCAGTATGAGAAAATCTGAAGGACTATACAAAGAGATTTGTGTTAATCAAGGCTGGTTTGGATAATTGTGAAGAGTTGGTAGCAATGGAAACATTTCGACAAGGATTGTTACCAGTAGATTTAGCAAATGAAACAACGAAGCGAAGAGATTTCAATTTTGGAGCATTGATGGCTTAGGTGGAGGATCAAATTAAGGTAGAAGAATAAACTATAGTTCGAGGAGTGGTTGGAACTGGTCAAAAGAGCTTAGGACATATGCCAAACAATCAAATGCAGTCTTCGAATTCATAAAAACCAACGTGTCCGAGAAACAATAACAATTTATCTCCTCGAATTGGAGGGCATTCAACTCAAGAAACATGGTACAAGTTTCATAGACCGAGGCCCAATCAGTAAATAAGGCCAGAGAACTATGTTGATTTAACTGAAAATGTTTCTAAAATTAATGAAAAGGCAAAGGGATACGCGAGTTTCAAGAAGCCCGCCTCGATAAATAGGCCAAAGGAAGAGCAAAATAATAGGTTTTGTAAGTATCATAATGACATCAGACATGATACTGTAGACTGTATCGCTTTGAAAAAGGAGGTGCAGGCTCTAATTGAGAATGGTAAATTACTGGCCTATATGGAAGGGTAGAGCAATGCATCAAAGGCTCATGTTGCATCGACTTTACAGGCAGCAAATCTAAATACACAGGTAGAAAATTTGATGATTTTAGATTCCAAGATTGATGATTCAATGTTGCATCGGAATATTTAGATACATAGGAGTGACAACACAAGTCATTGGGGAATTCGAGGGAAAGGTATGTTTGGGAAAGAGACCTTTTAGAAAGAAGGTTCAGGTTTTATTTATGGTAGTAGACTGTCCGACCATCTATAATGCCATTTTTGGGAGTCTTTGGCTTTCGAAGATGTATGCAATTGTATCCACAGTCCACCAGTGCTCGAAATATATCATCAGAGATCGCGTGGGGGGGGGGGGGTGTCATCCGAAGTGATGAAAATGTTGCTAGAGAATGTTATACCATAACTCTTCGAATTCGAGGGTCGATTAATGGTGATAAATTGGCTGAATAACAATCAGAGGGTTAAACTCGGATGTCGAGGAAAGGGTTGATGATCCGAGGGAAACCCTGGGTTTTTTAACCGCAAAGTAATATGATTTTCCTAATGGAAAAGTACTTCAAATAGGAACCTTGTTGACCCCAGCTTTACGACAATAGTTTTTGTAGTTTTTGTTTCACAATTTGGATGTTTTTGCTTAAAAAACAGAATATATAGTAGGAATTCCAGTCAAAGATATATGTCATAGCCTAGCAATTAATCCAAAGGTCAAACCTGTTATACAAAAAAGATGTGCTTTATCCTTTGAGAAAGCAGAGGTTATTGTTGCTGAGGTGGATCTTTTATCAAGGATCAGACATATAAGGGAGTCATAATATCTTTTATGGACAGCAAACCAAGTGGTGGTTAAAAAGAAGAATGGGAAATAAAGAATGTGCGTCAACTTTACATACTTGAATCGAGCTTGTCCTAAAGATCCATTTCTTGTTCCCCGAATAAACCAATCGATTAATTCCACTCCATGAAATAAGATTTTGTATTTTATGGATGCCTTTGCGAGGTATAATCAAATTCAAATGAATCCAAAGGATGAAGAGAGTAACACCATCATCACATATCGAGAGTTTCATTGTCATAAGGTTAAGCCATTTGGGCTAAAAAATGCTAGAGTAACATATCAGAGGTTAATGAATAAAGCTCTTGATTCTGAGATCAGAAGAAACATGGAGGTGTATATTGATGATATGTTGGTCAAAACCTTAAGAGATGATCCACACTTGGTAGATTTAGATGAGGCTTTTTTGAATTTAAGGGTTATTAAACTGAAGTTAAATCCTAAAAAGTATATCTTTGAAGTTCGATCAAAAAACTTCTTGGGTTATGTTATTAGTGAAATGGGATAGAATCTGACCCAAAACAACTAAAGCATTTAGTTTCAGTGACATCACCTCGTACTATCAAAGAAGTGAAGATCTTAACAAGAAGGTTAGTTTCACTTAACATATTCATTTCCAGATTTTATGATAAATATTTATTTTTTTCAAAGTGTTACAAAGACCAAAAGAATTTGAGTGGACCTCGGAATGTGAAGCGTAATTTTCAAGTATTAAAGAATTATTGTCATCACCAGAGATACTGTCCAAACCTTGAATTGGAGAACAACTCTCTTCGTATATTGTAGTATCAAATTTTGCAGTAAGTGCTATTTTGATTAGTGACAATTTGGGAATTTTGGATTCGGTGTACTATGTCAGCAAGAGTTTAGTGGCAAAAGAGAAAAGGTACTTCAAGCTTAAAAACAAGCTCTCGCTTTAGTAGTGGTTGCTAGGAAAATGCACCCCTATTTTCAAGCTCACACTGTTGAAGTTCGAACTCCATTCCCACTGAAAAATGTTTTACAATGCCCCAATATTTCTGGGAGGATGACCAAATGGTTCGTTGGTTTAGGAGATTTTGATATCATTTTTTTTACCTTGAACAACTATCAAGGCCCAAGCCTTAATAGATTTTCTTGTTGAATTCCATTTAAGTAAATCGGGCAAAGAGATAAACAATGAGGTCTTTCCAAGCTGTTCGATGTGGATAGTCTGAACTCATGGGGGTTCTAGCATTTTAGGATGCAATGTAGGAGTCCATCCATTAAATTTGGCTTTCATGTATCGAATAATGAATCTGAATATGAAGCTGTATATGCTAGTTTAAAGATTGCGAATATTTTTGGGGCAATTTCAGTTCGTTTAGAAACACATTCCCAATTAGTAGCAAATCAGGTGGCTGGTATTTTCGAAGCCAAAAAGGAAAATCTAAATTTTTACATTTGAGAACTTTGATATTTGACTTTTCTATTTGATCAAGTCAGTGTAGAGCATATCAGCCGATGAGATAATACAGTTGTTGAATTTTTTGGCAACCGTGGCTTACACAAAACAATATCCTTGGATTTCATTACAGGAGCGTCCTTCGATTCTAACCCTAGATGTAAATATTCAGAAGAAATTTTTGTCACACTAGATGTAATTTGAAGTGAGTGAATAACTAATATCTTGAATTTTTTGTTAAGAGGGACCCTGCCTTAAGATGTACATTTGGTTAAAAGGTTGAAGGGTAAAGCATGTGGCTATATTGTGTTAGATGAGGCTTTATACAAACGATAGGGAGGGTTCAATACATTACGGTTTGGAGGCATTGACACGTCGAGTTTTGCTGGAAGGATATCATTGGCCTTCTATTATGAATGACAATAAGAGTTTAGTTCGAGGTTGTGATACTTTTCAATAATTTGCCAATTTTATCCATTACCTGCAGTTCTGTTCACGTCCACTACCGAAGTCGTCCCTTTTGACAGATGGGGAATAGATTTAGTGGGACCATTGCCAATGGCTTCTTGAGGACACCAGATGATTATTGTGGCGGTGAACTATTTTACAAAGTGAACAGAGGCTAACCATTGTCTGGAACGAAAGCCAATGATGTAATTAAGTTCATTGTGAGCATTATTTGTTGCCTCTTTGGGGTACCTCGAAAAATTACCACAGATAATGGTCCTCAATTTAACAACAGAGAAATGGCTTATTTTCGTGCTTTGAGAGGAATAAAACAATATT
The DNA here is from genome assembly GCA_036936605.1 of Limnanthes douglasii subsp. nivea. Lineage (NCBI taxonomy): Eukaryota > Viridiplantae > Streptophyta > Magnoliopsida > Brassicales > Limnanthaceae > Limnanthes > Limnanthes douglasii. The sequence goes on from JAUPFV010000002.1 coordinate 293,517,181, forward strand.
TTTATACACTTTTTTATCTCCAGGAAAATGCTCAGGTAGAGGTGACAAAAAGATATATTTTAGATGGTCTTAAGAAGAATTTGAGATGGGCTGCAGGAAAATGGCCTAACTATTTACAAGAGGTGTTATGGGTTTATCAAAAAATTCCTAGAGAGGCCACTAAAGAAGCTCATTTTGCCTTGGTATATGTAATGGATGTTGTTAGTCTTGAAGAATCACATTACCTTCTTATAGAGTAACTCAGTATTTAGAGACCTGAATGACGAAGCCAAAAGAGCAGATTTGGACTTGATTGAGGAAAAAAAGCTAGAGCTCATCTGAATATGATTCATTATCAGATTCTTATATGGAGTAGATATAATGCAAAGGTAAAAATGAGGGATTTCAAGTTTGGTGATAAAGTTTTAAGGAACTTATTCCTCCATACTAAGGACAAAAGCCTCGGCAGGATGACCCTGAATTGGGAGGGTCCCTATATGGTTGTGGAAAAAATAAAGTCAGGTTCTTATCGCCTTTGTGACGAATAGGGGAGGATGCTTCAACATTCTTGGTATATACAACATCTAAAATTATACTCGGAGTAACTATCTCTTTTGAAATATTTCTTTTTGAATAATTAACATACTCTTTCCTACCTTGTTGGCCCAATAAGGTTTTAATGAGGAGCTATGTAAATATTCGATGTTATCAATAAAACTATTTTTTGGCCAATGGTTGTTTAAAGTTTATGTATTTAAATTATTTTGGTAATTAGTCAAAGATTGATCATCTTTGAAGTTGACCAAGAGTAATTATTCTGAATTGTTCTATACACTTTTTGAAGAAACAACCATATTTCGAAGTGCTACATTCTTAAAACGCACTACCATATTCGAAGTGCTACGTTCTTTAAATGCACTATAATGTTCGAAGTGTTATGTTCTCCAAAACACATTATTTGTGTTAAAAGTGTTTCCATTTTATAAATACACCTTGTAATGAGATTAATCATTCGAATAAACTATGCCTTATTAAGATAAACAAAGTACTATTGCATAAATCCGATGAACATACAAAACATTTTTCAATACAAAAAATGGAATTTAATAAAGTCAAGTCATCCTACAACAATTGGATGATACATACAAAAAAGATATAAAAAGAAAGCAAAGTTATTCGTTGTCGGAATTCTCTTCGGCACACTCCTCTTGGTCGGAAGAACTGTCCTTTGATTCCGCCTCTTCGGATGAAGAATTAGGTACAAGGTTAAAGGCTTCGGTAGGGCGATTTTGAATAGGAATATGCTCTCAAAAGTTAGAGAGGTCAACCTTTGGAAACAAGGCATAAATTTCGCGAAGAATTTTAACAGCTTTTTGCTCTTCAGAATTTTTGATGGCCACTAGCATGTCTTTCCCACATCCATTCTCAACAACCGTTAGAACAAGATTTTTCTCTTTATCAAATTGAATCTTGAGAGCATCCATATCCTCTGTCAACTTTTTATTTTCATCTTCACTTTTGCTTATTGAAAGTTGAAGAGTAGCGTAATTTTGTTTCTCCTCGGATAACTCTCGAGCATATTTTAGTGCCAATATATATTCAAGGTTGAGTGGTTTCAAATATATATATTCAAACACCTTTCATTGTTTCACTGTCCGTTTCCTTTGAAGCATCATCTTCTGTATCAGCCTCAACGTTCGATTGTGTGGCTTTAAAGTCAACTTCCTCCTAGGATGCTTCATCCACGAGTCGAGGTGGGTTAGGATTCAAAGTTGGTTCTCTATTATTGTTACTTGAGGGATTTTGTTGAGACTCTGTAGCTGTCTCAACAACATCCCTCATTGGAGGAGAAGAGGTTTTAGAATTCGATGTGTAATCAACATCGTCCCCCATAGTTATGAAGGTTTTTCTCTATAGGGTTTGAGGAAGCTGAGTTTTTGTATGAATAGGAAGGGTTTCCTTGCACAGTGGACTAGGGAGCTCAGAATTAACTGGATTATTAGTTTCCTTTGATCTCCTTGAAGAATATGTAGTTTGGTTACTTTGTGATTGATTCGAGGACTTGAGTTTGCATGAGGGATTCAAGGTGATGATCTAACTAGAGATGGTGAAACTCGAGGCGTTTTCAGTGTTTGAGTTTTAGATGATTTACCGTAATGTATTGTCTCTGTGGATAAACCTCGAGGTGAATTATTTATCAGACCAACTTCTCTAATTCATCTGCCCTTTCACTTATGCAGAAATAGTCGTATGATCTGAAGCGATATTTCTGTTTATCTAGGGAGGATGATTTTGTGGGTTTTTGTTTTTTTTTTTGCTTTTTGAGTTTTGGATGTTTTCTCATAAAAAAACTTAAAGACTAGAGGTTGATTTATGTTTTCCGGTAAAAATAGCTTAAAGGTTGAAGATTCAGATGAAGGTAGCCAAGAAAAACAAGTAAACTCTCTCTCTCTCTCTCTCTCTCTCTCTAAAAACTATTATAAAGCAAAATGAGTCGCATAGATGTATTTATAGTAAAGTTTGAGCGAGAGAGAAGTGGAAGATGTGGAGAGATAAATTGGACGCAATTTCAAACGGTTGTGTCAAGGAGAGTTTGACACCCGCCATATGATAGGCCTAGTGGCAGACCTATAGCCTAGGGCATCATTATCACCTATTCGATTTCTACTTCGAACGATTCTGATTTTTAGAAGGAAATGTATCCATAAGGAAATGTTCGAAGCGTTGAGGAAATTATCATTAATTCGAGGACAAGAGTTTACTAAATATATAAAACATTAAGTTTGAATCAATTCGAATCCTGGATAAGTGGATTTTTCTCCATTAATGAAGATTCCTGATGTCAATTAGTTCTCATTCACTGACTTTCATAAGAACTAAGGAGGCTATTGATAAAGAAATATAACATTGAGGATCAAAATGTAAATGAATGAAACCTTGTATGATAAATTGTATAGTTGTGCGAGAGTTTAAAGCTTTGTATATATATAAAGGACTAATATGAAATTAGTCTTGTTGTGTCAAAGGTTCTTTTATATCTATGTTATTGCGCCTATATATAAAGGCCAAGGTTGAACTGAGTAAAGAATTCCGACTTTTGAGATCAAACTACTTTCGCTTCTTGATTTTCTCTCTGAGAAAGTATTTCTCTTTACTTCTCTCTACTCTACTCTATGAACCGTATTAAATCCACATCAACTTGTATCCAGGCCATTGAAAGATTTAGCTTTAGAATTTGTCTTCCTATTACTTACAACCTCTTTTAACTCCTTTTGTTTCTCAATGTTTCCCAATACTGGAGATGTAGATAAACTTCCAATAGTTTTCTTTTGAAAAAATACATACTCTATATATGAGATTCCCAAATCATATGATAAGGAAAATAATACACATGTTACTATATAGTATAAAGCTTCTACTATTTCCTTTCATCTATGAACGGAGCTTAGTTTATCGATCTCATATAACTTCTGGTATCCTGAGACTTTCAATTTTCTTTTCTTTTTTTTGTAATTTAGAACATATGATTCTACTTTTTTACTTAATGCATATGTTTTTATAGAATTTAAAGCTTCTATTATTTCATTTCCTTTTTAAGTTGAGCTTAGTTTATCAATCTCTTGTACCTTCTGGTTTTTCTCAATCCTTAGACTTTTTGTTTTCTCTTTTTTGTTATTTAAAAATTATGATTCCACTTTTTTAATTATGACATATTTACCTTTAGAACCCAAACTTCAGCTTGATTGTAAGGTTTGTGTTTTAATATGCAAAAGGTAGAGATTTCATCTGTTTTTTCCTTTATAATTATCTTCTTCAATTATAATTAGTTTTCTCCAGGGTAAGATATTATGACCTAAGTATAGACATTCTTTACAATATGAAGTCATATCCCCATATAGAATATCCTTTCAGAAATTATCGTTATATCCAAATCTCATACAAATTTTCCGATTAGATATTTAGAAACATCCAGCTGAATCCAAGCTTTACAAGAATTGTACCTAGCTCAATTTCTAGATGACACCCAAACTTATAAAGGTTTACCGATAGCCTTTGAACTTGCAAATATGACATTCTCATTATACATGAATTCCAGTATATTAGGGAGTGTAATACACATAGGTGTGATGTATGATTCAATACGATAATTAAAAAATGTTACTACATTAGGATTCTCGTAGTATATTTTCCAATTATTTAGAGATTCCTTTTCTAAATCTCTATGTAATCTTCATGTTTATCAAATTTAATTAAGACATGTCTTGGTTCTTATAAAGACATGTTGTATTCTCATATAAATCCAACATTACTCAAAAAGTTCTGCATTATAATCATCTGTGGTGTATCATTAGAAACATTTTCAATTAATGTATATTTTGAATTTGATATGAGTCTGTAATTTTCTTAAGATGAAAATTTAATTTCCACGTGATCTTCTTTATCTTAAAATTAAAATTAGTAGCATGAGATTCTTTTGAGTTTATACTGGTAACTTCATCTTAATATTTGAGTAATGTTGTAAAATTTTGGTTGTGTTCTAAGTTTTGCTTATGGAGATATTAAGATAAAATTTGATCGATGGTTGGAAATATTGAAGAATCTGCGTTACGATCAATACCATGAAATATCTTCAAGGTTGAGTGTTTGATCCGAGGTTGGTTTAAACAGTGGAGGGAAGTTATAGGCATTCAAACAAAGTGTACTTTTCGGTGGATTATGGTGATAAGATTAAGATTTATTTTTAAAAATAAAGGATTAATGAGGTGGAAAATTTAGGGGTTGGCAATGAAAATCGCCGCCTGCCAACTCAACGACGACATGGTGGATGTGGAGATGAACCAAGAAGTGACAACGACTACGACCAAAAACAAGTGGTGGTAAAAAATATCTTCTAAAGTTATACAATTTACGCCTTTTAAATTAATGTTTTACAAAAATTGAAAATAATATATATATATATATATATATATATACTTATTAATTAATTAAAAATATCATAGTGCTAATAAATTGTTAAAAATATAATCGAATGTTATTATGATAAAATAAACAATTGAATTAAGTATGATTGCTTCGAATTAATTACAAAACTATAACAAAAATTATAACCAAAATGCTGGTATAATAAAAAAAGAATAGTTGAAAATAGGCTGAGAATCTTGTAATGCGTATAAAAAATTATTTTTGTCCTTTATAATTAAAATAACTCATTGTTTTGCATTTGTGGTCACTTTTATTTGTCTTTATTTGCATATATGATCACCCGTCAGTGACTACAAAGGTAAAACAAAATAAAAAAAGTTGTTTTAATAAAAAAAATAAAACATCAATATTTTTTTAATACACATTACCAATTTCGGTGAGTAATTAGAATTCTTAATTTCGGTGACTAATTAGGATTCTTAACCTCGAAAATAACTTGACGAACTCATAAATGGTGATTTTTTATTAGCTCACTACTAACGACATATATCAAATATATCGACAAATTTAACTAGGTTAAAAAAATGAAGAGTGGTTTAAAAGTAGTGTGTCCGTATATTTTCTTGAGTTGCAACCATAAAGCATTAGTTTCATAAATAAATAAAATTTTGACTAGCCGTAACATTCACTCATAGACTTTTAAAAATATGAAATTTTTTTCCTTTCTTTCGATTAAGCGTAATATAATTCCATAAGTTGTTTAATACGGTTCACTACATGATATTTTTATAAATTTTATTATACATTATAAAAAAAATTATAAGCTATTTTTTTAATTTTAAAATTTTGATTTTTTTTTAAAATTCAAATAAAGCATGAGAAGTATTTGCCCTCTTTAAGTTACCCACTAAGATATGTTCTTTTATTTATAATTAAATAGTTATACGCCCAATAGTAGCGGATAAGTGGAGAGTAAAAATATAAACACCGTCGATCTCGGCCCACTTTGATTTGGGTTAGAGTTTGGATCACAAATAAACAGGTTAGCCTGTTGACGGATTGGATATAGTTAGCGGGCCTGTGCTCGACCCAGACTTATTTTCCTTTCCGAATTAAAATCTTTTAGAGGAAAATAATTATTATAAAATTATCTATCCGTCTTTTTGTTTTAGTTTTGCTATATAATTGTTTTTTCTAAATTTGGTTAGATCTCTCCCAAAATATATTATCTCTCTACCAAAATATATTATCTCTCTACCAGCTTCTTCTTATTTAGTACTCCCACTATTTTTTTTAAATCCACCTATTTTTTAGGTGACATGAATTTAAAATTTCAATTTTTTTAGACAAATGGTTCCATTCAAATTAATCAATAAGTAGGTTCTATTATTTTTTCTTTTGTTTTTTTTGTTTTTGTAGTTTTTTCGTTGTTTTTTTTGTTTTATTTTATTTATATTTGGTGTATATTTGTTAAGACCAAAATACGAGTACAATTATAATATACTTTTGATTTTGAAAATAATTTAATCTATTTCTCACCACTTGACATAAAATTCGTTTTAGAAGATTACTCCTCAAGTTTTTGCTGTAAAATATTTCAAATCTCGACTATATTGTCAACCTAGTTTTTCAAACATAAAAACTTTTCATGTCATTATTTCTGAGATAATAATTGTCCACGATAATCATACTTTATTTGTTATTCCCTCTCTTGAAGAAATACTGAACTCGATCAACATCATTAATCCAAATGGTGAATTTGAACTTGATGGATTCAACTCCAAATTCTATTAAACATGTTGGCCAATTATTCCGAAAGTTTTGTGTGATGATGTTAATGTCTATTTTGTATGCCACTTAGCTCCCAAGGACAAATTTACTACTGCAATATGCTTAATACATAAGACAGACTCACCTAAATTATGGCAAGACTTCAGGACTATAAATCTCTACACAGTATTCAATAGAATCCTGTCTAAAATCATAAACAATACACTTGCTAAACTCCTTCCTAAGACAATTTCAGAGGAGCGTGATAGATTTGTAGAAAATAGAAACATCCTAATTTCTCAAGAATTAACTCATGACATTAGCAAAAAAACTGGTCGAAATATAATTTTAAATTTGGATATGGCTAAAGCCTGTGACAAAATATTCTTTAAATTCATATACATTATAATAAAGGCATTTGGCTTCATTACTCAATTCATAGATCTAGTTAAAAAAAGAATAGATTAAGTCAACTCCTCATTATTATAAATGGTTCTACATATGGTTACTTCAACTCCAGTAGGCAGGGTGATCCTATTTGACCCAAAATTTTCATCATTACTCAAGAATATCTTATAAGAGGTAAAAAAATTTATTTCAAACGCACAACTCTAAGAAATTCAGATTAATAGGGTTAATCAATATCCATGCCTTGCATTCGCAAATGATGTTATCGTCTTCATAAATGGTTTCCTAAACAATGTCAATAAAATCCGTGAGTTTCTTGACCACTGTCACTCCGTCTCTAAGCAGCTAATAGATAAAAAAAAGATAACATTTATTTCACCAACTAATATGAATAGAAACACGACCAAAGACCTTGAAACATTTATGGTTCCAATCATAGTTACTTACCTTTCAAGTATCTTGGTATTACAATTCATTCAAGTAACAAATTATGTTACTTAAATAAATTGGTGACTAAAATAAAGACTAAAATTCTGGGGTGGGGCAACAAATCTTTATCATTTGCTGGAAAACTGACTTTAATACAATCAGTTTTACTTGAAATTCCTATACACTATACCCAATGTAGTCTCTTTCCTAAAACTTTAATATCTAGAATCAACAGATTACTAAACAAATTTATCTGGTATATAAAGAAAGCACTAGAACCCTAATCTGGTTCAAATGGTCTATTTTTTGAAACCATTTGAGGAGGAATATCTCAACTTAAGAAACATAGATGATATTCGGTTTTTTTTCTAAACTTTGGATGATTTCAAAGAACATAAACATTAGGTCTAAACAGGTTGATGGCTAGTCATCTATTCTACAAAAATACAAACCTTTTTATAGTTCGACTCTAAACAAAAATTGGAGCTGAATCAAAGTGTTTTTTTTATTAAAAACAAGTTAATAGTTAGACATTGATTATATATATAAGGATTTTTAATAATTTTTTAAAACCGAAAAACATGAACCAAACCCGTAAAAATTGGACTAAATTTCAACGATCGATTTTGCGGTTCTATTCTAGAACCGGAGAATGATAAGGTATTAAACCTATTAAATTGGTTTGGAATCGAACCACTAAAACTGAATCAGTAAGATCGATTTGGAACTGAACCCATAAAACCAATAAAAATCGATAGGTTCCGAATCTAGGGTGAATTGATTTTTCTTTTTTATTTTGATTTTTTTATACATTATATTGTCAAAATTATTAGGTAAGGAACCATTAAAAAAATAAAAATTAATTTCTAAATTTAATTTTTATATTATCTGTTTAAATAAATAATTTAAAATTTAAATTATAATTGATTTTAATTTTTAAAATAGGTAAAACAAATACAGAATAACCGAAACCAGATCGAACTGGATCAAACCGGATCGAACACAACCGAACCGAATAAAAACTTAAAAAAAAATTCAGATTTTAAAAATTTAACGGTTCAATATGACAAGCTTTACTGTCGAATCCAATTTTGTCCAAACCCGAAACAAATCCTACCGACAACAATCATACTCCTTCGTAAACTATTTCATTCCAATTTTTTATAACATTTTTAAGATTCAAATAAACGGTTGTGACAGGTTGTGATTTCATAGCTCCACGATATTGATCAAAACTATTACTGTACAAACTAAAAGTACTCAGGAGGTTCTGAATCATATGCTAATCAGCCATAAATGATACTTGTATTATTGATGTGGTTGTAATGTGAAAGGCATTGCTTTGTTTGTACGGGAAATAGTGAAGTTTAATAGGAACGAATAAATAACACGAAAGACGACAATAGCTCAGACGATGAGAATCTCTTATTTTCTCAACTTGATAGCGAGCTCAGCAATGCCTCTTTGGCTCAAGTCTTTTTCCATGTCTCTCATGTAATAAATTCCCATTAAGAATTGCACCCGTATGTGTCTGTCTTTTATATCTCCAAAACGTTTAAGTCGGCCAAATGGTCCCCAATATGGATTGAACAAAATGTAGCACTTTCATGAAAATAAGATAAAAAATTATTTACTATTCTTTACTATAGTAATCTAAAATATGAGAAATGGGAGATGAGATTTCTTACGGTTAAAACCCACTTGGAGGGTTTTAAAAACATTCTGAATTCTAATTGACTAGTTAAGGCATTTAGTGGGTTATTAATGACCTATTAGTCAAAGTTATTAATCTTGGTAATCGTTTTTTTAAAGTATAAAACTCATAGATAATTTTTGTGAGCGAATCAAAAATACTCACTCACATAGTTTTTTCCGGTAAAATCGGTTTGCAGTAGATTCGGAGACGTAGGCATAATTTGCTGAAATTCGTTAACTATTTGTGTTTGTTTTATTGTTATTTATTTTTTGTCTTTTACTAATCTGATAACAAAATAATTGTGCATTTTCTCAATAACCGGTATCTGAGCATTAGGTTTAGCCGCGATCCAAATAAAACCAGATTTGAGTGTGACCAATAACTATAGACGAAGGAAAGACGAGACTCGAAAAAACCGATAGTGCAGATTTTAAGTTTTAGAATATGCACATTGAAGATTATCTATACCAGAAAAAACTTAATCAACCACTTTCAAAAAAGAAGCCAAGAAATATAATTATTGTTTTTTATTAGTTAAGTTTATATTGATTTATTTTTTCATAATTTAAAATAATAATAATTATATTTATTAATAGATATGTGCAAGATTATAAACCAACTAGTATTATGAACTTGAGGCTTAAATCAGAATATAGTCCATCGAGTATTGCGTTTTCTTTCATGTAATCATTCGACTAAAAAATCACCGATCATGGTCTCCGAACTATTCAAAATCTATAAAGTTAGTCTCTGCGTGTGGTCTTTTCCCTGGTTTAGACACGTGTCCTCATAGTTAGATGGTATGAGTGTGACAAATAGTCCATCGACTTTTAATTCCATTTTTTTCCTTTAAATTTATTATTCTGAAATGGTGTTGTTTTGATAGATATAAGGTTTTTTATTTTACAGGTGTTCGTCGCACGTCGCGTCCTACCAGATTTGTTATTTTCGCATGTGTCGTGTGACCAGGATGGGTTGCTGGCGCATGCGACGCGATAAAAAAAACTGGTCGCATGCGATACATTTAACTTAGTTGTCGCATGCGACCACACTATTCAGTATTTTGAGTGAATATCTCTTATGTTGTCAGGATGAGTTGCCAAAAAATACTGTAAAGAATTCACATAGACGCTTAACACCTCATGATACACCATTCATGCCTATGGAGATTGTTCAGGGTAAGGAAAAGACCCTGAGTAGCCGTACAAAAAGACGCATCCGTCGTGGTGGTCTGGATAAGGATACCCACCATGACGCTGGTTCGGCTGCTGTAGGCACTAGTGGTGCGGGTTCATCTTCGCAGGAGGCATCTGAGGCCGTCAATACGGATTTCGCCTACGTATTAAACACGTCCCTAGCCTTTATGCTGGTTACTCCTTACATAAGACGTTTAGTGTCTATAATCGAGATGTAAGTTTTAATACTCAATAACTTTATTAAATAATTGGTTCTTAATTTTGTTTGACAAATTAATAATTTACGTGTTTGATACATATTGTAGGATAACGTTAGTTTGCGTTGCTTTGCGATGCACGGTAGTCTCCGCAAATGGGACTTCAAAAAGTAGACAATAATACGTGCGAAGGTGATGGAGATTATATTCATACCTCTCATCAACGTGTTCTCCCGTTGGCTTACCAGCCTACACTTGATTCATTGAGTGATGGGATGATGAGACGTCCACATTTCATTTCTCATTTGGCGAGAACCGTGACTTTAGATGACGTCCACGTCATCACAAGACTACCAGTCACAGGTATACCTTTCGATGTTTTATCTTTTGGTGACGAGACAGAGATGAGCCTTACTTATGTTACCATTCTTGGTGTACGACTATCTCACTTGGTTAAGAATATTAAAAATGCTAGTAATATGACATTGAGTTGGCTACGCACTAAATTTATGAGTGATAGATATAGTGATAGTAGGATTACAGATGCTAGGGTGAAACATGCAACCTGTGCGTATATACTATTTATGTTAGGTACCACTATTTACACCTACAAAACCGACAATAACATCTCCTTAGATTACCTCTAGTTTATTAACAAGTAAGATATTATGGGTCGTACAACTAGGTCAGTTGGTATTGGCGCAGTTATATAACTCCCTCAGTTAGGGTTCCTTACACGGTACGGGCGATATTTGTCGTTTTAGAGGCCTACTCGAGGCGTGGATATTTGATCACTTTAGGAAATTTTGTGCTCCATTTTTTAGTGATTACAACCTATGTTACCGCATATCTGCTGACACGCGCCATAAAGATTGGTATTTCTCAGGTTATACGCAAGGAGCTGAGGCACACACTCTCCATTTGCACCAAAACAGATGTAAGTAGTATTTTTTAAATTAGAACGTTATGTTACTTACTATTAGACTTGTCATTTTTGTTCGTTAAATGTTTCCTTTCATGTCACTTTCCTCCTGTATGAGTATCTACGGGATCAGCTTCCTTTAGCGTCACATGGGTTGAGCTTACACTAAAGACATTTGACGTTGTGGTTCATTATTACCTAGATCGTGTGCCTCGCCAAATGGGCCACATTCAAGTGATATCGTACAAGATACGTCATTCTCTAACAGAAAAAAGCAGGAAAAAAGATTGTTCAGAGGTATGCGTAAGATGTTTTGCATTGGGAAAATTTGAAACATCATCTTTTCACCAGTGTAGGTAGAGTATATGATGGTGGGGAGGCCAGTACTGATGCGTTGTACCCTATTTGGGTGAAGAAGAACTTGTGGTATCTCGTGACTACCCCTGCTTTGGTTCGTGATTATGGAGGTCCTCAGGTGCACCCTCAGCGGGGTGTTGATTCCAAGGGATACAATCGGATCACTAAGTTTTTACCAAGACTAGCCACGTTACCATACGATGAGTTGTTAGAGGTTATCACTGAGATGGGTATGATTGCTGAGCTATATAGACGTTATTGATTTATATTTTGGGATTTGTTTGATAATCTGTTTTTAGGACTGTGTTACTATATTTGTTATTGCTTTTCTATGACTATGTTACTCTGTTGGGCCTTGATTGTTACTATGATATTGTATGCTATTGTATTTTTGAGCAAGTTATTCAAAGCACCTCATGGAATTTAGATTATCACTACGACGACTAACAAGTAGTAGAAAAAACACATAAACTTTGGATATAACTTCAACCAATAGAAAAAAATTATACCAAAACTGAAAAATGTATGCCAGCAAGTAGTATAAAACACATATAAACTTCCTCAATTTGAAAATTTGGGCCTAAAAATTGTAAACCGGTCGCACACAACCAAACTATGCCATGTCGTGAATCGCACGCAACACATACCCATATGTCTGAAAACGAGAGCCAAAACTTTGTAAAGGTGTCGCATGTGACCAAGCCGCTGTCGTGAACTACATGTGACATGTAGCCCTCTGTCTGAAAACGAAAGCCAAAATTTTGTAAAAACATCACATGCAACCAAGATTTTATCGCGAGTTGTCGATACATAACCCTCTATCCGACATGGTCGAGAATTTGGTACTCCAAACCGTCCATAATAAAAAAACATCCTACACAGCACTCGGACATTGTCAAGGTGACAAACTTCACTGCTTGAAGCATATGTTAGTCATCACCAACATTAAACTCCATATTTCTAAATGTTTTGTTTTGGTTTTTTTATGGTGAATAACGTTTCGTAGATGAAGTATTATATCTCATTTTGGATCTTTTATATAGATGATTAAATATTGTCTTTTGGCTAGAATATAGTATTGGCGGGAACGAAACAATGGCGGGAAACTTTGGTGGCAAACAATGGTAAAGAAACATTGTTGGCGGGAACAAAATAAAAATAACATGGGATAATAACCAACATTTCATCAATTCTTTAGATAATAAAAAATCTTTAAGTTAAGTGGGATACAAAAATAAAATCTGAAAATGTGCACCATTGCATCAATTATTGTCTTTAGCCAAATCGGTAACATGTGGTGTGTTGTTCAAGATCAATTTCCTAACTAGCATAAGTTGCGTAAATTTTCTGAACCTACGGTTACAGATGCACCCAGTGACTCTCTTCTTCGGTGGTGTAGGCACCCACGACAGGTATAATGACGATAATAGTCCATTAGGTGGAGTAGTAATCTGAGAAAAAAGAATTGGAACTTGTGCTTCAATAAATATTAAAAGGATGATATACTTACATTAATAAAGTGGCATCCATGTACGAAATAAATTCTAACTTTATGATATTTAAAGCGTTCACGGGTGGGCATCCAAAAATTGGTAGATATGATAATAATGCTACTTGTGAGACATGGTATACCATACACTGATACCTTGCCGCAATGATTAGTCCTATGTCCGGAAATTTCATCTAGTAATGGCTAGTAGGGTTGGGCTTGAAGTAATCCAACATACGTACCATATCATTAAACACATCGGGCGAACCATAAACCTCCAACCAAGATGCACAATTTTCATTCAAATTTTTCAACAAATCGCGTCTAACATATTCTCATTTATCTTCATCATTGTATATTGAATGCGCTATGGACCGATATCTTCGCTGTCCATCTACAAGAACGTCAACCAACTTAATGATATAGGTGTGTAAAAAATTTGGGATGCAATTCGAGTATATAGTCAACTTCCCATCCTTAACAGTTTTCCTCGGCCGACCAACTTTCTTTTTGGCAAGTGGTGGTTTGGGTGCTATATTTGGAACCATATTCGATGCGGGCGTGTTCCCTAACGTGTTAACGAGTGTATTACCTATCGAGTTTGGTGGAGTGCTAACACTGGCGGTTTATTTAAATGGGATATTCTCACGCACTAGGGTTCCATTTGGTCGATTTGTCATCGCCTCCCTTTGGCCTACCTTTAGCTCTAACCACTTCTTTAGGCTCTTGAATATTACTAGTTTCAGGCTTCAAGATTTGCATAACTATATTGATAATATGGTCTTGTTGATCATGACTAAAACTACAAATAGAGCTATTTATTATGGATAACTATTTCAAGTCATCTTCACTCGAAGTGAGATCTGTATGAACAATATTTAATCGTCTCCAAAATATATCCATATTTACTTGAGGAATGAATCTACCATCTCTAGCTATTGACGCTATTTCACATGCGCATGGTAACCCATGTTTTTTCCCAATGACACATTTTACACATGCTACCCGATCTACTTCTATATTTTTAGAGCGTACAATAGCATGCAAAAAATAGGATAGGCCTCTCATGGGATGCATAACCTTTAAGTTCATTGGTCAAAAGACAATAAGTACTTGTAATGAAATAAAACTTTGGGGATCAAAATATAAATAATAAAACCTTGTATGATAAATTGTATAATTATAGGAAAGATTTAGAGCTTTATGAATAGATGAGAGAATAATGTGCAATTAGAACTTTTATGTAACCCATTCTGTTATGTTTAAGTCTTTCCGCCTATATGTATAACTGCCAGGGCTGAACTAGGAAATGATTCTGACTTTTGAGATAAAATACTTTCAGTTTTGACTTTCCCTCTCTAGAAACTACTTCTCTGAAAATCTCTCTACTTCTCTTTACTTAGTTTATTTTACTCTACAAACAATAAAAAATCCTCACCAAATTGGTGACTTCACTCGGGACGATCACGATTGGTGCCTAAATTGTTCTCGTTCGATTGTTTTTTCTTGTTTTTGTTCTACGAACTATTTCGATCAAAAAGTTACAATGCTATTTTTGGAAGATCTTGGCAGTCGATGATGTATGGAGTTGTATGAACGGACCACCAGTGTTTTAAGTATGTCATCGGAGATCGCATGGGGGATCGTCGGAAGTAATCAGAAGGTTGCTAGAGAATCGTAACAGCTCTTCGGATTTGAGGGTCAAACAGTGGTGATAAAATAGCTGAATAGCAACCAAGGGGGTTGAACTCGGATCTCGAGGAGGGGGTGGATGATCTGAGGTAAAAATCGGGTTCTTTAATCGTAAGTGAAAATATAGAGGAATATGTTTTTTTCTGATGAAAAATTACTTCGAATGGGAACCTTACTGAGCCCAGATTTACCGTTAGTAGCTATTACAGTTTTTGTTTCACAATTTGGATATTTTTGCTTATAAACAGAAGATGTGGTAGGAGTTCTAGTTGAAGTGATATGCCACAGCGTAGCAAAATCTGAAGGTAAAACTTGTTATATAAAAAGGCGTGTATTTGCTTATGACAAAGCAGAAGCAATCATTTTTGAGGTGGATCGTTTATCAAAGGTCGGACATATAAGAGAGTCACAGTATCCTTTATGGACAAAAAACCCAGTGGTGGCTAAAAACAAGAATTATGAATTGGAGAACGTGCTTCGACTTCACAGATCTGAATCGAGCTTGTTCTAAAGATCCATTCCCCGTTCCTCGAATAGACCAATTGATTGATTCCACTTCCAAAAATAAAATTTTGACATATATGGAGATGTTTGTAGGGTATAATCAAATTCAGATGGATCCAAATGATCAAGAGAGTACCACCTTCATCGAAAATCGAGGCTTGCATTGTTATAGGGTTATGCCTTTTGGGTTAAATAATACTAGAGCCACATATAAGAGATTAATGAATAAAGCCTTTGCTTCTCAGATCGGAAGAAATATGGAGGTGTATATTGATGATATGGTGGTTAAGAGTTTAGTAGATGATGCACACTTGGAAGATTTAGAGGAGACTTTTTTGAATTTGAGGGCTATTAGAATAAAGTTAAATCCTGAGAAATGTACCTTTGGAGTTTGATCAGGAAAGTTTTTGGGTCATGTTATTAGTGAAAAAGGAATAGAAGCTGACCTAGAATAACTAAAATCTTTGGCATCAATGACATCACCTCAAACTATCAAAGAAGTACAAATTTTAATAGGGAGGTTAACTGCTCTAAACATAGTCATTTATATTTTTTTATAAATGTTTCTATTTCTTCCAAGTATTGCAAAGACCAAAATATTTTGAGTGGCATTCGGAATGTGAAGCAACGTTTTCAAACATTAAAGAATTATTGTCATCACCAGAAATACTGTCCATGCCTCGGTTAGAAGCAACGTTTTCATTTGTATATTGCAGTATCATATTTTAGGGTAAGTGTTCTGTTGATAAGTGAAGATTCATGAATTTTGAAGCATGTGTAATATTAGTAAATTTTTCGACTTTAAAAAAAAAATACTATAGCCAGTTTCTCTACTTTGACCTAATATCAGATTTGAAGGTCTGTAATCCTTAATATAGGTCAAATTCACAATTCTTGCATCCAGATTTCTATTAATGGTTTCATTAGGTCCTCGTTGTACTAGTTTTTGGTGCATGTCCTTTTTGTTTGACCTCTTGCTGTTTTGTGTATCCTCAAGTGAATCATCACACATGGTTTTATCATTCAATGTGGGAGTATTTCAATCATTATTTATATATCATTCTAACTTTGTCACCGACTTAAAAACTTCTAGGCCGACGTTGTTTTGTCCAAGTTTATAGCTTTTCAGTTTAGGTGAGTCGTCCTTCTAGTCGGGCGAGAGTCCGCTTTGGTCTTAGCCATTTTTTTATCAAAATTATAAACATGTTGTTATAATATTTTTCATTGATGCTTGCGCGTACTCCTATGGTTTGTTTGTCAGTTTATCAGATCTGGTTTCTCTTAAGGTCTGTTTGGCGAGTTTGGTTTGTTTTTTTAAAGATTGGTTGGATTGATGAGAATGATATGATCCATAAAATCATAGTCACGACCTTTTTCGAATAGTCACTGTTTTTTAACTCTATTGTTGTCGCCCTTTTTGGATTCCGAGGGTAGACTATTTAAACTTCGATCTAAATCTATATTTTGGTTGTAGCAGATTATAATAATGGTATACTCTCATGTATTCCGGTAGTAACTCGTATTCTATTATTATCGTTGTACTATTTTCTGATTGTAATTAGGTGTCTGGATGTTTTCCAGTTGTGTTTAGTTGCTTCCGGGATATACTCATTAATATTGCAACTTTACTTATGATATTTTGAATATTTTGAAAACCATTTTTTATTCAACTTTATCTTGGTGGACATTTTTTTATTACAGAAATATATCATGATTTTTAAGAATTTGGAAAATTTGTAGTATTTGGTGTATTATTTTTTATGAAGATAGTTAGATTTATGATCAAAATAAACGTGATGATGATTTATGTCACAAAGCTAAAAACTAAAAACTTCTGACACCTTAAATATGTAAACATAATCCTCATTTCTTAAACTACTTATTATCGTATGCTTATTATCTCCATTGAGTTCAAAACATGTATAATAGCTACGACATTTCAGAAATCTAGTGGAACCATGAAACAAAAATGAAGGTAAATTTCCAAACTTGAATTCTAAAAATCAAATTTGCGCGAGACAAGGACGATGTACATTACAAATTTCGCAAGGAAAGCGGGATGATAATACAAAAATTCACATCATTTTGTGATTAAGAGATGCTCAGTCGCTATAGTTTCACAACTGAGAAAAAGATCATCGTACTAGGGAAGCTAAGTTTTGTGTTATCATCCCCTGAGTAGGACATTTAGTGTGATCATTGTTCCATGGTTGCAAAATTTATTGTTATAATCATTTATGTAGTAAAAATATTCATTTATCTTATATGTATCATTTTATTTGTTATAATGATGTGTTTAGATTTGAGATGACAAATGGTTGATAACCGGTGCACACATGTTTACCACACATGATTTTTTATGCTAAAGTGAGTTTGAATGCATAAAAATGGGTTAATTTCAAAAGATATGTTTCTTCAATATCATTACCGTCAATGATGATATTAAGTATGAGAAAAATCTTAGATTACATTACAGATGCGAGAAGTATGCTATTTTTAAACCAAAAGCTAATGTAGATGAAGTGAAGAAAAGAAATTGTAATGTTTTTGGTCTCGTTGTTTTTCAATAATGTTTCCTAATATCTCGTTGTTTTCAAGTTCAACTTTCTATATCTTATCTTTATTTTCCTGTCTAGTTTTTGTATATTATCATTTATTTCAATTTCAACTTTTTAATATTATCGTTGTAACCATTTTGTTTAAAACAATTATTTGAATTATTAACTAAGTGAGTAATATCGTCAATATATGGACATGTAAATAGAGTTATTAACTTAGTAGTTACCGTTATTTAAACCCGAAATACATTTACGCATTCACCAAGTGACTTGATATATTTAAAAATATAAGTCCGAACAAAAGCAACATTATTTTTCCTTAAAAAATTAATCGAGAGGGTTTCCCTCACGCTTAACCATCGACATATATGATATTGTTTTGCGAGCTTAGTGCAAAAAAAGTAATTATTTGGCTCTAAATATTTAACATGAAGATTTTTTCGTAATTAATCGTTAACATATGTGGAATTTGTCGCAAGCTAAGCACGAACGAAGGCTATTATTTTTTCTCTAATTATTAAACATGTAGCTTTTATTGCACACAACCCACGACATAGCTGAAATTTATCGTAATCTAGAAGACTAATGTTTTGGCTATGACATAGTCGTAATTACGTCGGTATCTTGAAGTAAAGCTATGTTGCGATGATAAGATTCTTGAGTACATGCTTGCGTGCAAACATTGTGCGAGGTATATATGCAAAAATACGGTGAAGCGAAAGCATACTCAATGTAATGTGAGAGTACTAACCTGTGAAAATGATTAAGCATTCGCACCTATAACATCCCAATGAACCCGAAAGAACCCTTTAGCTTATTTATCGTATTTTCCCCAAACCTACGGTATAATTGGTCAAGACCAAATGAACCAATTTATACTCTTCTATAATATTATAATACTGTATGATGTGGAGATTATCAAGGGAAGCAATATTACATGTCTTATTGACGAATATGAAACAACCAAAGAAATGAAGTAAGTAAGCCCAGATGTTATGGAAGACACGTGCATATATGGCCTCACTATCCTAATATTTAGATCGCGTATAATTCTTCCACAACCATGAAAAACAAACATTCCTACTATTTTTTTTATTGCAAGCTCTCTAACAAAAGTATTAAGACCAACACTAAGTAAGGAAAGTATAACCTTGATCATCTCAAACTCATTCTAATACTCGTTAAAATAAAAACATTTACCTGTAACAAGAGGATCTTTAATCGATTGGACGTCGTCTAGTCTAACCACCATCTTACCAAAAAAATTAAATGGAAATACGAGATTCTGCGTACTAACGTTCCATGAATACCTCGACGAAGGGTAGTTTTATAGACCAATATAACATGTAATCGATAAGTTGACCAAATAATGTTGTCATAACCTCTGCTCTGACCAATCTTGAATCTCAATATCTCATTTGCGAAGAGTGTCATATAAGGTGAAATACCGTAAGTAATCTTGAGGCTAAAAATACATAACATATCAAAATATATAATTAACAAAAATAATTTTTTTTATTCAAACATATGATTTTAATAAACTTACATCCTCAATGAAAATATTGTAATCCTCATACTAAACATAGTTTGGGTACAAACTATGAACTTGAGATAAAGAGTTACCAAACACCCCCAACGGGTTCGTCTATAAAGGACCGTCAACTACAATACGGCTTGACCATCCTGGAATTGGAGATGGAGTACGATCTTCATCATCCAATGAATGATAATGTCATGCAAACTACGAGAAATGGGATCATGTTTGACTACTATTTAGAAATTGCAAGACATAACGTCGGGCGTGCTACCTCATTTAAATAACTTCTTTCGTGGAGTCATTTTGTAAAAGTAAGCAAGAATTATGTTAGAAACAAATATATTTTCAACCTAAAACGTAAAAACACTCATAAACAAGTAATCTATATTTCACGAAACATAATATCAAAAGCAATATAACACTATCGCATGATATATATATATATATATATCACATGATGGATGCAAGATATACTCATCACCATAAAAATGTGTAGTGAACACCCATGTGATGAAAAAGAACATTATCGTACCAAATATGTGACGGTGTTCATCGCACGGTTCGTACAATGAACATACATATACATCCTTCAGTTTTATCCCAATTTTGACAAATATGTATCGAATCTGAATAACTATACAATATAAAAGTAACTAAACGTCTAATAAACAACTAAAAAAATATAAAATTCGTATTTTTTTGTTTGAATTTTTTTTGAACATATGTTGGAGTTTTTGAGTAAATAATGAAAAAGATAAAATTATGATGAGTAATCAAATAAAAATAATTTTTTTATAAAATAATAATATATAGAAAAATGGCCAAAATTCTAACAAAATACGATTGAATCTAATGATGAATCTAAAAAAAATATGACGAAATATAACTTAATCCGCTCTAAAACACGTTAAAAATTTAAAATGATTAAAACAATTTACATAATTTTTTTTTAAAAATCTTGCCTTCAGATGCAGCCTTGCTTATATATTTTCTTCATACCTGCCTTTCTTCAACAATTATCCCACAAAATTAAATCAAAATTCTCGACTGGTTTAAGTTTAGTATTATTACGTTGTTATGATGCTGTCGGTTATATTTTGATACAGATATCAGATATGCAATAGACATTTACTAGTCATAAGGAGGAAGAAACAAAGAAAGAATAATATCGAAATTCGCCCCCCTCGTCCGCTGCTGTGTGCATCGATGAACAAGAGATCAGCTGTTGCTGTCAGCACAGTCATTTCATGATAAAAGCTTTCTAACATAACATGCGTGGCATATTATATAAAGACAAAAAAAACCTTATAATATCTCTCTTTCAAACCCTAAACTATTTACATCACTGTATCAAGTATCAACTACTTCAACTCAAATCTGGGTTTAACTTGAAAACCAAAAGATTTCACCTTTCCTTTTTCATTTCTGGTCCCAATTTTCGCTGTCTGCCCGAGGCACTACAAATTTAACCTTTATTCTTTATTATTGAAATCTAGTTGAATTTCGAATTTAGAAAACTTCTTTCATATGTTTTGGGTCAGTCAACGCCACCTATACCCACATGTAATAAATAAAATAAATCAGTTAAAATGTGTGCCCAAAGAATATAATTTGTTCAATTATAATATCTTATTTGGAAAGAGGTTCAAAACTTATTATTAAGAAATAAAAATGACCGAGGTTGAGTAAAAAATATTAAATAAAGAGATAATTACTTTTAAAATAAGAATAGAAGTTATTTATTCTTATCAGTTACAATTTACTTGGTTAAGAATAATTTATTATACGTGGGAGAGGGATTTGCAGTACTATAGATATAGATTATTCCAATGAATAAAAGTTTTAGTTACCTAATATATTGATTATGTGTGTTTTTATTTTATTTTTATAAATAATTTTAAAATTTTAATTTACATTCAGATTTATTTAAATAAAAATCAACTTACAAAATTTACATTGTGGAAACCATTCGATATTCTATTCTTTTTTAAATTCAAACAAAGAAAGCTAAAAGTTAATAATGACAAATTAAGGTTTAGAGTCTGTTTCAACTATTGTAGTAGAGACTCAACAACCTCCCACTCTTGGTGTTCTAATCGTTTCAGTCACGGATTTTCAGCGGCCAATGAAGGAATTATGGGAGGAAAAATCACAATTTTTTGAAATTTTGTAGGATATATCGTTCATTCCTACTATATGTTTGACATCTAAGGTCCAACTCAATGTTAAGGGAGCGCTTTCATAACGTTACAAACAAGCGTAACTTGGCATTTCGATTTATAAATGATGTTTCTAAAGATAATTCATATTGTGGATCATGCAACAGAAAGGTCGACAAAGCCGTCGTAGCAAAATGGGGAGCAAGATCACATCTTTCAAAGGCAAAAGATATGAGAAGGTAACAAGAGCATGACTGAGAAATTGATCCTATCCAATATGAGCAGCGTGATAATTTAGGGGATAAAAAAATCCAAGTATTGGTCGTTTTGCTCCGTACGAATGGACAACAAGCTCGTCCACCTCAATCAGTTTCTAGCCGAGCTATTAACAAGCCCCAGTAGCTCATTTGGGGATTCAAACAAATTGTCAACAAGCTATTGTGACACAATCAGAGATCCAATCTACTTATTAGCAGTAAAAGGCATTTGACCATTACATCCCTCTAAATAAAATTTATAGTATCGTTGCTTTACCGAACCATCCATCAAAGATACCTTAACTTTTCAGCCAAAATTGATGCAAACCTTCAACACTTGCCACATCAAGCGTACACCGGTCAACAAAACTGTATGGGTTCCCATATAATGATGTAGCTAAACTCTATTACGTTGCACCAACACATGCTGGACACCCTCACGGTTACTAACCAAAAATTCCAAATAAGGAAAATACCAGACTTTCATATGAACAAATCATAATCTCTTATTGATGAACTAGTTTATTAGTTTTAAGGTGATACCAAGTAAAGTTCTAAAATGTTGCAAATGATATTTATGAACTAGTTTATTAGTTTTAAGGTGATACAAGAGATGAAGATTACATCATCCACTAAAATTCGTGGATATAAATAACGAGTTGTATGAGTACAATAACTTGAGGATAATTACGACATACATGCAATGATATTCAGAACCTCTATAAGATGATACTATGAAAAATAAAAAACTTAATTTTAGAGACCTACTCACTCAAATGGAGGGTCATACAAGGTTGAGAAGATTGTAAGAGAAATGGTAGATGGAGACATAATATCTCCAACCGCATACTCACATTACAAGACCTTGGCACATAATAATAAGCCATTTACAATGGTACAAGTGAACTCCAAATCTCATAATGAAGTCTCCATAGACAACAACAGTGAAGCTTTAAGACGACATGCATATTATAATAAATGAAAAAGGTCCGGAGGGAAGCCCATGAATAACTAAAATAATAATTACAGTAGTGACCAAATCAAGGAACTTTCGACCATGCGACCATATAAAGAATTGACCAAAAACTTGAGAGTTATCTATGAAAGAAAAAAAATATAATCAAGTATCGACGACTGGTAAAATTACAGGATCCCAAGAAACATAGAGATAAGAGAAAGTTATGTAGATTTCACAATGATTATTGTACCTTACATTATCGGCTAATGAGATTTAAAAAAATCAAGTCTAGAATATGATTAATGATGTCCAACTATCGGAGTTTGTTAAAACAAAGAATAGAAATGAACCAAAGCATGTTGTGACTGATCGAGTCCCACCAGAAAGAATCAAAGGGAAAACACAAGAAAGGACTGAAAAGCTGATAACCTTTAACAACAATACAATATTGAGGTAGAATAGGAGCAGTATTTAAACAATCATCCTATAAATAGGCTTTTAATATAATTGGACGAGGATATCCAGTTTAAGAGATCACAAAAAACTCAAAGAAACTACACATCGATGACTTAGAGGTGCTGCATCAAGGTCAAACAAAACCATATCTAATATTAGCATTCACATATGATGATTTGGGATGAGTAACAATGCCATAAACCGACGTCGTACTATTGATAATAGAATTGGACAGCCTAGAAGTTAAAAGACTCATGATAGACAATATCTATACAAAAATATTATACAATAGAACTGATCTATTTTCAAAGGAGTCTACCTGGATTCATCGATACATATGTAAATATGTTAGTTTAGCTCACTTGATATATAATCATAATCATACATGTGTCTAAGAAGAAAGTCGGTTGCTTGTTTGTGATATTAGATGCACCTTCCTCTTACAATGTAATTTTAGGAAGATCATAGCTTGATCAAATAGACTTTGTAGTTTTTAAAATACAGTATTTCCTTAAGTATCTACACAATGAAGAGGTGAGAGTAATCAAAGGGATCCAAAAGAATTTAAAAGAATGTTATACAACTTTATTATCTCTAATAAATAACAATCAACGGGTGACTCGATCATCATTGATGATACGTACGATCTCATAGAAGCTCATACCTTATAAAGTCTTGAGAGAAAGTATAAAATATCAAAATTGAAGGATAAAAAATATTGAGAATCGGCCAAAATATACCTACATATCTCATGTATAAATTACTCAATGTTTTACAAGCTAACCTTTATATGTTTTCATGGAATGCTCAAGATGTCATATGCCAACATAAATAAATTGTTACAAATTGAGGAAATTTTATCTTATGGATGAAAATACCAAACAAAAACATAGATAAAATGTTATTATAGGCACTTCTTATGGCATGCCATCACATATACCTTAGACAAGATTTGGTTTAACATGAATCTCAACCTGTGTTTTTGGCTTGCAATTCAAATTTTAACTTCTTTTTAAAAAACAATTATATTTGGAAACTCAAACTTTTGTTTTCGCTTTAGCTTTAATTTTGGAATGAAACACAACCTTAACCTTAGAACCACGTTCAAAATTTATGCAAAAAGTTCTAATATCGGCCAAAGATCTGGAACATTAAAAATTGGAAGGCTTGAGGTTGTTGACATATTGAACATGTATGCAATAGTGCTTTCTATATGAACTTCAGGAATGCTATAAGAAACAACACTACTTGGGAAAAGTTAAGGAAATACATGGATTAATTCAAGCCAATCAAATATTTCAGCAGTTTTAGCCGCATCATCTTCAGTGTTTGGCATTTCAACAACTACTATTGCAACATCTTCCACCATTGCCTTATCAGCAGCTAGAACTGAAATATCTGCAACTTTTCGTTTCTCAACAACTACAATTGACAATATCTGCAGTTTTTGGATTCTCTGCATCTATAATTACAAGATATGTAGTTTTTGGATTCTTAGCAGCTAAGGATACCTAAGATTGTATGAACTAAATCTTCAAATATGTAATAGGGCACTGATGAAGTCATAACTTTTCTCTTTTCCCTAAATGAGTATCCATAGGTTTGTTGTCATCTAAACCATACCGCCGTAGCATACTTTCAATAAAATATAGGAAGCTTCATCAAGGTCTTTATAATACAGATCGCTAACAGATAGGAAACTTCACCAAAGTCGTTATATCATGTTTTTGACATAAATTATTTTGTAGTATGTAACAAACCTAGATATTTAATGATTTAGAGTATGCATCAATATACAGTACTAAGTATATCATTTTACTCCCAATTATTGTGGTATTGTTAGTCCTTTTCTCACGCAAGTATACGCGGTCAAATAGTAGCAAGTAATAACTAAGAAAGATCGTTCCCACGGAGACCATGTGTATATGACAAGAATTCACTTATGCAACAACGTATGATTATTAAACTAATGCTTGAACGAGTAATAAAGTTTGAGTGAATGAATATAACTAAGAAAATTAACTAACGAGATTAACTAACGAGTTTACTTATGCGAGAGAAAACATGGAACCCTAACTTCATTGTGTATTTTACTCAGAGTATTAATATACTTAATCAATATGTATGATAACAACGATTACTAATCAGATAACACGAAATCAGTATACGTAAACCAGACCATTTAAACAGCCACAAAAGAGATAGCAGTTAAGCAGACACCGCTTGCATGACAATTCTATATGTCTATACGAATTGACGTACAATTAGTTTTAAGCATAAGTTATCTATTTCGATTACATATGGTAATATAATATGGTTAGTGGCATATTGCGAATCATGAACAATCACAATACGAATAATTCAAGAACCTATGCTAGCATGGCAAGTTCTAAACCCTTAAATCCACTTTCACATTCATTAAAGATTAACAAACTAAATGTTCGCGACGCATCTAACGATAAGCACAACCATACTAGGTAAAGGATAAACGTATCTCACATTTCAATGAAGCAATCAAACCCTTAGTATTATTCAAACAAATCCGTTAGAGTTCCATGACAACGATTAGTTCATAATCGAACGAATCATCATCATGGGCTCAAAAGTTAACATAGCTCTAAGACGAATGTAAATAAACGAATAAGAGTTTAGAGAACGTTAAACCGAACAGTAGACGTAAGTATCGCCTGACATAAACACTCCATAAACTGCCGATCGAAATCAAAAGCAGCCGTCACCTACTTCCTCTCCGCCGTCTGGTTGTATGTTACCGATCAGAAAAACAAAAAAGTAGTCAATTCCCTTTTGTCCTCTTTAATTTGTATCTTCTGCTGGATAAAAAAAAAGTAGAGAAAAGTATCAAATTGCGTTTTGTCCTCCTTTTCGTTTCTATATTATACAAAACCAAAGTAAGAAGCTAAAATCCACTTGTCCTATTCTATTCTATTTGATATATCGCAGGAACTGTTGTGCAGGAACTGCACATCCCTACATATGAAAATGCTTAAATCTAGGCTTATACCCTCTAAGTAGTTAATGTAGTGTTTTAGTTGCTGTTGAAGTATGTACCACGTTAAGGATATATGTTTCACACTTAAGAGATTCTTATTATACAAAATATGTTAGAGATATATGAAAAAATATTCTCTAAACCATATCTATTAATGTGTGATTTCATCACGTAGATACATAATTCATTATTTTCTAGCCCGACATCGTGTACTGAAGGGAAATTTTGCACTTTTGGAGGTAAAAAGAGAATGGGTCATGATATTATTACCGTGAACCATTGTACCATCCATAGTATTCACCACCACTATAGGATTTGATAGTTTGAATCCATTTTTCTCGTTGTAATTCAACTTGGCCTTAAAGGATTTGAACTTTTAAATGGCCTTTGATTTTTCACGAAGCAACTATATGTAGTTGTATTGTAAAAATTGTTTTATAAAATAAATGAAGTCTGTCTGTCCATTCTAAGATATCTTAGGGAATAAGCCACATCTATATGTATGAATTTAATCCAACATGTCTTTAGTACGAGAGGCTACAAACCTTATTTGCTTTGTCTGTTTCTCTTCGATACACTCGACATATTTTTCTAAATTAATGTACTCAAAGGGACCTCAAATACACTCAACAACAAGTCTATATATTCTCTTTATAGCGATGTCACCTAAACACATGTGTCACAAAGTACATTTTTAAATTTGATAATTGGAAATATTAGTTAATGTTTTTGAATTATCATGACAATAAAGAAGACCTGAGCCAAGTAAGCGATTGTCATAAAAGAGCTGTAGTTTTTCATTTCCAAATGAACAAATATAACTAGATTTGTCCAATAAAAAAAATTAAATTCCTCATAAAAGAGGGAAGAAAAAACGAATGTTTCAAATACAATATATGTCCCAAACTAATAAAAAGTTTAAATTAACAATTGGCTTAAACATGTTAACCCACACCATCCCGGATGCAATAATAATAAAATCATTGCCAATATTCAATTAAATATGTCTATGATGATGTATAACATAAGAATAATATAAAATATAATGACAGATATCTATTCTTAACTAGTTCTAGCAAAAATGAAGATTTATTTAATGCGCAAGAGAAGTCATTAAGACTTAAATAAACATACTTTTTATATATGTTTGCAAAAAAACTTAACTGTGAAGAGTTAAAAGGTAGTCCAAGGGTGATTTTGTTATGCGAAGATTTGTTGACAGAGGATTTTGTGATAGAGAAATGTTTCAGTGTCAGATCTAGAGAGAGAAAGTGTTACTTGCTAAACAACGTAGAGAGAGCAAGTCTCGTACTATTCATCCCGGGATTTGTGAAGCGTGTGTGGTCCTTTTATAGTACAATTGCGGACCCCACACGCTTTAATATGGTCTAATTACATCTTTTGGTCCCTGCTTTTTGCTTTCTTCCTATTTTGGCTATGTCTTTATGATATATACATTTTCTCCCTTATACATTTATTTCTATACATTTTCCTCCTATCATGCTTTTCCTTTGTTATTTTCTCCTATCAAGTTTCTTCTTTTCAATTTGGCCCTTGTCTTTTATTCTTCCTCATCAGTAGCCCCCCAGTCTTAGTAAAAATCGTTTTGCTAAGACTGAATAATTCTCCTGACAGGCCAAAATCGTTTCTTCTCCGAACTTCATAAGTCCTTCCTCAAAAGGTCGCTCCACAAAACCCTTCGGATTGTCAGGGCCATAAACCACTTCTTCGAATTCTTTGAATATCTACAAGCCTCTTTGACTGATTTGTAAACCTCCTCGAAGATCTACAAGGCCTCTTCGAACTTCTGTTATTAACCGGATAGCCCCCTCAATCCTTGCAACGTTTTAAGCAAAGTGATCTTCGGATAATTGCATACTTAGGCGAAAAAGGGTGCTAGGATTGATGACGTCATTGCACAAACACCTGTGTCAGCACACTTCTTAAGAAACGTTACCAATTCTTCTGACATTTTTGTCAGAAAACTCTTCCCCTTCCCCTGACAGTCTCTGACACAAAACTCTTCACCTTCTTCTATAGCTAGTTGGCAGAACAATGTCCACCTATGTGGACCATCGTACCCCTAGGCAAACATCATGAAAATGTCCCCGGGCTTCACTCGGCAAAAAAACCCACTAGTCTCTATAAATACCAAGCATCTTTCTTCATTAATGCAACTTCTATTCAATTATTTCTAGAGAGATAAAGCTGGCGAACAAGCCCCGTCGAATTCCTAAGTGGTTGCTGATTAGTAAACGGTTCGAAGAGAGGGTTGCCGCTGGTGAAGACGTAAGGCCTCATCCCCCACCATCGACGACAACCTTTTTTGGTCCCTGGCCTCCTTCGAACAACTCGACCGCCATTATCCCCCGCGAAATAGCTCGACAAAGCTTGCTCGAGAACCAACTGTCCCAACCGATGTTGAAAACCTCCCCCAAAGATCTGCAAGTCCTCGAAGGACTTCAAGGAGCCCTCCTCGAAACTCTGTTATCCCTCCTCGAAACTCTGGTAGCCCTCCTCGAAACCTAGACCCTCAACGTACTTCTGGTAGTCCTCCTCGAAACCTAGACCCTCAACGTACTTCTGGTAGTCCTCCTCGAAGACAAGGAACAGATGTGTCTAGTCTGCCTTCCACTCCATCCATGACCATTCATGGAACTCAGTTCTCCCCCTCGAGAACGCTTATTACCGAGGAAGACATGCGTATTAGACATGAGGAAACTTTAGACCCCAAAGTCACAAGGCCACTTAACAAGCCCCTCGAACAAAGATTGCCAATCACCTCTTCCTCGGGCCTTGCGAACGCTGCAACCTCTTCTTCCACGACAATATCCGAGGAGCAAGCTCGCCGGATTGCTCCAAAATTGAAGGGGGATATTGTGCTGCCCTTGGAGTTAGACAACATTGCCGGCAATAATATTCGGGGCATTGAAAATAAACACATGGTGGCCCTTGCCAATATTAGGTATAAATACTTTTCGAGGGAGGATGAGACGATGCTGAGGGCTCGATGGGGCATCCCTACTTATATCAATATCAGATTTCCTGCCGAGGGAGAGACACCCTTATCTGTGAGGGACAACGAGGTGGTGGTCTACACAGAGATCATGAACTGGGGGTTAAGGTATCCCTTAGACCCCTTCTTTATTGAATATTTCTCGAAGATAGATCTTTGCCCCTCACAGGTCGGGCCTGCATAATGGCCTCGAGGCTCTCAAGTCAAGAGTTCTTGCTAGAGCAACTCATTGGTCTTGCTGGCTTGGCTCGAAATCCATAGTTTCCATTTTATTCGCTGACATTCAATCGAGGGAAAAAGATGTTGAAAGATTTACTTCAAGCTGATAAAAAATGGAGGCAGCAGTTTCTCTTCTTCTCTGGTTGCTGGGAGACCGGATCAGAAGCCACTCCTTCAAATCCTCACAAACTTTCTTTGAAGTGGACCATGAAATGTAAGTGCTGGCTCTACTTTGTACTCCACGAATTTTATAGTCCCCGAACAATATGTTCCCTCGAATTGTAAACTTGCTTTAAAATTTATATTTCTCTAAGTAGATTGCTTCTTTGAAAACATAATTGTCTTCGAACAATATGCTCCCTCGAATTCACATTTGTCATCGAATAATATGCTCGCTGTAAACATGCTAAAACTTAGTTATTTGTTGCAGCTATGACCGGCATATCCAAACCTTATACTGACTATGTCGAGGGAGCTACGACTGTGTTCACCAATCTTCGCCTGTGGGCAAAAGAGCAGTGGGATAACCGGTTTCGCCTTTGCTTTACCGATGAAAATCTTGCGAGGAGTCGACTATGGAGGCTGAATCCCCTTGATCGTATTAGCATGAGAGGATTAATGACTCCGCCTTCGGAACGGGAAGTGTTGGAGCGGTGTACCCAAAAGGATGTCACATCTATCTGCCCAAGCGCTCCCGTTCGCAGAGTCACCTGGGGGAACCTCCAGAAGATGAAGTAGTGCCAACCCAACCACTGAATCCAAAGATGCCCACTAACACTCAAAGGCCTCACTCCTCGGACAATGCGGGGACGTCGAACTCTGAAGCCCCTCCACCAAGTGTTGTTGCTCAAAGAAATTCCATTCCTCCTCCCCCTGCTCACATCCTCCCTCCAAGGAAAGATGGCAAGAAAAAATATTTGAAGGGGAAGGGAATTCTTCTTGAGCCCATCGAAGAACAATCCGAGGGAGGGGAAACCCCTAACAACAATGAAGAGACTAATCTTGAAAGAGAAGTCCATGGGAGTGCAAATGATGCTGAAAATAGGGGTGGCCAGTCGCCCAGGGAAACTTTGTATCAATCCTTGCACTCTCCTCTCACTGAGACTTCTCACCCAGCTTCCCTCGAAGACAGCCCAAGACTAGCTCCTATCCCTGCTCCTCGAACCAACCCTCCACTACTCATTCATCCAGATGTTGCTTGTGGTAATTTTTCCGAATTTGATTCTACAGCGTTGGGGTCCCCTTCGAGCTCCTTCGAGGTCCCCTTGGATGATGAGTTCTAAATGAGTATTCGGAGACTGCTACACACTTCAGTGAACAGAGGAAATAAGATGTGTCATCTTGAAAAACGCAAAAATTATTACAAGTTCAAGGCATCACTAGCTGCCTCTCAGCTCGAGGAGGCCAAGAAGGAATATGTAGTGATCGAGGGCCAAGCTGACGCCTTGTACGAGCGTCTTTCTGCCTCTGAGAGTTATGTGATAATGCTAGAGAACTGTTGTCAAAAGGAGAGGGATTTGTACAAGGAGAAGACTGATTCTCAAGAGCTAATGATAGCTGAATACAAAAAAGGGCATCGTTTGGCTTGCGATGGCTTCAACCAATGTACTGAAGCTCTTGGAAAGGTAGTTGCAGAGCGTGATCAGTTGGAGAGACAGATCAAAGGTTTCCTTGTAGAGGTCAAGGAGGCGAAGGAAAAGGCTGTGGATGCTTATGCAGCAACATGTTCGAAGACCTTACAGGCCCGTGATGCTGCTACTCGAGCTGGCTTGTTGACCCAAATATATGCTGAGCACCCTGAATATAACCTGGGGCCTTTTTGGAAGCTTGTCCCCCCAGAACTTCGCCCTCCCCAAATAGTCGTAAGTGAGAGTGAAGACTCAGATGGTGAGGGGAGTGACTCCTCGAAAAATGCAGATTGAGTCAGTTTGTTTTTTGTGCATGGCCCAATAGGGCCTCTTTTTGTAATGACCTGAACATGTTGTATTGTTCCATTTATGTGAGATATGGTAAGTTTTGTAAGAGCAATGAATATTCACTTCTATATATATTATGTTTGGAACAAGGTCTGCCGACATCCAACTCTGTTGTCCTTCGAAATATTATTAGTTAGTTAATATTCACACATATTACGAAATAAGGCCTTCGAACTCCAATTTTATTGGCCTTCGAACAATTTTGACTTTGATATATTCATTAATATTATGTTTGCAATAAAGCCTTCGAGTTCCAATTTCCTTGGCCTTCGAACAATTTTTACTTGGATAAATCCATCAGGTTTTATGTTTGTAATGAGGACTTCGAATCCCAATTTCCTTGGTCTTCGAACAATTTCTACTTGGATAAATTGACAAATATTATTCTTGCAATGAGGCCTTCGAATCCCAATTTGATTGGTCTTCGAACGACTTTTACTTGGACAAGTTCACAAGTATTACGCTTGCAATGAGGCCTTCGAATCCCCATGGCACTAGCCTGCGAACAACTATAGGTTCTCGGAAAAATTTAGGAGATAATATTTTGATTCACAACCGAGAGTGGATTCGAGGCACACTATCATATGATCCGAAGGATAATTTGAAAGTCCCAAAACATCGAGGCACACCTTAATGTGATCCGAAGAATAGTTTGAAGGTCCCAAAACA
This sequence comes from Limnanthes douglasii subsp. nivea, assembly GCA_036936605.1. Classification (NCBI taxonomy): domain Eukaryota; kingdom Viridiplantae; phylum Streptophyta; class Magnoliopsida; order Brassicales; family Limnanthaceae; genus Limnanthes; species Limnanthes douglasii. The sequence goes on from JAUPFV010000002.1 coordinate 293,549,558, forward strand.
TCGAAGCACACCGTAATGTGATCCGAAGAATAGTTTGAAGGTCCCAAAACATCGAGGCACACCTTAATGTGACCCGAAAAATAAATTAAGTAACAATAAAAATGGAGGCATACGTTATTGCGACCTCAAAGAATAATTCGAAGAGACAACTAATCGAGGCACATTTTACTGTGACCCAAAAAATCGTGCGAGGGACAACAATTCGAGGCACATGTTACTGTGACTCAAAAAATAGTTCGAAGGGACAATAATTCGAGGCACATGTTACTGTGACTCAAAAAATAGTTAAGGCAAAGAAACTTTGTATTTAAGGGGATCATCGAAACACCTCATTAAAACCTTCCTGTGCCTAACAGGGTAGGAAAGAGTGTGTCCTCACCAAAATTTGTTCCAAGGGATACATAGAAAGCGAAAAGAAATACAATGCTATCTGGCTCTGCTAATCAAGGTACAACTTTAAATGCTCAATATTCCAAGGTAAGCGGAGATAGCGCCCGTCTTTATCTTTCAACCGATATGTGCCTGGCTTTATCCGTTCAGTGACCTCATAAGGGCCTTCCCAGTTAGGTCCCAACTTCCCCAAACTCTTGTCTTTAGTGTGCAAGAAAACTTTCCGTAGGACCTTGTCTCCCACCTGAAAGTCTCTATGTTTTACTTTGGATGCATATCGACTCCTCATAAGGGTTTGATAGTGGAGGGAAGTCAGCTGTGCCCGCTGTCTCTTTTCCTCAACCAAGTCTAAAGCCAATGCTCTGCTCTGGTCATTTGTGTCTGAGTCATAAGTTGCTATTCGATGTGAAGGGAAAAGGATCTCCGGAGGGACCGCGGCATCTATCCCATAGACTAAGGCAAATGGAGACACAACGGTGGCCGTTCGGGGGGTCGTTCGGTATGCCCACAACACCTCATGTAAATAGTCGGGCCATTTCCCCGCTTTGCCTTCCAAATTCGTTTTCAAACCATCGAGGATAGTACGATTAGTTACTTCCACCTGCCCATTTGCCTGAGGGTGAAATGGCGCCGAAAAACATTGTCGTATGCCCCTTGATACACAGAAGCTCTGGAATTCTTTGTTATCAAATTGAGGCCCGTTGTCCGTGGTAATCTGCAATGGTACACCAAAACGACAACAAATATTAGATAGAACAAATTTGATTACGTCTTTGGCCTTTGTTCCCGCGAGCGGCTCGGCTTCCACCCACTTAGAAAAATAGTCGACGACCACAATTATTGTCTGCCTACCCCCAGAAGCCATGGGTAGAGGCCCAACCAAATCAATGCCCCACCTGTCAAACGGAACTGCCTCCGATATGCTTTCCATCAATACCCCAGGTTTGTGAATTACATTGGCATAGCGTTGTCACGTATCGCAACGTTTGACCAAATCTTTTGCGTCGGCCGTGATAGTTGGCCAATAATAGCCTGCCAAGAATACCCTACGGATTAGAGTCTTATATCCACAATGAGCAGATCCTTCACCATCGTGTAACTCGGAGAGGATAATTTGTGATTCAAAGCAACTCAAACACCTTAATAAGGGCCGACTCAGAGATCTTTTATACAATAATCCTCCCAACAAAATATAACCGTGAGATTTGAATCTAACTTTTATGGCTTCATGTTTGTCGTCGGGCAAAATGTTATGAGCTAAAAAATCAATGAGAGCGGCTCTCCAATCAGGCGTAATCACATGGCTTTCCTCCGAGCTATTCACTGCATGCTCTTCACCAATCGAGATCGAAGGGCATGCCTGAACCAACACCCACGGATATCCTTCTGTTCGTGAAGCGGAGGCGAGAGAATCCGGGACGACATTTAATTCTCTTCGAACATGTTCGAACTTAACTCCCTCAAATTCAGATGCCAAATCTTTCATCAGCTTCAAATACTGTATCAGCGATTCCTTCATGGCCTCGGACTCCCCGGAAGCTTGATTTATCACCAACTGAGAGTCACTGATCAATTTTACTCGCCGAGCACCACATATTTGAGCCAACCGTAAGCCCGCTAAAGCAGCTTCATACTCAGCTTCATTATTCGTAGCCTTGAAACCGAAACGAATGGCTTGGAACATTGCTACCCCTTGCAGAGATATCAACTGGACGCCTGCCCCACTGCCTGAAATATTTGACCCGCCATCCGTCCGTATTACCCATTCCTCTTCGACAACCGCGTCATGTTCCTCCTGCTCTTCTCTGTCTGAATGGAACTCAACCAGAAAATCCGCTAAAACTTGTGCCTTTATCGCCGTTGGAGGCTCAAACGTTATGTCGAAGTCTCCCAGCTTCACGGACCACTTAGTCATCCTACCAGAGATGTCTGGCCTCTGTAATAGACTCTTCAAAGGAAAAGTCGTCCGAACAACAATTGGATGGGCTTGGAAATAAGGCCTCATCTTTCGTGCCGCTGTCACCAATGCTAAAGCTACCTTCTCCAAAGTAAGATATCGCTTCTCGGCGTCCAGCAAACTCTTACTGACATAATAAATTGGCCTTAGAAGAGAATCGTCTTCGCGGAGGAGAATGACGCTGACAGCACATTCGGATACTGCCACGTAGACAATTAACATCTCCCCTACCACAGGTTTAGTTAAGATTTCCGGAGAGGCCAGATACTCTTGAATTTTTTGAAAAGCATTCGAACATTCTTCAGTCCAACAAAAATGCTTCGCATTCCACAATACTTTAAAGAACGGGGCACACTTATTCGACGAGCGGGAAATGAATCGATTCTGAGCAGCCAATCGTCCTGTCAGAATTTGGACTTCTTTAATATTTCGGGGGGGAGTCATGGAGATCAGGGCTTTTAGCTGCTCGGGGTCAGCCTCGATGCCTTTTTCTCTGATCATGTATCCGAGGAACTTCCCTGACCTTACCCCAAAAATGCACTTCTCCGGATTGAGTTTGAGATTGATCCTGCTTAAATTGTGGAATGTCTCTGCTAAGTCAGCAAAATGATCTTCGTCTCGCTCACTTTCGACTAACATATCGTCGATATAGGCTTCCATGTTTTGCCCAATCTGCCCTTCGAAAGTTTTATTAACCAGGCGCTGATAAGTTGCCCCCGCGTTTTTCAACCCGAACGGCATGACCTATAAACCTCGTCCAGTAATGAAAGAAGTGCTTTCCTCATCGTTGGCAGCGAGTCGAATTTGGTTGTATCCCGAATAAGCGTCCATAAAAGATAACAATCGATTTCCGGAGGTAGAGTCCACTAATTGATCACATGGGATGACCTCGAGGAGGGCCCCCTTTAATTGCTATGCTGGGTCAGATAGCCCCCCTCGAACCCCCTTAGAGGATAGGGCGACCTGGTAACATTCTCGTGCCATCTTCTGGCTACTTCGGACTGTCCCAATATTGTTCCCGATCACGTATTTTAGGCAGTGATGCACCGTAGAGATTACACCGTGCATCCGGGATAACCAAGAGCGACCCAAGATAGCATTATAGGAGGTCGGCGCGTCAACCACAATAAAGAGTACCTCCACCTCCTTTTTGAACGGTCCACGGCCCAGCTCAACCATACACTGAAATTCTCCCACTACAACTGCTGTGGCACCAGTAAAGCCCACTATTGTCCGGTCGGACCTTCGGATAACCGGTGGGTCAGAGATGCGGCAGTAAGTACTCATAAACAAGATGTTCGCCGAGCTCCCAGTATCGATGAGTATTTTCTGAATCTGATCCCCGGCGATACCCGCCGCTATCACTACATCGTCCTCGTGAGGGCCTGCAACATTCCGCATGTCATTGTCATCGAAACAAATAATTGGAGAAGGCGAGCGATGTATTTGCGCAGAGACTCCCGCTTCAATTTGGGTGGTCAAATTGACCATGTGCCTTTTGCGAGAACTGTTAGAATTTCCCGCGATAGTGCCTCCCCCGAAAATTGCCAGAGAATCGAAAAATGCACACAGACTGTCCACTCTTCCCTTCAGAATTTCTTCCTCTACCAGGTTGACATTGTTCCTCCCCACTTTAGGGTCCAAATATTCTTGCTCGATGTCGAAATCGTCGACGCCCTCGGAAATTACCATGGCTGTATCAGTATTCTTTGAGACAGCTTTTACCACGGCATTTTTCTGGGAGTGCTTTTTGACGTACTCCAACAGCATTCCATTCTCGATCAGGGCTTGCACCTCCTTCTTCAAAGCTATGCAATCTTTGGTGTCATGCCCTACATCCTCATGATACTTGCAATATTTGTTGACGCTTCTGCTTTCCCTCGGCGTCTGTATAAGAAATAGATTTCTGAACGTGACCGACGATTTAGCTTTATCAAATATTTCAGCAACATTCTCCGTCAACTCCGCATAATAATCTAGTCGAACCCATTTGTTCGACATGAATCTTCCTCCTTGGTTGTAGTTTTGTTGATTGCCATAGTACTATTTGTTCGACTTTTGCCTCGGAGGGTACTGACCCGTGTTTTTAGCTTGAACATTCGACCGAGGGCCCTGGGCGCTTGGCTGAGTCCTTTGGAATTGGTTATGGTCCAGTTGCTCTCCTGACCCCTTCTCCGAGGCCTGGGTTTCTTCCACCAAGATTCTCTTTTCAACTTGATCTAATAATGCTCCGAAGTTCATCGCCTGACTTTCTGCCACTGTATCTTTTAACAACCCGGGGAGCAATCCCATCCTGAATGCTGCAAGCGCCACCGAGTCCTTACAGTACTCCATATCCATCTTGGTCTTGACAAAGCGATTGGTATAATTTTTTAGGCTCTCCCCCACTTTTTGTCGACAGTAGATTATGGTGTGTCTGTTGGCCCGGAACCAATTGCTCCCCACGAAGTGTTGTCTGAAGATGTTCCAAAACATGTCAAAGTTTTTAATAGAGCCCTGAGGTAGCCTGTTGTACCACTTAGATGCCACTCCCTTGAAGGTCTGAGAGAATGCTCTACAGAGAAGTTTATCATCGTCGTCGAAATTGATCATAAAATTCTTAAACTGCTCGATGTGATTATCTGGGTCCTGTGTCCCATCGAACTTTTCTAGCTTCGAAATGTCAAAATGCTTTGGGAGGTTCCCCACTAGAATCTCCGAGGAGAGCGGAGAAGCTCTCCAATTGTGTCCCGTACGATAAATGTTGGATCTCAGATTGTCGTTATTCGAGAAGTACAACCCCTCATCGGAGGGAAAAGTATATTGCTGCTGCCACTCTGAATTTCGAGGGCCCATGTCATTCTTTCCAGGGCCCTTTGCTTGTTCATGAGATCGATCACCAACTCGATCGTGGCGACTTTTTTCCCGCGAGGATTTCCTCTCCGAACTCCTTCCCCGTCGGAGATCAGTTTGCCTATGATCACGTTTTTTCCTCCTGTGGTATCTCCGAGGAGATGATTCAGAAGTGCTATACCGCGAGTAGTCGCTTGAAGTAGCCGAGTTCGAACGGTATTTCTCTCTCCTCCTCGGAGACCGTCGCTCACGCCTCTGATATCTGTCATCTCTCTTTCTGGGACGAATTTCAATGCCGCGCTCCTCCCTTTCATCGACGAGTTCTCTCCTTATCTCGGATCGAACATTTTTCTCTGCGGCTTCCTTCTCCGCCTTCAACCTTTCGATTTCCAACAGCAGTTCATTCCTCTGAGCCAAGAGGGCGGAGTCATCGAAAATGTTCTCAACTCGCCGACCTCCTTCTCCTTCGGATTCCAAGTCGTTTCGAAAATTATCCGCCTCCATGTTTTCCTCGCAATGATCGATCAAATCATCCCCTTGACCTTCCATGGTTCTCCTCGGAACAGGAATTATTTCCCGGAAGCGATTATCGACAGAGCGATTTTCGTTTCCCACAGACGGCGCCACTGAAGATTTTTTTTACCAAAGTGTAGGTTGATGTACTCTTTAAGTTTTCTTTGACATTTTTAAAGAATTGTAGAGAAATATATTCCTGTTTTTCTTGAATCCAGATTGGTTTGATTGCAGGATTTGGAGATAATGGTTTAAAGGCTCCCTGTATGTTTTATGTGAATGTAAGTTAGAGTGGTGTGTATAGGTTCTTATAGTGCTGCGATGGTGGAAAGTTATAGGTAAGAGGTGGGGGATTCTTCATCTATTGGGTTGGTGTCTGGTAGCATTTTGAAGATATATAAAACCTTGGGAAGCCGCCAAGGAAGAGAAGAGAGAAGGAACAACATTTCATGAATCTGAGAGGCTTTATTTGGATTCAAGAAACTAAATCTTGACATAAGTATTTCTATTGTAAAAAATTTCAACATATGAGATAAAAATTTGATTATTTATTAATGAGATTATTATTGACAATAGTTAATGCATCAATAAACACACGATATCTATTCAACATTAATTAAAAAAAACCAAAACTCTACCATTATATATGTTGGGAATATGGGGGTCTGGTCCGCATACTCCACCTCCGTATATAAGTACGAAACACAATCGATCTCAACACTAGTATGATATTGTTCGCTTTAGCACCCGAAGGCACGCACGGCTTTGCATTTGGTCCACTACCAAAAGGCCTCATACTAGTTGAGGTATGTTCTTACTTATATACCGCTGATCCTTTCCATGTTTAACCGATGTGGGATGTGGAACTTTGGTCGTCACCCTACCAAATCCTCCTCTCGAACAAAACTCTAATCAGATTGCTTCACCTGAGCAATAGAGCTTACAGCTGATCTATCTACTCACTCGACCATCGTGTGTCTGTTCCTTAGCTCCACTATCCACTCCAATCAAGTACCACCGCTTGATGAGTCATGGACGCTCCGAACTAGGATGTATAGAGCATTACTGCTGGTTCATCATGTTCGACCTCTGAGAAAATTACCACCATCGCGTTCCGTCTGGGCCTGGCGCTCTGATACCATGTGTTGGGAATATGGGGGCCCGGTCCGCATATTCCGCCTCCGTATATAAGTAAGAACACAACCGATCTCAACACTAGTATGATATTGTCCGCTTTAGCACCCAAAGGCCCGCAGGCTTTGCATTTGGTCCACTACCAAAAAGCCTCATACTAGTTGAGGTATGTTTTTACTTATATACCGCTGATCCTTCCCATGTTTAACTGATATGGGATGTGGGACTTTGGTCGTCACCATAACAATATAGATATCGAAAAATAATGTGATATTAAAAAAACAAAAATGATATGCATCCTAATAAAGAAGCTCCAACAACTCTAACATCAATATTTCTATAATCTCACCTTTGTCTGCCTCTCTATGCTGCTGCTGGATATATATAGGACGGTAAGATTCACCCTTGTTATACATAGCCTATTCTCAAAGTAAGGAGACCTCTTTTTGTGTGAGAGAGAGAATAAAAGCTTTATCTATCCTATTGTGTGGTTAGTGCTACACCTGGGAGAGAAAGAGATAGAGGAGAGAATAAAAGCTTTACTTTTCTGTTCTTGGTTTGATTGTTTGATTTTAAGAAATGGGGAGCTGCATCAACGTTATGCCCGAGCAACTCTGCTACATCCCTTGCAATTTCTGCAACATAGTTCTTGCGGTAACCCTTATCTCATCTTCTCTAATCAAGACTTGGCTTTTGTCAAACACTAAATATTATTACTTTATATAAAGTTATCTTTAAGTTGGTATCCAATGATCAGGGTTTAGGTATTCTTCTCTCTTCTAGGTTGCAATCCACTAATATTTAGAGTCAGTCAGGTCTCCATCTTTCTTTCTTTTTCTTCCTTCTTTTAGTGTCAAAGAAAAGTCATACATACCTGAAGAGGAAAAGAGAGTATAAAGACAAAGTTTGTTTAAAGAAGAAGCTCATGCGTCTGATGATGATTCAGATGAAGACAACTCCTTCGGAATTCAAATCTGAGACATGACCTTTCCTTTGTTTTGTCATAAAACACAACATCCCCTATATGCTTCTTTATCTGTTCATGTTCAAAACCCAAGAATAAGGAAATATTGATATTTTACTCATTTCCTCCAAAGCACCATACCTAAAAACGTAACCCATATCTCTCTCTCTTCAATGATATGTATTCCACAGCTCCTTTTTATAAATCTTCCAAGAAGCCTCTTTGAAAGGAGTAACCTCAAGATGATATCTTTAAATCTGATCCAAACAAAATTATTTTTTCACTGAGATTCTGTTGTTCAAGAACATTTTGGATCTGAATATTTTTCTAACCCTTCTATACTGCTGTATTCTTCTTTCTGTGCAACAAAAGTAAAATATAAGTGAAACTGTTCAAGATGAACATGGATCTGGGTCTTTTCTTAAGCTTGCTCAGCTTCATAGATTATGTATTTTTAATTTATGGGTTTCTAATTATTCGTAAATGATACATCTGCAGGTAAGTGTTCCATGCAGCAGCCTATCTGACATAGTGACTGTCCGTTGTGGTCACTGCACCAAGCTCTTGTCTGTGAACATGGCAGCTGCTTTTCAGTCACTCTCAAGGCAAGATGCTCAGGTATCATGAAATCTATGGGTTTCTTCATCTTAAGAAAGTTTTTAAGCAAATCTATGCTTTAAGGCTTAAGCCAAGATCTAATCATTTCATTGCAGATCTAGTGAAGTTGTTGGTTTATAAACTGCAAACCCTAAACAAACAGAGAAACGTTTTTTGTTTTTGAGTAGATATTGTTTGGTGCTGTGCTTTTATGGAATCATAGGGATAGTATTGTTTATAGATCTTGATTTGATTGACATGAGGCTTAATCTTTTCAAGAGCCTTGGTTTGTCTACAATTAGGGAAACAAAGACAATAAAATGATAAAAAATGATTTTTTAAAAATAAATTCAAGTGTTTTGTTTCTACAAGTGGATATCTGTTGTATTTGCTTTTATCATTAAAAGGTCTTAACTCATTCAGTTCTTACAATAATGTAGTTTTTCTTTTCTTTATTCTTTCATGAAACATCATTTCAACACTCTCTCTCATCATGTATGTTTTCCAACTAAGCTTGATTATACAGTTGAAGTACTAAAAATAGAAAACAAAACATTACATCCTCTTTTCACCTGCTAACTGTTTAACTCTTTTAACTTAATTGAAGGTACCTAACAATGGTTCACAGGAGTACAAGATGGAACTGGGCTCAGCTTCCAGATGCAACAATAAACTGTTGATCAGAAAACCAACAAGTAATATTATCCAGGAAAGGGTGGTGAATCGCGGTAAGTCTCTTCTATTACTAGTCTATGTATTGGGCTCGCGCCGTCGAGTTTTATGACATGATTCATGCCGGAAATGCTTGTAGTGTTTTTATTAGGGATATAGAATTCAAATATAATTTGGATATAGATAGATAGCTAGTGTTTTTAGATCATTTTTAACTTTTACACTAAGTGTTGGAAATGCTTTAATGTTACTATTAGTATTTTTGTTTATAGTAGTTAAATTCAAGAATTAATGTTTGTGCTGTTGCTTTCATATTTCAGCTCCCGAGAAGAGGCACCGAGTACCTTCTGCATATAACCAGTTCATCAAGTAATAATACAACTACATTAATAACCAAAAGATTTTCACTATCATTTTGATCCTATGGTCATCAATATTGTACCAACATGATAAAGCACAACTAATTGAATAGGTTTAAGTTGTTAAAATATCCGAAAGATTTGTAAGCAAACTATAAACATGTAATTACAACAAGTTTTGCACTAGTAATCCTATTATCTCATGCAATCTATTTTAACGTTTGTATGATTTGCAGGGAGGAAATCCAAAGGATCAAGAACAATAACCCAGACATCACTCATAGAGAAGCATTCAGTACTGCTGCCAAGAATGTAATTTCTTTTTTTACAAAACTATATGACATCAGTCTTAACAGGTATCTATAATTTCTTTAATTTTATCTTTTGTCCGTTGAATTTGTTTAGTGGGCGCATTTTCCTCACATTCATTTCGGTCTAATGCTGGAGGCTAACAATCAAGCTAAGCGTGATAACAACGTAAGTATCTTGTTTAAGAACCTGGATTAGTACCCGAATTGGTCAAGTGTCTTAAAAAGTAATTGGTGTTAACTTTCTATCGAAATGACCATTTTTGTTGGTCTCATTTTTAATTTGTGTGATCATATTCGTTGGCCTCCATTTTGATACAAAGGAACCAATGACTTTTTTGGTATTTAACCTAAATATCTTGTTAAATTTGTGTCTCTTAAGTACTACAGCTTGAACCTTAACTACTATATTTTAGTTGCCATGGGCAGATATATATTTTGGTAACGTAAGATTGGTTTTTGCAGGCGCCGAATAAGCGTTTTATGTCAAGGGCGGCATTCCTAACCAAGTAATGGTGTCTTGACCATCGATGTCATAATACGCTCAGATCATTAAGGCCAAGTGTTATTGGCTCCGAACTTGATCTACTTTTCTGAGTTTATCTAGGGTTTGATGTTTAACCTTTTTCCTTTGTGACTTTCATTACTCTTTCGCTTTCTAACTGAAGGATAAAGGCTTTAATAATTGCAGCCATTCTATGTTTAGTTTTGAGTGCCTTTTTAAGTTCATCTAGGTATAATGTTTGGATTTAGAGAATTTGGAAAATAAGTTGAGTTGATTTGAAATTTCAAGCAAAAACGTTTTGTTGAAAACAGAATGATTCAAGCCCATTTGGCTTTGGCTTTGAAACTCAAAGTGAGGCTCAAGTGAGGGCGAAGTATATATTCTGATATCATTTATTTATTTTTAGTTTTAATTATTTTACTAATTGACCAATTTTCTATCTTTTTATGTATATGTCATTTTAGGTCAGTTAGGATACGGTTTTGAATTTTTTAATAATTTAAAAAATTATTCTAATAACTCATGAATTTCAAAATTAATTTATATTTTGATGTTTAACGTGGATATCAATTTTGATAGTCCCCCAATAATAATTTTATAATTTATAAACAACAATCTTAACAATTTATCATTTGATTAAATAATATTTTTTATTTTTTTATTATTTTTTGGCTATAATTTAAAATATCTTTTGGTATGATTTACTTTAATATAAAAATTCAAAACTTCGTCAAAATGTTTCATGTGATTAAATCGACCACCTCACATGCAAACATTTTACTAATGCGTTTATCTTCGGGTTTTTACCAATATATTGGTTTCTATATATGTTTCACGAAATATAATTTGGCAGAAACTCATTCTTTCATTTTTACACCTCTAATTTTTTTTAAGTACAATCCTTCGAATAATTTTTGTTATTTTTTTACCTTATGTCACAAGTAGACTTAATTGATTTTAATGTTCTTTGAACTTTTAGCTCGATTATAACACGGTGTAAGTGGTGATGAATACCTCGGTGAATGTGCTAACACCTTTGACATGAACCAACATATCTCACACATCGATGAAACCAATTCCATATGTTGAATTATTTCAAAAATAATTTGTTGTTACCATTGACATTTCGATATATAGGTTATTCATAGTCGAATTGGTTTGTCATGATTTGTAAAATATCAATTTATAAGTTTTAGTTACATCTCTCTCGATGTAGAGTTTACCCAGTCTCGAGCAAATGGTTTGGTAAACATATCTTTAAGGTTATTACTAGAGCACTCCTACTAGATCGTTATTGATTCCACTATGAACCAATTGTTTAATGTATTCACATATTAGACCCATATGTCTACTAGATCGTTATTGATTTCACTATGAACCAATTGTTTAATGTATTCACATATTAGACCTATATGTCTAGACTTCACACTGTATTTGGATTGTCATATTTCCCATCGGAGTAAATGGTATTCTCTAGCAATACTTTACTTACCAATTATAGAAAACGTTATAAACTCAAATTCCGTAGTTTAATAAGATATATACGTATGTTTGTTTAATCCACAAGAAATAACATCTCCAGCAAAAGTGAACACCCATCGGCTAGATTAGTGATCCAACCTCTATTTGTATATCCTTCTAGTACCCAAGAAAAATTAGAATATTGAAGGTGCGTATTTTTGGTCGTCTTCAAGTCCTTCTAAGAACCCTTCCAATAGCATTTCAATGTTCCATATTTGGTATTAATTATAAATTTACTCACCACAAATAATATATGCCTGTTAAGGTGGCGACCAAAGTCTCACATCCCACATCAGTTAAACATGGAAATGATCAGTGGTATATAAGTAAGAGCATATCTTAACTAATGTGAGGTCTTTTGGAAGTGGGCCAAAAGAAAATCCATTTGGCCAGTGGATCCAAAACGGACAATATCACACTAGTGTGGATATTAGATTATTCTTACTTATATATAAAGGAGGAATATGCGGATCCCATATTCCTTACAAATATTCTTATTTATATACCACAAATCCTTCCCATATTTAACCTATGTGGGACTTTGGTCGCCACTCTAACAATGCCTCATAGTCTATAAAGTTTCATTCACTAGTGTGGAGATTAGATTATTCTTACTTATATACAAAGGCGGAATATGCGTACCCCACATTTCCTACGAATGACTTTGGTTACCACTCTAACAATGCCTCATAGTCCATAAAGTTGCATTAATTAGAATTTCTATAAGAGTAGCGTGTTCCAACTAAGCCACTCTTCATCCGTCTGTTTTTTTATTTTGGACAAATAGTATATGGTATTCTTTTAATTTTAGGTTTTTAATTTTTGTAAAACTAATGGACGAGCAATAACGTATTTTTTCTTTTTTTACATGAAATTTTAGATTTCTTTGAATAGAAGTATTCAAAACTAGTGAACAAGCAAGCTACAGATATTGCCTTAAATGCTTGAATGGTATCCTCCATATGAAATATTTTCTTAAAATACTCACTTTAAACTAATTGGTGTCATAGCCGAAACTAAGTCAAACAATTTTCAAATGTGGTTTTAAATAGTTAAATTCATTTCGTAATTTATAGACTCTTACCAAAATGCAAAATCACAAAATGATACTAATTCATTATAAGGTTTGAGACCAGCTTCTAAAGAAACACCATGAGATTATTTCATTTGATATCCTCATAACTTCCTTCCACCAAGTAGAAATAACCACTTGAGAATCTATTTTATCGGAACCTACATCTTTAGGTTTTTTTTCTTTTAACTCTTACAAGATTCGTTTAGCTCATCTACAGTCAAAGGTGCTTCTTAGAAAGTATTTTCCTCAATTTATGTAATGGTTGAGCTTTATTATCGTCATACAATCTGGAATCAAAGAATTCATATTTTTTTAAATTTAAATACAATATTAGACTCAAAATTTAATACCTTATGCGCTTTGTTGTTGGATGTGTACCTAATAAATACACGTCTGATAACTTGTGTACCTAACTTTATCCTTTTTAGATTCACGTTTTCTGTAAAATAATAAGTACCCCACACTTTAAAATATCCAACATTTAGTTTTTTCCTTTCCTATAACACATAAGAGAGATTCTAGTTTTCTTAAGAAGCATACAATTAACAATATGACATACGGTTAAAACAACTTCACCCACAAATATATATATATGCAAAATATAGTCAACTAGAGCCATATTGGTCATCTCAATTAATGTTTTATTTTTTCGTTCAACTAATCTATTTTATTGACCAATACAAGATGCATAACATTGATGGATTATCCATTATTTTTTTGAAAACCCCAAAACATCCACCTAAGAAATATTCATCACATGTATGAGTATGAGAGATTTTAATCTTGGTGTCTATTTTATTTTTAGATTTCATTTTGAATATGTTAAACATATTAAAAGTCTCATCTTTATCTTTAAGAAAATAGACAAAAATAAATCTACATTAGTCATCTATAAAAGTTATAAAGTATATAATATTTTCACACGTCAAGACACCATTTAACTCACATATATGTGCATATGTATCCAGTCTAATAATTTCATACATATTTTAATGTTTTATAAGTATTTTTCAAGTATCTTTAATTCAACACACAATTTACGTCTTCATACAAACATATATCACAATTTTTAGTCTTGTTTTAACGATTCTTTTAACCGTGCCAAACTATGTGTACAAGTCTACCATGCCAGAAAAATTAATTATTATCCTAGTAAAGAGTAATTAGTGTTTTTTTAGATATTAATTTTTTAATTGTACAAAATATTACCAATGTAGCGCAAGAGTATCCTATCACCACAAAGATATATTTTTTAGTTAGAATGATTTCGTCGGATTCATAGAGTAAATAAATTATCGTTGTAGCTAAATGATAAACATATACCAACTTTTTGGTCATCTTTTAAACATACAAAATGTTATAGAAAACAATTATTGTCTGACTTGTAAACATTAACTCGATATTTCTATATTCTTCAAATTTTGATTTGTTGTTGTGGTCTATTTGCACCTTATGTAAATCACTACTAATTTTAATTTATTTAAATAAGGTTTTACAATGAGATATGTGCACTCATGCACATCTATCATACCGCCAAACATATAATTTGTTTTCCACAACATTGATTCCAGCTACCATTGTTAAAATTTCCTATTCGATAGTGTTTAGGCTCTCACTCTTCTTTTGAAGATTTGTATCTTTTTTTAAATGACGGTGTTTACAACAACTGAACATATGATTCAACATTATTGGAAATATTGTGTTGATTTGGTTGCAAGGTATATTTTTAAGAGTTTATATATCTTTATCTTATGATCAATAACGTTGATGCTCTTCTAATATCCACTCTTAGAATATTCCTCCGCTTTTTGGGACATAAGCATTTTAACTATGGTAGAATAGGTTTTTCAGTAAAAAAATATAATATCCACACTGAGATATGAAAGATTTGATGGTATTTATGTTTCTCCTATGGTATTTATGTTTCTCCTTGAGTTTTATCTAGATAGGAGTTCCAATATTTAAAACTTCAAATTGGTCTTTCACCTATTTTTTCCATCGTATCACTCAGATCGAGCCGTATCTTAGTAATGTATATTTTTGATAGAAATTAACACTTCACTTGTTTTTGTCTGTCAATCTTTTCTTATACTTCTATGATTCTACAAAATCCTACAAAAAATTATATTTTCAAAACATTAAAACTTATAGAATTTGATTTTGCATACATAAATTCGTTCATGCTTGCTGAACCTAACAAAAAACTCACTACGTCGAAATCCAGGTACGCTCGAGCCAAGGACCGATGGGAAATTATTGATCCTTCGGAAGAACAATTTACCATGTTAAATATAAAAAACTATATATAAAGAAGAATGAAATAAAACAAAGCACACAAAGCACTATCATATTAAACAAGTATGTTAACAAAATATTCTTAGAATAACATACTCAATCACTCTTTATTACAAAAGATGACGTGATTCATAAAAGACTTTACTCAATGTTTATCTCTCACATTACTTACCTCTCAAAATACCTATGGTTATTTATCTTACTTAGAAAATATGTTGCTTATGATACTCATCACAAAACACCATTGCATTGTCTATCTTATACTATTTCTAGGTTTGTTGAAAACCCTAATTCTTCAAAAAACACTCTAGATTAAAGCCCTTTAATCAACGACTATAATAAGGTCATAATATTTAAAATAAGTAACCTTATAAGTAGGAATATATATTAATATAATAATTAATTAATATATAACAACCGATATAATGGGAAATACAATTAATATAAGAAGACCAAAATAAGAGACTCGCTTAAATATGAAACATAGTAAGTAGAATAATTTGATTTGGTCCAACTTTCATGCTTTAATCCAGTATGCTTTGCTCTAGCTCAAATCGTACCATTATGTTTTTATCCATCCTGTCTTAGACGAGCATGCTTCAGATCAGCCCATATCTCATTCAACTCAATTTTTCACCAGTCTTCCCAGTTTGTTTTAGCCCTTAAGTTCCCGTATACGTCTTAATATCTATGTAAAAACCCAAACTTCACCTAAAGAGTTTCAATAATGATTATCTAAATATATAATTGGAACATCAATTATTCGCATGTAATCCATTAGTAATACTTTTATTGACAAGTTACTCCTAGCCTACACCTAAATATTCTCCACCTACACTTACCGTAACTCCAATATCAAGTGCACTCAACATTCTACTCTTTAGAGACCATCTCACATGCATTCCAAACTTACACCGTATTTCATGACCTTTAAAATTAACAATACCTTGGTAAGAGATTCCAAAAAAATTTCCTTGCTAGCAATCTTATGTTGAGGCAACATGCATAATCGTTGTCTATATACCGTTTTAGCACTATACCGAACATATCTTTCGAATTGAAACATATCTCTACAACAGTCGAGCCCTTTAACTATCTCGTGAGCCGCTCGATTGAGTTTTAATGTGGGTTCCTTAGATTTAACATGAATCTATTAAGAAAATTTATACCGTAGGAAAAATCAGGTATCGTGCAAATCATAGTATACATAACGTAGAAATATATTTTGCTTGAGCACATTGAGTTTGAATTGGGAACCAATGGGATTTCTAACCCATTTTACTTCATACATAGAGAATTTTTTACAATAATATATATATATATATATACACACTTGTTACGATAAGAATAAATAACTCTTGAGCAAGTTCCTTTTTATATCAACGATAGGTATCCTCGTGGGCTTTCCTTTATCTTTCATCTTAAACTGTCTTTTTGTCTTACTATTTACCATTTTAATCTTCCTTTTATCTATTCTAGATATTAGTATGTCATTCACACAGAAAAAAATGATTAATTCCTCCATGTGTGTTTCCTCATTATAATATAAAAAAAATCATAGCAGTTAGGATCATGCTTAAAGTCCTTAGCCATGAGCTTATATATGTATCAGGGTAACTTGATACTACAATACATGGCTTCCTTTTGCATATGCATTTACTCACAATCAATTTCTGGTCATTCGACTCATTCACAAGAATCGAGGTTTTCATCTTCTTAAGAGATCTCAGTTTTTATTTAATGGTCGTAGGTCATTTCTCTTTATTACTAATCTTGATAGCATTGTCATATGTTTCGGGTTCTAGAACACATACCTCCATTTCAGGTTTAAGTTCTTTTATGATTTATTTAAATCTCAATTATACATATATAATAATAAAGACGAAGAAAGCACGATGATAAAAAAATATCGTATTCCATACAACATCATATTTCATCTTCATGTAGATAAATATCTTCTAATTATTGTAAAATATGATGAAGTTTCATTTTTCCATAATACTAAGAGTTTTGGCCTTTGCTTGCCTCTTCGCCCTAAATTATTAGAGTTTTTTCGGTATAGATGGATATATGTGTTACAAGTATCCTCAAATTATTGGAGAAGTTTAATTAGATTAATGTAGTATGCTCAACCATCGTGAATATACCTGTTATCATACCACAAATTCTTTCACAATGTATATTTTTCAAAATAACACATGTCATTTTTTACTACTTCACTTTCCATGACATCCATGATGTCATTAAATTTCCAAGCTCATACCATTTATAGAAACAATTTTTTTTTATGTTATAATAATTAAAAATCCATCTCGTTAACTATTGCTAATCAAGACTAACGAAGATGAACGATAACAAGTAAAGAAGGAAAAAAATTATGCTATTACTTGCAAACACCATCCATACATTCATGTATTCTAATTTAGTTTCTATTCTATTTTTCATAAATTAATATTGTCATTTTTTCCGAAGCATTTGAATTAACAAAATTAACTACAAACCTTCCCTCTTGTCGAGAGGTGCTGAATAGGTTATCAATTGCTAATGGTGAAGGTCAGGACCATAAAAATCAAATTTTTTTACGCTTGATTTGTTCTTTCGAGTTTTTAGAAATTAAAAACCGAATAAGTACCCGTGTGAAAGAATCCATTATTATCAGGCAACTTTAGACCTAACTCATTGGAGAATATGAGGAAATGCTATAATTGATCATATTTTTTTAAAAAGAACCATCCTCAAAAAGATAAAATGCTATGATGTAGGTGATAAATCGGTAAATGAACCAAAACTATAAATAATTAATGAAAACTCCATACCACCTTTTGAATCAACAAAATAGAAAAGATGAGACCCACCTCTCGTATTTCCAAAAAATATAATGAAATACTTGTTGCTACACATGATCCAGCCCTAGTAAAAGAGTAAATGACTATTAAAGTAGCTCGTGGTCAAAACAGAATGACTTAAATGCTTATTCACTAGCCTCCCGTTGATGAAATTAAAGCCTTTCTAAAAACGTCTGTAGGTTCATCTTAAATTTCTGATCCCAAATCTTTTAATAAGTCGTTTTTAAGCAATTATCGTAAGAGAGTTATATACATCTACACAACCAAATACCGACCTCCTGAAAAGGCATTCTAATATTACCTTCAAGGTTATTTCTAACCCAGACGTCTAATTTTATTAAAATTTATAAAACCACATATTTATATATATTTTATTAATTATTATGTAATTCTACATTGTATTATTGGTAGGAAGAATGATGTTAGCTAGCAATATCGTGTATTTTTTCACTTGATTTTGGCGATTAAGTGGTTATGGTTAACAAATTGGCACACATAAAAACAGAGTATTCTTTATTAGAAGAGTCACATGAATGATTGAAAAAAAGAAAAACAACACCGTTGGTAAAAGATCAAATATTAAATTAATTACTCTTTAAAATTTTCAATTAGAAACTTAAAGAAAAATATTAAATAGTTAATCAAATCTTAGTAAAAAAACAGCAAAAGCTAAAAAAGATGATATCCAAAAATATAAATACCGATGAGAGATATGATGTCTTTTCCGAAGAAATATTACAGTAACAGATATGATGTCTTTTTCGAAATCTTTTCAAAACTAGTTCTCGTATAAACATAAGACATTACTCAAGATTATTCATATTTAGTGTGGCTAGATGGACGACCAATTAACTAGGACAAGGATGCTAAAATAATAAAGTTAATGAAGACGAGGGAATAAATGATGAAGGTAATGTGAAAATCAAATATACTCATGTTCATTAAACCCCTAATACTTCTTTACCGGGTGAGTTAGGATACGGTTTTGAATTTTGTAATAGTTTAAAAAAATATTTTAATAACTCACGAAGTTCAAAATCAATTTATATTAAGGAATTGCTCATCGTTCCTGTCACTTGAGTTATATTTGTTTTTTAATGCGGATATCAATTATGTTAGTCCCCAGAATCATAATTTCACCTTTATTGATAACAATTTATCATTTGATTGAATAGTATTTTTTATTTTTTATTAATTTTTTTTGGCTATAGGATAAAATATCTTTTGGTTTGATTTATTTTAATATAAAAATTTAAAATTTCGTCAAAATGTTTCAGTAGATTAAATATCGAACAAACAGTTCCATCTGATTAAATTGACGATCTCACACATGCAAACATTTTACTAATGCGTTTATCTTCGGTTTTTCTAACCACTATATTGGCCGCTATATATGTTTCACGAAATATAATCTGACAGGAACTCATTCTCTGATAAAAAGGGATGACACCTCTAAATTTTTATAAGTACAATCCTTCGAATAATTTTTGTTATTTTTTAAACATATGTCACAAGTAGACATAATTGATCTGAATGTTTTTTGAACTTTCACCTCGACTATAACACGGTGTAAGTGGTGATGAACACCTCGGTGTATGCGCTAGCTCCTTTGACATGAACCACACATCAATGAACTCAATTCCATATGTTGAATTATTTCAAAAATAATTTGTTGTTACCCATTGACATTTCGATATATAGGCTATTCATAGTCGAATTGGTTTTCCATAATTTTCAAATTATCAATTTATAAGTTTTAGTTATATCTCTCTCGACGTAAAGTTTACCAGGTCTCGAGAAAATGGTTTGATAAAGAGATCTTTCTGGTTCTTACTAGAATACACATACTAGATCTTTATTGATTCCACTATGAACTAATTATTTAATGTATTCACGTATTAGACTTATATGTCTAGACTTCACACTGTATTTGGATTGTCATATATCTCTTTCGAAGTAAATGGTATCCTCCATGAATAATTTACTTACCAATTATGGAAACCACTATGAACTCAAATTCCATAGTTTAATAAGATATATATGTATGTTTCTTTAATCCACAAGAAACAACATCTCCAGCAAAAGTGAACTACAATCCCTAATCGATTTGTTATCGGCAAGACTAGTGATCCAACTTGCATTTGAGTATCCATCTAGTACCCGTGAAAAATTAGAATATTAAAGGTCCATATTTTTTATCATATTCAAGTACCCCAAGAACCATTGCAATAGCATTCCAATGTTCCATACGTATATTAATTATAAATTTACTCACCACAAATAAAATATGCCTCATAGTCCATAAAGTTGCATTCATTAAAATATGCGCTAGCACCTTTTTTCAATTTGGACAAATGACACATGGTATTATTTGAATTTTAGGTTTTTAAATTTTTTAAAACTAATGGACGAGCAGTGACGTATGTTATTGTTTTTAGATGAAATTTTAGATCTTTTTTGAATAAAAATATTCAAAACTAGTGGACAAGTAAGCTACCAATATTTCCTTGAATGCTTGAAGGGTACCATCCGTATGGAATCTTCTTTTTAAATACACTTAAACATAACGGATGACATATGAGTAAAACACTTTTCAAATGTGGTTTTAACGAGCTACCTATGCCTTTAGTTATTTTTTTCTTTTAACTCTTACAAGATCTGTGTAGTTCCTCTACAACCAATGGTTATTCTTAGAAAGTCTTTTCCTCAATTTCTGTAATGGTTGAGCTATATTATCGTCATAAAACCTGGATACAAAGAATTCATATTTTCTAAATTTAAATACAACATTAGACTCAAAATGTAATACCTTATAAGCTTTGTTGATGGATGTGTACCTAATAAACACACGTCTCACAACTTGTGTGCCTAACTTTATCATTTTTAGATTCACGTGTTTTCTAAAATAATAAGTATCCCAACTTAAAAATAACCAACATTTACTTTGTTTATTTCTTTAATATATAAGAGAGATTCTAGTTTTCTAAAGAGACATACAATTAACAATATGAGATACAGTTAAAACAACTTCATCCTTAAATATATATGCAAAATATAGTTAACTAGAACCCTATTAGTCATCTCAATTAATTTTTTATTTTCGCGTTCAACCAATCCATTTTATTGAGTTGTACATGATGCATAACATTGATGGATTATCCGCTATTTTTTTGAAAATCTCGAAAAATCCACCTAAGAAATATTCCTCACATATATCAATATAAGAGATTTTAATCTTACTGTCTTTTTTTAGCTTTCATTTTGAATATGTTAAAAATCTTAAAAGCCTATTCCTTATCTTTAAGAAAATAGACATAAATACATTTAGAGTAGTCATATATGAAAGTTATGAACTAGAATTTACCTTCACACGTCAAGATACCATTTAACTCACATATATATGAGTGTGTATCAAGTCTAATAATTTTGTACATATTTTTTAATGCTCATATAAGTATTTTCAATTATCTTTAATTCTACACAAAATTCACGTCTTCATACGAACGTATATCACAATCTTTTAGTCTTATTTTAACAATTCTCTTAATCGTACTATGATCTATGTGTACAAGTCTACCATGCCATAATTAGTTTTTGGTTTCTTACACATTAAATTTTTAGAGATACAAAATATTACCACTTTGGCGCAAGTGTATCCTTTCACCACATAGATATATTTTTTAGTTAGAATGATTTCGTCAGATTCATACAATAGATAAATTATCGTTCTAGCTAAATGATCAACATATACTCATTTGTTTTCATCTTTAGAACATACAAAATGTTATAGAAAATTATCTTTGTCCGACTTGTAAACATTAACTCGATGTTTTCATACTTTTCAAATTTTGATTTGTTGGTGTGATCTATTTGCACCTTATGTAAATCACTACTAATTGCAGTTTATTTAAATAAGGTTTTACAATGAGATATGTGCACTGATTCACATACCACCCAACATAGAATTTGTTTTCCACAACATTGAATTCAGCTAACATTGCTAGAATTTCTTATATTATAGTGTTTATGCTCTCACTCTTCTTTTGAAGATTTTTGTATTTTATTATGTTCATTTAGTTGCACACGATATTTTTAAAAATTTATATATCTTTATTTTAGGATGAATAACGTTGATGCTCCTAAAATATCCACACAACAAGTGATGTTCAGATCGTGAAGAAATTCTACATTCATGGGAAATAGACTCTCAAATACTAAACACTCAATGACTCAATTGTGGCACAAGCTCCTTTATGGGCTTACAAAGAAGCCGTGAATCTCAAGTTGCATATTCAAGTGTTTATCTCATACCTCAACTACAACCAAAACTTTAGTCTTTCTCTCACTAATACCAGAATTGCCACTTTTATCTATCATCACTCGTCAATCCTCACGCCACAACCTCTAGCTTTGTATTTATTTTTCTATTTAGAGATTAAAGGAAAACTTTATTATTTCAATAGACATTTGAGATTAAATCTCATTAATCAATAGTTATAATAAAGCTATAATACTTAAAACTATAAAATCTATAAATAAGGAATCCAGTTCAATATGAACCTATTTAAGTATAAATCCCAATTAAATAGAAATCCCAAAATATATAAGAATCTTAATACGATCAGAACTTAAGCGCAACTTCATCAGGAATAAAATGCAGCATTTTAGTAGTTTTGGCCTAGGTCTTTGACATTGTTTCAGTCCAGTTCTACACTATCGACTCAGTAGCATCATGCTAACATTTTGGTTGAATTAGAAATAACCAGCATGATCTTTGGGTATGCTCAATCTTAGGTTCTAGTATACGTCTTCTACGTCTAAGTCCGACTGAGAATCTAGTCACAAATAGAGTCAGCAATTTCATCTCCTCAAGTTTTTGCTTACTTGCCTTTAGCTCTTAAGTTCCGGGTAAACTGCACCAATTATATTTCTCCATATACAACACTTAGTTCCAACCTTCAGTACCTACTTTAATCTTCAAGACTTAGTTCTAGCTACAGCCTTTAGTTTCAGCCTTTCGCCTTTATATCAGCTTCAACATCTAGCTTCAGCTCTAAGTTATAACCTAAGACACCAAGTTATAACTTCCACATCAAGTTATAGCTTCCACACCAAGTTAAAACCTTCGACCCCAAGTCAAGCCTTCGGCAGTGATCTTATCGTAGTCACTTTGAACTTATAGTTAAAAATGCTTCACCTAGGCTTATATTGAGTCTTGTATCCATTACCCCAATGTTTGAACCACTACTCGAAAAAAAACTGTCAATCTGCACATCTTAATTGATCAATTCCCATACAGTCAGTGAACTCTATTTAGGCAATCCTCCCAAACAGACTAGTCTCCCGACCATTTACATATAAGAACGTAGTAGTAATATCCATATTATTTAACTTAAGATCAGACCGAGCAACACTTTTTCAGTCTATTGTCTATGTATTCTAGTTACTCTACATTTTCAAAATCCAAAACGTCGAACTTCCAGTCAAGACCCAAACCCAGCAATAGTTGAAGTTTCTTAAGAAAAACGAAACCTGAACTCAACTTGAAAATATATTTGACATAACCACCTTTGACTCCACCTGTATGTTTAAATATCACCTTAACTATAGTTCTCCCTCTGACACCTATTACTTATCCATGACAACTCAATATCCTAGGGATCCTGTTGAAGATGGCTCAATAGTTCAAACAACTTATTCCCTCATTGTCTTGCTAAGACGAGATGTGCAAAGCATAGCCTTTATTCTAAGTAAGGTTCAACTCATCTTGATAATTATTTAATTCTTTAGAGTACTCTTCAAGATTTTACGCCTAGACATACCAAGTTTAGAACAATAGCTAATGAATGGTATATTCATTAATACAATGGCCTACCAATCATAGAACCCTTCAGGAACATCTTAGAATGGATATCTACCTTTTTCGACAAGCCCTCAAAAGCCTCCAATTGTCTCTCAGCAGATTCATTCGGATCACAAGATGATTTTTCTACAACAAAGCCATCCAGAACTAAAACATCATTAATCCGACTAGCCTCTATGATAACATGTGAGTTTTGCAAGACCATAAGTCCGTTATATTCACCCTTACACTCAAACTCGTTCTGATCTAACATATATATATATATAAGCTTACATTTAAGTACATGAATATACCTCACATTTATTAAATATTCTCAAGTCCAGCAAACAGCTGGAATCTAATACTCATTGTTTTATTCATAGTACAACACACATAATTCCTAAACATGACCTCAACTCCTTCAAACAATTCCAGGTTTTCAAACCAATACTTTTTGGATGACATATGAAATGAAAATCCAGAATCGAGAACTCACTTGTCATTATGCTTGAAGAAACCAGTAAAACATTAGCACATTCATAGTTGAAGACTCTTTAGACATCTTTCGAAGCTTCCAGCTTATGCCGAAGCCCATTGTTGAAGAATCTTTAGATATCTCTCAAAGCACCTCATCTTCTAGCATCAAGATCAATACACTATGGGCATTGGACATCACTTCGACATCAAGCTCTCTTGTACCATTCTGTTCTGTTGAAGCATATATTCCCACATGTACAAAATATTATTTAGCCTTAATTTTCCAGAGATTAAAATCATTATCTTTTGTGATTTTTTCAAGGTTAAAATTCAAGGATCCATCATTATTATTGTGCTATACTTTACGCAAGATCCAAAAATATATTTGTAACTTTACCTTTTTATTTTCCCCAACAATGAATATTTTTTCCAGATCTCCACGCTCCCGACACCACTTGTTAAGGAACTTAATAATATTTGAAAAAGATTTGACTTAGACCTAACAAGACTCGTCAGGTTAAATAATAACGACTCAGCCGAAAGAAAAATAAATTCATGAACACATGTAGATAGGTTACAAGAGGTAATCAAAGATTCATCTCTTATCTTGTTTTAAGCATAAAGTTAACCAAACATTACATCAAGTAAATAAAATATGTTAAATATGGTTCGGATCATGAAGAAATATTACATCCATAGACAATATATATATACAAGGTTAAAAGAGGAATCTCAAATACTAAACACGTAATCACATAAATCTATTACAAAGGTCTTTTCTATGCTTACTAAGAAACTATGGAACTCATAATTCATATTCAACTATAACCACAGCTTCAAGTTTTCTTTATCTAAAACTAAACTCGTCGATTGTCTCTATCATCGCTCGTAAATCATCACGCCATCAGTCTTAGCTTTGTGTCTTATTTTCTGCTTATCGATTCAGGGAAAACCTAATCTTTTAACATACGCTCCAGATTAAATTCCATTAATCAACGATTGTAATGAATTTCTAATCCTTCTAAATAAGAAACATATAAATAGAAAATCCAATTCAATAGGAAGGTCAATTAAATAAGAAACACAATTTAATAAGAATATCAAGATATAGAAGAAACCTTGTTCGATTATGAACAAAATGCAGTGTTTTACTACTTCCGGTCCATCTTTTCATAAATATTCTTCAACTCAGGTATTCACCAAGATACTTCTGCCCAGTTTCCACATCTTCGATTCAGTAGCACCATGCAACACCTTTGATTCCAGCAGAAATAACCAATATGAACTTTGATTATGCTCAACTCTTTCATTTATGTAGACTTCGTTTATATCTATGTTTAGGTTGGCATTTTAGAAAGATAAAGAGTAAAAATTCGAGCTCCTTCAGTTGCAGCTTACTTTTCCTTAGCTCTTAAGATCCGACAAAATTGTACTAATCATATTTCTCTAGCTACAACACTTAGTTTCACCCTTCGGCACCTAGTTCACACTTTAGTACTTAGTTTTAACCTTCAACAATTAGTCCCAGCTCTAATAGTATTTTATAGCCTACCACACCAAGTTATAACTTCTACACCAAGTTATAGCCATTGATACCAAGTCAAGCCTCCGACAATAATCTTGCCAAAGTAACTTTGAGTCTATAATTAACACAAGAGGATATCTGATAAACTTTAATAGTCTACAGAGAGATTTTAATAATGTATATTTTTAATATAAATTAATATTTCACTTGTTTTCATCTCTCAACCTTGTCTGATGCTTACATAATTCTAAAAAATCCTTCAAAAATTTATTTTTCAGAACATTAAAATTATCAAATTTGATATTTTGTACATAAATTTGTTCATGCTTGCTGCGGCCAACAAAACACTCACCCTGACGAAATCCACGTTCGCTTGAGGCAATGACCGATGGGAAACTATTGATCATTAGGAAAAACAATTTACCATGTTCAATATCAAGAACTATATAAAGAAACATGAAATAAAACAAAGCCACAAGGCACTATCGTATTAAACGGACTCAATCACTATTTGTTAGAAAATATTACATGATTCACAAAGGACTTTATTCAATGTTTACCTTTCAACTTACTTATCTTAGTTAAGATATATGTTCCTCACGATACTCATCACATGACATCATTGCATTGCATATCTTATACTATTTTAGGTTTGTTAAACACCCTAATTCTTTAACAAACACTCTAGATAAATTGGTAAATAAACCAAAAGTATTTATCCCAAATCTTCAATAGGTCGTTTCTTAAGGATTTATCTTAAGAGCGTTATATACATTTAGACAACTAAATACTGACCTTATGAAAAGACATTCTAATATTACTTTCAAGGTTATTTCTAACCTGAACGTCTAATTTTCATTAAAATTTAAAAAACCACATATTTATATATTTTTTATTAATTATTATGTCATATACATCGTACTATTGGTCGGAAGGATGATGTTATCTAGAGGTATCTATTTATTATCAATATCGTGTAATTTTTCACTTGGGTTTAACGATTAAGTGTGTATGTTAAAAAAATTAGCACACATGGAAACAAAGCATTCTTTATTAAAAAAGTCACATGAATTGTTGAAAAAAGAAAGAAACACTATTGGAAACTAATGCAAACGTTAAATTAATTACATTTTAAATTCTTAATTAGAAACTTAAATTAAAATATTGAATACTTTATCGAATAAGTATTGCAATAATAGGCATGATGTCTTCTCCGAGGACTTTTCAAAGACAGTTCTCATATAAACATAAGACCTTACTGAAGATCATCCATATTTAGAGTGGCTAGATGGACGACCAATTAACTAAGATAAAGATGCTAAAAGAATAAACTTAATGAACACGAGGAAATAAATGATGAACTTAATGGCGAAGAAAAATATATTCATGTTCATTAAACTCAAGATGTCAACATTGACCAAGATGGATAAACTTAATATTTTTATCTCTGAACCTTTCTCTTTTTGTTGAAACATTTTATTGGGTTATGTGCAAACCTTGATTATTATATCTGTTTGTTAAGTTTTTAAACACATAGTACTTCTTTACCGGGTGATGTATGGTTGATAATTTTTGTTAGTTAGTTTTTCGACCACACAATGTTTATCCACTTAGTTTCTTAATTTTTATCTGAATACCAGACCAATTTTTATATACCGTATAATAACTTATAAGATGTATCTCTAATGATTACATTGATGATAGTTTTTTTTTATTATAGTTTTTTTTAAAATACTTATCTAAAACGTTTATTACATATCCGTTTATGCTTCAAATACATCATTCTTTAATATATTTCCTCTTATATATATTTGTTAACTACTCATTAATAAAAATTCTATTAAAAAAATTAATCTTCAGGTAATTTTAACATTTAAACATATATTTCATTGACAAAAGCAATAAATGTTCAATATATTTTATCTTGCTTACACATACAATGAACTCGTCATTGGTTAATTTGAATTAACGTTTTTATCACACAAAATGTATGTCTTTTTTTGTCTAGTCTATGATCCTGATGATTTTCGGGTTAACTTATGGTTATGACTTTTACTGCCCGATTTTTATGGCTTCACAGTCGTGACATTTGATCTAGTCGATTGTTATTTAACTTAAAGTCATATCGTTAAGGATTTTACTACGTGATCTTTATGTCTTTTAATGCATTTCTTTTAACCTTTTAGATCATTTGGATTTATTTAAAATTGTGTCATTATTTTAGGTGGTTTATGATCTTATACATCGTTGGCTATATTTAATATCGTACCGTTATTTATTACATGTACTCAAGGAGATGAGTTGGAGATATAGTTGATTCATTTTTATAGAAAGATACATTTGTCAAGTATAAGTGTTCCTTGTTTAGTTGAATTATGTCGTCAAAATTTTATCACATTCTAAATAAATTTTTTTTTCAGATAACCTTTAGCAAGATAAGAAATTGCATTAAAATGTAGCATTACATGATGTCTCGTTATAAAACTCATCTGCGTCACCAATTGGGAAAAAGTAGTACATCTGCCAAACTACAAAGAAAACTTATAAAACTTAAAGTATTGTATATTCCATAAATGTTTCAAACCATTACCATCCATATCAACCAATATCTTGAACCTAAACCTTGCTATGATACCATTTTTATACAATCTGATACGATATTTCTAATTTGGAAGCAATTTACTTGTATCTTTATCCTTTGTTCCTTAAAACACTTTCTGAAGACGAGGTCCCAGATTATAAGTCTTCCATCCATCAACTTCTCATTAATCTTTGGTAATGTTCTACTCATACTGGATCTTGCTCACGATATTTTCTACCAAACCAATACTTATTTATTTTTCATTATCATTTCACTATTGAGAATAAATTTAAATTATATGAGGGATAAATACCTCATCTTGGACAATAAATTCCATTCTACAATTCATATAAAAAGATTTTCATTAGTAGATATTTTAAATGTCGTACAGTAGGCCTATGTTTAGTAACTTCTACTTGACCATTAACTTACTATGTCATATTTACAAAAAAACATTGTGTAACTATCATTTTGAATTGGAGTCCATTATCGGTCTTAAGTATTCTTAGTATTTTATCGCCTTGAAATACTCGTTTAAAAAAATCACAAACCTTATGAGAAAGAAATCTTGCCTAAGGATTTGCTCTTACGCATAGTAAAATAATCTACAACGAATATAAAAAAATTGATGTTTTCTTGTAGTTATTGGTAATAACACGCCCTATCAAGATCATATCTATCAAATTTTCAAAGAGCATCATTAGATCCAGGAGGTTCACCAGTCAAATGTGTCACATTGCAATGTATTGACATGTGTCACAATTTTGAACTAATGTTTTTACATCTATGACTAAACAAAATCATCTAATCAACCATCTATACCCACAATGTGCTTCTGTAATCTATTTATGTAAGTCTTGTAAAATGAATAATTCTTCATTCTTTCTTTGACATCATAAATGTGATCTATTATTAATTAATTTTGATAAAGTATATCATAAATAATTAAATAATAGCACATAGACACAGTCCTCGTGACTGAGATTTATCTTGTGGTACTATTTGATCCTTTAAAAATAACAAATACTTTTGTTATTAATCTTTGGTCTTGTCAATTGGTAAAGCTTCAAAACTTTTAGGTTCATCTAAAATAGATAGAAATGTTATTTAACCAATGCATTATTTTCTAAATATCCCAACTTAGTTAATGAATGTGTGCTAATATTTTCCCGATGGGGTACCAGCTCATACACTAGGTTTATCAAATTATTTCTCTATTTGTTTTACCACATCCAAATATCTTTCATATTTTCTTGTTTTACTTCATATTCTTCTTGTACATGATTAACTACCAACTTAAAATATGATATACATTGTATTTCTCGAGCACCACATATACGAGCTAAACATATTCTTTCCAGTATTGCGTAATACTCTACTTCATTATTTTTAGTAGAGAAACTAAACTTTAAAGTTTGTCGTATTCTTCCGCACCTTGGGTGGTTAAGATAGTTTTAGCAAAAATATTATTTGAACTAGATGCCCCATATGTACAAAAAACCTATTCTTGTTCCTTAATTAAAATTTGACTTGGAATTTTATTTTCCACGATACGTCCTTCCTCCTAAAATTCACTAATAAAATCAACAACTGTTTGACCTTTAATTATCATATGTGGTTCATACTAAATTCCATACTCCGTGAGATTAATAGACTAATGTCTCAAGTGACCATACACATATGGTTTCGTAAGACACTTTCTAAAGGGAAAGAAGTACGTAATACGTATGAATTTCGAAGAAAGTCATATTTTATGTGAGTTACTACTGAACCAAGGCCTAGTTTGTTTAAGATTAAGATATCGTGTGCAGGCATCAGATAATACTCACATTGTATACTGATTCTTTGCAACCTTTCTTCTTCACAAACAACTACAAAGTTGGAAATAGATACATAAAAAAACTTTGACTTTTTTGTGGTTTAAAAAATATATCAGATAATGTTAAATACTCATTGACGTCATCAAAATCCTTAATATATATTCCATCCCAACATAAATTTTTGGTTTCGTTTAAAATATCAAAGAAAATATGACCTTTATTTGAAGCTCGAGATATAAAACTTGATAAAGTTATTAAACGCTTCATTAATCATTGTACTTCTTTAATAAATTTAGGCGGAGTCATGGTCATGAATGCTTTCAATTATACATGATCAGTTTCAATACCTCATTTATTAACCACATAACCAAATATTTTTTATGCACATACCAAGATAGAACATTTTACTAGATTCAACTTCAAATAATATTTTCTAAAATAAGCAAAAGTTGTAGATGTTCCTTATATATATAAAACTTTATCATTACTCTTAATAATCATGTCATAAATATACGCTTTAATGTTATTTCCAACTATTTAGCAAAATTATGATTGACTAAATATTGGTAAGTGGATGATAAATTCTTTAAACCAAATGAGAGTACTTATAAACCAATGTCTCACTACGTCCTTTACCCACTTATAACATCTTCTCATCATCTAACTTTAATTCAATGATTTCGACTAAAGGTTCAGTTTCGAGATGCTTATTTAGGGTCGTTAATCTTTCAATTATTATGCCTCGTAAAGGAGTCATTATGAACTTTTAGTTGATCCTCTAACATACTCTTTGATTGCGTATAATACCATTTTCTAGGTAAAAAAATCATAATATTATTTTGTTGTTGCTTTCTTCGAATAATTCCAATCCGGTCTCCTACAATTTAATTGACACAATGATAAAACAATTATCCAATATTTTATATTTTATAAAGCCATAAACGTCTTCGAATCACGAATCACACTATAAGAATTTCGCACATCCACAACCATAAACAATATTCTAATTTTTATATGTTGGTATCTTTCCACGAAAATATGTAATCCCATTTCTCCCCCAATCAGTAGAATTAGCATGAAATTTTATAAACTATACTTATTCATATTATACACGACGATCTTTATCATTTTGTCAACCAAACTTTATGTTTAAGTCAGTACTATTTGAATATAAATCCATTTAGTATTGGCGATTATCTCTTTTATTTTTCAAACATGTTATAAATTATGTATGACATGCCGATGC
This sequence comes from Limnanthes douglasii subsp. nivea, assembly GCA_036936605.1. Lineage (NCBI taxonomy): Eukaryota > Viridiplantae > Streptophyta > Magnoliopsida > Brassicales > Limnanthaceae > Limnanthes > Limnanthes douglasii. The sequence continues at coordinate 293,581,017 of JAUPFV010000002.1, forward strand.
CGAAGGAGTACGAGGTACCAGCACTTAAACATTATTTCCGGTGAAAAGGCCCTGAGGCGTTTCTTTTTTCTAGTATTCTAAAGATACCATTATCTATGGGTTTAAGTGTAAATCTTTATGGCACAGTTCAAATTATAAAGGGCTAGGCTAAAATGAGACCCAAAATTTTTATAGTGAGACCCCATATTCAAAATATTTCTGCAATTGTGAAATTATCAAATTGCCCTCACATATAAAAACAATAATTTTTCCACCAACTCACTTCTCTCTCTTTTCCTCCTCTCTTTCCTACCAAATCTCTCTCCAAAATTCAAAAAAACACCCACAAAGTTTAAATTCTGCAAACTCCCACAAACATTTAATACACATTAATTATCTAAAGTTAAACCCAATTACTCCGAGCATGGATTTAAGCGACTTAAATGACAATTGGAGCTGCAACGCTGATGATTTCCTTTCGGAGGAGGAGGAGCCGCTTACTGATCACATGGAGAGCGTTGCTGAGGTAAAAATCAAGTTTTTTTAAGCACAGAACAAAAATTTGCATTTTCGTGCCTTCAACTATACACTTCCACGCAAGAACATGCGTGGAAGATGACAAATCTTCGCACAATCATGCGAAGATTTGACAAAATCTTCGCATGTTCATGCGAAGATGTGGCTAAATCTTTGTATTTAAATGCGAATATTTGGCAACCATGGTTTTACATGCTTTTTTGGTTTAATTTTGGGTTTTTCTTGGTTTTACATGTTTTTTTGGTTGAATATTGGGCTTGTCTTGGTTTTACATGCCTTTTTTGTTGAATATGGGGTTTGTCTTTATTATTTGACTTGTAAATACATGTTTGTGTTTGTGTAGGAAGCGGCCGCAGCACCATGTCACATGGCGGATTATAGTCAAATATTTACGACGGATAAATTCTTAACCAAGGCGGAATTGATCGAATGGGCTGACAAAGAGAGCAAGAGTATAGGATTTATTGTCGTGGTAGATAAAGATGACGATGGTAGTAAAAACGGTAAAACACCGCGGTTATATTTTCAGTGCGAGAGGCACGGTGCTTACAAGCCGAGGCCTAAACCGGAGATTGTGAAGAAACGACGAGATTGTTCATCCAAAAAATGTGGATGTCCGTTCATGCTTAGGGGCAATCCGGTGTTAGAAGCACCCGGCTATTGGAAATTGGTAGTTATAATTGGAAAACACAACCACCAACCCTTCTTGCATTTGGATGGTCATTCACGGGCCGCGAGGTTAAAGGCGGAAGAGGAGGAGTATGTTCGTAAACTCACAACAATCGGTTCTCGGCCAAGAGATATATACCGTGGATTGAAGTTAAGAGATCCGGAAAATGTATCTAGTATGCGTACTATCTACAACATGCGGCACAAGCACCAATTGGTTGATAAAGCGGGCAAATCCCAAATGCAATACTTGTTTGGTAAGTTAAAGGAGCATGAGTACTATGTTTGGGAGCGCACAAACAAAAAAACCGACGAAATCCTAGAATTATTTTTCGCACATCCCACGAGCATCGATTTGTTGCGCACTTTTCCTCAAGTGCTTATAATGGATAGCACGTACAAGACTACAATGTATAAACTTCCTTTGCTAGAAATAGTTGGCCAAACTTCGATGAAAAATACCTTTTGTATAGTTTTTGTTTTTATGAGCTCGGAGAAAGAAGAGAACTACACGTGGACAATGAGCGTTCTAAGGAGAGTGATGGTGAACAACATGTGCGCATTACCAAATATTATCGTCACGGATAGGGAGTTGGCTTTAATGAACTTGGCATATAAACAGGAACATTAGCTCATACTCTAAGAAAGTGTTGCCCAAAGCGGACATGGGGGAGGAGTTCTTAGAGTTTTATGTCGCGGTTCAACATTCGGCGACGATCGAAGAGTATAACAAAAACCTCACCGACCTTCACAAAGCCTACGCATATTGTCCTAAGGTTCTCGAGTACTTGATGAAACAATGGATAGACCCTTACGGACACAAATTCCTTAATGTCTACACTAACAAGATTAAACATTTGGGCAACCACACTAGCAACCGGTGAGTTATATTATCATATTTTTACATTACTATGTTTAACTAGTTATTAGACTTGTAACTAATCTAAGTTTATGGTTTAGGGCGGAGAGTGCTCACTCTAGTCTAAAACGGGCAATCGGCACAAACCTATGCACTTTTGAGCAATTTTGGGATAAAGTTCATGCGTTGCTTCGCATTCAACACTCTACCATCTTCGAAACGTTCGAACGAAGTTTGTTTCGTCCTAGAAAAGCATCTAGGGGAGCTATCTTTCGCGACATCAAAGGTAAACTTTCATTTACGGCCATTCAAATATTAGAAGAAACTATTAGAAAGGCCGGGGATTTGTGGTTCACTCCCGCAAAGTGTGGTTGTGTAATTAGGACAACACACAATTTGCCTTGTGCGTGTGAGTGTGATGTGATCGCGAAAGAAGGTCGGTCGATTCAAACGAGTGAATGTGATGTTTATTGGAGTACTTTAGCGATCAAGCCTAGGGAAAACGTTGGTACCGAAGATGAGCTTACAAGAAAGCTATCCTTAATTGATAGTACCATACGCGGTTACGGTCCACAAGTGCAAGATCACATCATAAATAGGATGATGCAAATGCTAGATCCCGCTACAAGCCATGTGTTGGAACCTAAGGAACCGGTTGTAACGAAAGGTCGGAAAAAACCCGGTGTCGACAAGTCAACTAAGCGGAACCCATCCGGGTTTGAATACCCTAGTGTAGGCGCTAGTAGTACTCCCGCCACGATAGGTAGCACGGCCGCGTCGGCGGTTAAGGCATTTATAGTACGCAAATGCAAAGATAAAGCACCACCGAAAAAGAAGAAAGCGACTCGATCTAGAAAATCGAATAAAGGAAAATGATTGAGCGCCTACGGGAGTTGTTTTCCCGAGTACTTGCACGAGTACATAGCTAGCGTTGAAGACGTTGCTTCGGACGGTAATTGCGGATTTAGGGCGGTAGCTTTGATGATTAAAGGCAATGCGGACGCATGGGAGGAAGTGAGAAGGGATTTGATGTTTGAACTTTCAAGTCAACGTGATCTTTAGGAAAGGGTTTTTGACGGTGTAGAACGTGTTGACAATCTATTGCGGAGATTGGATTGTTTCAAAATGTACGAGAGCGGAACTAGGCACTGGATGACATTACCCGACTATGGGTTGGTGATAGCCACCCGGTATCAATGTATAGTATACTATGTCTCTCTCCAACTATCATACACGTATCTTCCTTTGCGTGGTGTGCCTCCAAGATCATGTCCTATTGTCGAAGTTGGAATTGGTTTCGTCCACGGTAATCATTTCGTGAAAGTAAGTAAACTAGTACATTCTTGATACTTAGTTTTCATTTTATCAAATAATCTGCGACGTATTTAATGTTTCTATATAATTGAAATTTTCAGATTGTATTAGACGGACCGTTGCCGGATATATACCCAATGTGGTTTGCGTTCCGCACTTGCGCTGAAGTTACAAATTGGGCCATACCAATAGGCGCACGTCTCAACAAGTATCACCAAATTAAACCAGCACAACCTCCGACATTAAACGATGGGGATCATGAATGCTACGATTTGACCGGGGATGCATAATGCTTTGTTGTATTGTAATATTTTGTGTTACTTGTTTTTTTAATCCTTTCGAGACACATTTCGCCACCTCCGAAACTAAACCAGCACAACCAGTATTTGTTTGAACTTCTTATTTCGTTAGTTGTTGTTATTTTAACTTGTGATGTTTCTTTCCAGTATTTGTTTGAACTTCTTATTTTGTTAGTTGTTGTTATTATAACTTGTGATGTTTCTTTCCAGTATTTGTTTGAACTTCTTATTTCGTTAGTTGTTGTTATTTTAACTTGTGATGTTTCTTTCCAGTATTTGTTTGAACTTATTATTTCGTTAGTTGTTGTTATTTTAACTTGTGATCGAATGAATGTAAACATTCGATGTTTTATGTTTCGATGTTCATCTTGTAAACAATAGCACTAAAACTTCAAAATACGTCGATTGCATAAAAACATTACAATTTAATCCAAAGCATTGCATAATAAGAAATACATAAGCAAATAACTGAAGACAAATGATAGGTGGGCTAACCCTCTGTTAACATTTCACACTTAGATTTATGGAGTCGGATAGTTCATTCCGCTCCCGAACTTATAATCATCTGAATCATAACTTCCTTCGGGGGTTGAACATGTTTCAACGGCGCTTGCAATTGCGTCGGCCATTTCTTGCTCCCTTTGCTGCGTCGCATGTGACACCATCTCCGGCGTAACTGGACCGTGGGAGCCCATGTTGAATACGTCTTGGACATGTAAACGGGTCTCGTAATCCAATGACTCACTCTGAGTCACCCATTGTTGTAACTTAAGATATTTTGTTTCATAGTCAGATTATAGTATTTATAGACTCGAAGTCGTGTGCCAGTTCTAAAAAAATTAGCGGGAAGCGAGGTTTTTGTTCCCGCGTTAATTAACTAGCGGGAAAGTATGGGCGGGAAGTGCATTAAACGCGGGTGTTTTTGGCGGCAATATTTTCACGTGTCTCGTTATAGTGAGACGTCTAATAATGGAAGTTGCGCTATAATGAGACCCCTATTACTGCACTGCTGCCTTTGTGTAATTTTTTTAATGTAAACCTTGGGTTGTTTTAAGAATGATACATTGGATACATTAGATACAAAAAAATGGGCACAAAATAAAATGGGCAGTCAAATAAGAAACAGTAGTACATGGTAAATGTAAAATACAAAAAATTCAAACATTAACTTAAACAAACAGTACAGAAACTCCAAGAAGCAAACAATTAAAAACATAAGTAATACCGATTAGTCGAAGTCATATCCCAAGTTATCGTCAGAGTCAGTCCCCTCTTCCCTTTCAGTAATCCTATTCTCAAGATACAGAACCATGTCCCTAGTGTTGTAATCTACCACAGTCATGTTCCATACGGCGGCCGCTTCTTGCTTAATTTTAAATGGTTGGAACAGCAAACGATCCATTGGTTTGCAATAAATGTACCTCCGTTTGATTTGTTCACGGTTACGCACAACAAAACCTTCCGTTCCTAAGCGGCCGTAGTTGTAGTACATGTTACACAAGACTAGCTTGAAAAACGCATCGCTACTATCTTCACCCAACTCACGCAGGGCAAGTTTCACTGCCTGAAGCAAATGGTAGTCTTCATGAGGGGTAAACTCCATTTTTGCACTGTTTATATTTGAGGAGTGATAAGCATCCACTTATAAGCTCGTGGAAGTTTGTGCGGGAAGTGCATTAAACGCAGGTGTTTTTGGCGGAAATATTTTCACGTGTCTCGTTATAGCGAGACGTCTAATAATGGAAGTTACGCTATAATGAGACCCCTATTACTCAACTACTGCATTTGTGTACTTTTTTAAATATTAGGTGTCGCACAATCATTCGTCAACATGGATTACGCTATCCTTATCTTATAAGTGTTTATAATTGATACAAGTTTCAAAAAGACGTTTTATAGGCAATAACAATTATAGCAAATATATCAATTGCAAAATATGTGCCCATGGACTGAGTTGGAAGATCAATATCTGATGATGGAAGCTGCTGAAGTTGGTAACCTTAACATGATAGAGGGGGGTAATAAGTACTGGTGGGCATTGCTATGCAAGATGTACTTTCTATATGGAAGGGATGGTGTTCAGCCGCCAAGAATTTCTAGGCGTGTCGATGAGGTGAAAGCTAGGTGGTCTAGCTTAGTGACATTCCGTCAACATCCAGTTTCTAGCCTCACCGAATTGGAACGTCGTGTTGCGTGTAACCGGTTCAACTGTCAACCCACGGATTTTTTAACAGAGGATCAGTTGGATTCGGTCCGCGCTGTCATTATTGACATCCGCCAAGACAAAATGCGTGACTAACAAGAATGCGAAAGATCTATGGAGTTTATGTTTTACAATGGGTTTACGTTATCTTTGATATTTTCGTTTGAGTTTATGTTTACGTGTCTGATTCGGTTTATGTTTGAGTTTGTGTTGTTGTTCGTGTTTAAAAAAACTTTGGGGTTTATGTTTTAGTTTATGTTGCATTTGTTTTGCATTCAGATACCTACCCTTAAACTTGGAGTTTCAAAGTTGGAGTTTGAACAAACATTCGAAAGTTATATCAGAAAAATGTAACAAATTAACATAACACATAATTAAAGATCGAACCAGTACCACATCACAAAAAATAATCCGGTCAAAAGTAAACAGCATATATAAAGTCTAAAACTGTCAACAAAAAATAAATAAATGATAATCAGTCTCTGTACTCGTGAGATATACGGTATATCTCCTGTAAAGGCTCCCGAAGGTCCTCCATACTAACGCCGGGGTGGCTAAGGTCGTACTCCTCTATCTCCAGTATGCGCGAAGTCAGCTCGTGCAGCATGGTCGCATGTGTGTGTGGTGTAGGGTTCACCCCAATCTCCGCATCATCTCTGTGAGCCTCTGGATCAGATATGATGTACCATAAGTTCCTCGTAACCCATGAAGAGTAGATCACAGTGGTACCATCCTCCTGACCAGGAATATACTCCGCACCCTTCAAACTCAGGTGAATACAGTGTGACTCCCAGTTCTCCCAACTGAATGTATCCCAGAGGTAGAGGGTGTTCGCACGATGAACCCTAGTAGAACCGGTAAGAAGAGGACGCAATGGACCAGGAACTTGTATTTGAAAAAAAAAATCTAAACTATGTACCACACATGCGCAATACAAATAATATTAATATTTCGAGTTACAAAATATTACCTGCTGAATGCGACCGAACTGTCTAGCCACCCGTAGCAGATAGTACGCCTCGACAATGTCCGCCGCCTTCAGCGTCGCATCTATCCAGGCTATATCAGCGGTACCTCGAGCACCCCGCATGGCCGCATACGGCGTGAATAATACCTGTAAAATATTAACATACCATTTATCATTACCAACTTATATTATATATACGATAGTTGAAACTGATTACAACTTACATCCTGCTCGGTGAAGCTATCCAGACAAAGTCTAATACCGTCTCGAGACTCCTGGATCTGTCGAAACTTAGCATGCGCATGGAGGCATATAGTAGGATGTGCGATACTATACCTCGGGTACTGATGAACTGCAAACGACGTGAAATGGTCGTAAATCCACGTCTCTAACATGGCCAAAAAACCAGATATACCCGAAGTAGAGTGTAGGCAGCCTCTGCCTAGCTGGTAGTAGAGCTGCGCCAGTATCATCTGCCCCCAGTTATACCTCGCGGAGCTATTGTAATCGTCGATGAACTGCAAGTAGTCGAGGCTAATATTGTTGCCCGACTTGTTGGCCAAAATGGTACAGCCAAAGAAGTGCAACAAATAGCCCCTCGTAGCTTGTTTGGCATCCCCCACAATGATCTCCTCATCGTAATACTGATGGGTGCAGAATCTCCTATTCAGCCATGCAAGGTGAACATGCCTCTTACCGCCGCCTTTGTTCTCCTTTATCTCCGCCTCAAGCTCCGCAGCGCTGCACCCAAGTAAGCGAGCGTATCTCGCAGTACGCTCATCAGCAGTGGGGTACTCATATATCTCACAGTTGAGACCGACAACTGAGAGCCCCGTTATCATGTGGACGTCATCCAGGGTGACGGTCATCTCCCCGAACGAGAAGTGGAAAGTGTTCGTCTCGGGATGCCATCTCTCTAGAAAACCCTCAATCAACTGGACATTAGTAGACCACTTACCCAAGGCCTCAACCAAGGGCCAGAAACAGGTGCTCCTAACCTGTGCGAGTACCTTCTGCTGCCGGGATTTCAAGTCCCAACTACTATGTGTGTGGTACATCGCATAACAGCGCAGTGAATGTCGGGCCTGCATGCATTAAAAACATACAATATATATAAACATATATGCAATCTAAAACTTAAGATAATCCAATAACCAACATGTTCAATATATATGCAGTATAACAACTAAGATAAAACAATAACCAATAACCAACAAATACAATGCAGTAGTGAGTGTTAAAAATTAAAACCTAAACTCATCATAACATATAAATTCATTGTAACCTAAACTAATAAAATTTATAACACAAACCTAATTTCAGTAACATATAAATTCTTAACATATAAATTCAGTAAATTTATAACACAAACCCAATACCAAATCCAATGCAGTAACATATAAATTCATTCACCATTTCAATAGACAGTGTTAAAAATTAAAACCTAATTTCATTCTAACATATAAAATAATTCTAACCTAACCTAAACTACTTATATTTAAAACACAAACCATTTCAGTAGACAGTGTTAAAAATGAAAACCTAAAGTCATTGTAACATATAAATGAATTCTAACCTAACATAAACTAAACTAATATAATTTATAACACAAACCAATATAAAATCCAATGCAGTAACATATAAATTGATTCTAACCTAAACTAATAAAATTTCTAACACAAACCAATAATAATAATAATAACTTTAAAAAGTAAATTAAAACTATAAAACTTACATCGCCTTTGAAGACGCTGTATGCCTCGTGCTCTCTGTACGAATGAAACGTAGAATATAGGTCTACGACGTGAGCATTGTATCTACGGAAGCGCTGCTCCGTAGATACGCGATGCTGGACTAGTGGGCGCTCAACGGCCTGTAAGGTCCCTCTCACACGGACCCGGACGCTCCGAGAAGTCTCACCGCGAGCGAGCTCCTCAGTCTCGTGATCCGTCTCGTAGTCTCTATCGGTAACGGGAGGACGTGGGCGAGGAGGCATACTGCACAAGACAAAACCTAACAATTAAACGAGTTGAAACTTTAAAAAAAATAAAAGTCATAGATTCTGCGAAAATTCGCAATTTAATTCGTGGATTAGGCAAATCCACGCATTAAATTGCGAAGATTTCGCAAAATCCACGTAGCGTGGATTTGGTGTTTCCACGCATGTTCTTGCGTGGAAACACCTGTTCGAGAATACAGCCCCCCTCTACCCAGATCTGCCCGAAATCAACCCTAAAACTCTAACCCAACATCCTAAACGGTCCTAATCTCCTAATTAACAACATACATGCCCTTAAAATCAAACAAATCAACACCAAATACATAAAAATCCAAGTTTTCTACCCGAATGCAAAACTCTAAATATCTCTAGAAAAAACAATGGAAAATGGAAAAAAAAAGCACCATGAAGTATAGAATCCTTACCTTAACAGCTTCGTGTAGTTGGATTTCAGAAAAAATCGACGAAAAAAAATATGGGTTTTTGGAGGTAGAGAGAGTTAGGGTTTCAGGGGAGAAGAAAGAGAAGGAAATCTGATTTTTAGCTATTTATATGGATGACATTTTTGTAATTAATGGGGGTCTCACTATAACCAACCCGGATCTCACTATAACCGGATCTCACTATAAAAAAAACGGGTCTCATTTTAGTCTAGCCCAATTATAAAATGGATTCCTTTTATAAAACTATATAAAACCTATATATGTTTTAAGTATGAATCTTTATAGTTTGGTTAATTATGTAATATATCAAATGTTCAATACATTAAATATGTAATTTTTAAATTAGACAAATTAGAATTTAAACCTTTATAGTCCGGTTCGAATCCCAACCTATATCATATATTGTAAAATTTGATATTAATATCTTCATTGTTCTAATTTTTCAAAACGAAAAGATTTTATAGCTATAGGTTTCATGATCTTTTAGTGACTCCAAACTTGAACCATTATAAGCTCTCATGTTTTTCATATTTATAGTGTTTTGGATCTTTTTTATATTCAAAATTCGGACGGCTACCTAACACAAAAATAACATTATAATAATTTAAAAATCATAGATTTTTGTTATTATAATTTAAAATATATAATTCATAATAAAATTTTAATAAAAATAACCTTGAAAGAGCAAAAATACAACTACGTGAAAGTAATTTTGACTATTTTTATAGTCATTTCCGATATTAATATTATTAGTTGATTTAAAATATAATTTTTATATTTTAATGACTACATAAATATCTCTGTTTCTTCTTATATATACATTGGCAAAACACACTTGAATCATCACATTGTCATTGAGCCTATCAATAAATTTGTGAAGATTTTAAACTACAAAAATGGATAAAACGTATCTCAAAACATTTTTTCTAGCCTCTTTATTGGTTGTTTCATTGTGGAATTCTTATATTCAGATCGGAGAAGCCACAAATGTTAAGATCGGAGAAGTCCAAAGATCTGAAAAGCATATATTGGGGGAGCCGACTAAAAACGGTCCAAAATGCACGACGTACAAAGACTGTCTTGACTTCTGTAATCGACGCGGAGCCGCACTATGTGTAAATGAGAAATGCGACTGCATCCCATATGCATTATTAATTCATTAACAATCAAATGAATGAGACTTTTGTATGAATTTCTCTCAAATAAATGAAATAAGTGGATTATAGTAACTTTTTTTTTTTGTTTTTCACTGTAGTTTTACATCCATTTTATTTATACGTGATTCTAGAAACGCAGAATCATATATTTAGCGCAACTCAAAAAATTTAACTCAAAAAATAATTTAACTCAAAAAATAATTTTACTCAAAATTTATAATATGATAATGATTTAAAATAGTAGATAAAATATTGCGGTAATAGTATAAAAGGTTATCTTGTGTTTGCGGAAGTTTTTTTGTTTTCGATCATATAATTTCCCCGTTCCTTTCAAACTTGCGGCGGGACTAGATGCGAACCGGTTATTATTTTCACGACTACTTTTAAAAGTGATCCTTATCTTTTCTGGTCTGATTGTTGTCTATAACATTTTTTTTGCTTCAATCAACGATTTTCATTCGCATATGTATGTCCGTCTCAGTAATGATTCCCATGTGAACCTTGACAATAACAAGAGAGAGATGAAGCAGTAAAATTTGAATTGCATTATCCAACTTCTTTAATAATTTGTTAGGCCACTCACAATTTTATTTATAGACAGCTGGATAGTTGGTTGGGTAACCATAAATTGTTACATGAACCGTTACTTGTGGTTATACTCTATTAGACTAGCTTTATTTATTTGAACGATCTGCGCTTCACGTAATAAAAGAATCCAACACTTGAGAGACTTGTTAAAGGGTTTGGGCTTCATACCAGCCTGACCCAAAACTCGCCCCGGCATACATATAGTCAACTTTTCTCTCTCACAACTTTTGAGACACAATCCCAAATCAAGAGTGAAATCCTAATCATGTTCGAACTCAGCCAGCCTTTCCTTCACATGCTTCTCTTCCCTACCATTCACACCATTCTCTTTAACTTTTTCCCTTAAACTAAGCGGAGGAACACCGATGCCAAGTTTGTCTCGCACGAACAAGAATCGACGCTGAGATAACGGCTTGGTGAGAAGATCTGCTAACTGATCGTGCGAAAGTATATAGAGAATGTCAAGGGAACCTTGAACCACCTGATCTAGAGCGAAATGGAGATCGATCTCAATATATTTCGTTCAAGCATGAAATACAGGGTTTGAAGCAAGAGACGCTGCTCCAAGTTTATCACATCATATAAGTGGAGACCTGTGAAGAGGAAGACCTAATTCGTCAAGAACAAAACACAACCATATCAACTCAGAAAACAAATTAACGAGTGAGCGATACTCAGACTCTATGCTGGAACGAGACGCTACTCCCTGCTTCTTAGAAGACCATGAAACCAAAGTGGCACCCAGAAAGACACAATAGCCTCCCACAGACCGACGATCATCTACAGATCCAGCCCAATTGGCATTAGTGAAGTAGTGAGTTGATGCGCATCACTCAGCTTGATGTGAAGTCCAAGTTAAGAAGTCTCAGATAAATAGCGTAATATCATTTTTACAATTTGTAGATGAGTAGTCGTCGGACATTGCTAATACTGACTCATTTTATTGACAACAAACGCAATGTCCGATCGAGTATGCAACAAATACTTTAAAGACCCTAACATGCTTCTGTATGTTGTAGGGAACTAAAGGATTTCACCATCAAAATTTGAAACATAAAGACTTACCCGCATAGGAATAAAGTACAAGTTGGCTTTAGAGAGACCCTCTCTGTTCAGTAAGTCTTGTATATATTTTGTTTGACTCAGATATAGTCCAGTGTCATCCCTAAAGACCTCAAATCCCATAAAGAATTTAAGGTTCCCCATGTCTCTAAGAGCAAACTGAGAATTCAGTTGTTGTATGAATTTGGACAAAAAACCAGAACTATTCCCGGTGACTACAATTTCATCAACGTATACGAGTAAAACAACTGAGACCTCAGTCATTAGGAAAAACATTAGAACAATATGCTTTCGAATTCTGAAAACCCCACTTAAGTAACGTATCTTTTAGCTTGGAATACCAAGCTTTGGGAGCTTGCTTCAACCCATACAAAGCCTTGTGTAGCTTGCAGACATGATTAGAAAACTCTGAGTTGACAAAACCTTGAGACTGGACCATAAAAAGTTGTTCTTTGAGATTTCCATTTAAGAAAGCGTTGTTGATGTCCAATTGCCTTATTGTCCAGTCTCTTGAAACAGCCAAAGTGAGCACAAACCTAATAGTAGAAGCCTTGATCACAGGACTAAATGTCTTTGTGAAATCAATCCCAAGCTGCTGGTGAAAACCGTTAGCCATAAGTCTGGCTTCACATCTCTGAACAGACCCATTTGGGTTATAGTTTAACTTGTATACCCATTTACACATAACTAAACTCATATCATTTGTATAAGGAACAAGAGACCAAATATGATTAGTCAATAGTGCATTATATTCAGCTTGCATAGCTGCGACCACCGAGGACTTTTAACATCCTCAGAGTACTTTGTAGGTTCTGTGTCAGTAGCACTAGGCAACATAACTACACCAGAATAGACAACTTTATGCTTAGAAATGCCATATTTGGCTCTAGTAATCATATCGTGTGTATTTTGTGTGTGGAGGCTAGGTGTGTTGGTAGAAATGGGTAGTTTAATTACTAACTGAGGTGTATGTGATTGTCTTATAACAGGTTTTGGATTTGGAAAATCAAAAATGTCCCGAAAGGATAAAGAAGAAGGCACATCAGGCTGGAGAGGGATTTGGTTTTCAGGTAAGTTTTGGTGAGGTGAGTTTGTTGTATGTGTGGATTGAGGCATTGTGGGTGACATATCAGTGTTTCTAGATTCAATTAAGTTATTAGGTATAGAAACAGAAGAGGTTCTTGATAGATTATGAGTTTCACTAGACTTCCTAACATTAGGAAATTGAGGTAGCCAAAGTGACATAGACTTAGAAGAACAGACACTTGAACTTAGGAACCTAGAGGAACATGGAAATTCATCTTCATTGAAGATGACATTTCTAGATATATAGACTCTCCCAGTAGAACTTAAGCACTTATACCATTTATGAACAACACTATACCCTAAAAACACACATTTAACAGAATGATATTGGAATTTATTTGACTGATAAGGCCTAAGACAGGGGAAACAAGCACAACCAAAGACCCTTAGGAACCCATAATCCAGGAGTAGAATAGGAGTAGGAAGCCTATTAATTAGATAAACAACAGTGTGATGGCCAATAGTTGAAAGGTACACTAGATTGAGAGAGCAAAGTCAGACCAGTCTCAGTGACATGTATGTGTTTTCTCTCTGCTCTTCCATTTTAAACAGAAGAGTAATGAGAGGATGTCGTGAGCTGAATTCCTGAATCCTTTGTTAGAGAAAGAAAAGACATAAACTCTCCCCCTCCAGTCAGACTGAAAACATTTTATTTTCCTGCCAAATTGATTTTCCACCATGTTTTTGAATTCTTTAAACGGTTGTATAACATCACTTTTGAGTTCTAGTGGATACAACCAGGTAAATCTAGAAAAATCATCCACAAACAAAATGTAAAATCTGTATCCACCGTTAGAAACCTCATGAGAAGGCCCCCATAGGTTAGAATGTATGAGATCAAGAATATTAGCAGAATGAGATAGAGACCTAGTGTAAGGAAGAAAATGAGACTTTCCCAACTGATAATCATCACACAGAAAATTCTCATTATTGAAACTAGTAGGTAGGTTATATTTTCTCAGAACATCAGACAATACCTTTATAGAAGGATGGCCTAACCTCCTATGCCAGCCCTTCTTTGAAACAGTAAAGAACTAAACTGAACTGAAACATTAGAGATTCTAGGAACACACTTTAGTACCTCAACTTTAGAATGAATAGAAACAGGTGAAAAGTGAAAATTTCAATTTATATAGTCCACTTTCAACCTTCCATGTAAGAATGATCCTCCCCGTTGTCTTGTCCTTCACAAAACATGTAAAGTTATGAAATTTAATGAATATTTTGTTATGTGAGGTAATTTGGGAAACATATAGCAAGTTTTTTTTAATTTTAGGTACATGTTGAATAGTGTTTAGGTGAATGGATTGGCCAATTTTAGTAGATAGACAAGTCTGCCCAAGATGTTTAATTCTGAGTTTAGTTCCGTTACCTACTGCCACAGATTTAGTACCAGAATACTCTGCCTTTTGAGGCATCTTCTTAGTAGAATTAGTGACATGGTGACTAGCACTATTGTCCAAATACTACCCTGCAGCTGCACCTCCAGAATCTTGAGAAACAATAAAGGTATTCTAGTTATGAACACTTTTATTCTGATCAGTTGGAGGCTGCCCCATAACACTAGGATCATCCTTAAAATAACAATATGCACCTCTATGAACCTATTTACCACAAATTTGACAGATAGGTTTGTTATTAAAATTGAATCTACCTCCTCCTCTTTCTCTGTAATCACCTCTGCCTCTGTAGTTGTTGTAATACTTCTGTAGGTACCCCTTCATATCCTCTGCCAGTGTTTCTAGAACCAGAACTACAATTATTATTGAAAGACCTAGCAGTTGGTGTATACTCAGTGTCCAAACCAGCTAGAGCCTAAATATCAACCCAGTTCTTCACCTCTTTATCTGCTAGGTGAACTGAAATTGGTGTATACTTAGTGTCTAGACCAGCTAGAACCTGAGCCACCAAATCATCAAAAGAAACAAAGAAGCCTGCTAAAGCTAGGTTATCAGAAATGTTCTTCATTCTAGCTAGAGAATCTTCCATTGGCAGATTTCCTTTCCTCATTCTTTGAAATTATGCCTTGAACAATGTTACTTTAGACTTGGTTTGGGAGCCAGATAAATGAACTATGGCATCCCAAAGGCCTTTGGAGGTTTCTTCCTCCATTACTTGGGATACTATTTCTGGACTCATTGTGCTATATAGCCATCCTAACAATTTGCAATCCAGTTTTCATACTTTATGTTTTCAGTTATTAGTTCATCAGGACTCCTCACAAGCTTGGGAGGATAAGGTTTATTACGATTGATAAAATTCCCAGCTTATTACCCCTAATGATGGGTAAAACCATTATTTTCCACAATAGAAAATTACTTCTGTCAAGTCTCAAGCTATTGAAGCTATTTATCTGGTTCAATTATGTGCTTTCGTTGCTCAACATGTTATCTAATGGCGAGGAGACTTGATAAGCAGATCCGAAGCTAAAAGAAGGAGAATGAGTTTCAGCCAATGAAGAAGCAACTGTACCACTCACAACTGAATTGTATTATTCACTTTCTTTTATTTGTTACACCACTCAAAACTTTATTTATACACAGTTGGATGGTTGGTTATGTAACCATACATTGTTACATGAACCGTTACTTATTATTACACTCTATTAGACTAGCTTAATTTATTTGAACGACTTGGGCCTCACATAATAAAAGAATCCAACATCTGAGAGACTTGTGAAAGGGTTTGGGCTTCATACCAGCCTGACCCAATACTCAACCCGGCATAAATATAGCGAACCCTTCTCTTTCACAACCTTTTAGACACAATCCCCAAATCAAGAGTGGAACCCTAATCTTGTTCGAACTCAGCCAACCTTCCCTTCACCTGCTTCTCTTCCCTACCATCAACACCACTCTCCTTAACTCCACCAACATTGTGGGCTTCCGCAGTTGTTAATCGAGTTTTTGGAATTGTTTTCCAACCTTTTCGAATCATACATATAAATCACCAAAAATTAAGTTTTCTCCCACTCGTATCCATGTCACGTATATATCACTATGCATGCATCAACTGATCTACTAACATGTGTAACCCCTTTCATTTGCAATGACAAATCGTTGTTTTATGGTAAATTTCAATTTTTCCCGTCCTCTGTTCCAACTCATCTCATATTAAAGACTATTCAACAAAAATTTCAACCAAACTAACTTAGTTAGGCCTAGATCAGCACAAATCTAGCCAAAGTGGCCCATTGGCAATAAACTTCCTCATACCAGCTAATCTTACTTAAGCCTTTCTAGTGTTCCTTTAACATTCCACTATTAGGGATTTTATGCAAAATACCCTGTAATTAGATTAGTGAAAGACAAATAATAACAATATCTTATTGGGAAACCAACAGTAAGATCAAACATAAAATAAACCAACCGTAAGATCAAACACAAAAATTATTAACGGAGTTCAGCAAACTGTGTCTACGACTCTAGACCTATTGCGGATCGATTTTATTAGAAAGCATTTGTGACTCTGTTTTTTTATATATTAACAAACTCTAGCTTTTGGTTTTCTAGAGAGTTGAACAAAAGAACAAAAAGTACAAAACGATTACAGATTTTAACGAGTCATTTATAACTCACTAAATTACTTAACTAACTGTCTTTTGGTTTACTTAACTTTCTTTTATTAGTCTAACAATATTTCACTTGTAGACGGGTTTCAATATATCTTCACACCTTGATCCATGCAGCAGATCTTTCTGGTTTTGTAACTTTTGTAGGCTAACTGAAGCTGAACACAACTTCCGTTTTTCAATGGCTACTCTCTTTGTCAATATATCAGCTGGATTATTCCTTCTTGGATATTTCCATTATTAGCACTTCATATTCTAATAAATATTTTATGAAATGATAATGAATACTGATATGTTGGGTTCTCGAATGAAATGTTGAATTCTCCGGCAATTGAATTTCACTATGACTATCATTATGCATAATGTTCTTCTTCTGTTTGAATCCCAACTCTGTCAACAAACCTAGAAGCCATATCATCTCTTTACTCGCTTCTGTTAATGCTGTTATTTATGAATCCTGTTTCTTGAGAGAGAAAGTAAAGAAAGTGTTTAGCTGTAGAGAGGGAAAGTAAAATAGAAATAAGCCTTGTCTAATAAAAAAGCATCACTCTTTATGCATTGACCTCAGCCTTTATTTATAGGCGCATTAGACTTAGTATAACATAATTAGTTATACAAAGGGGTTAATTTTCCTTTTAGCCCGTAAGATCTCCAAGCAATTTAAATACTCTTCCAACTGTACAATTTATCACATATAACTTTAATTGGATTACATTTAGGACCTCAATATTTCATGTCCTTATCAGTAGCCCTTTTATTTCTTATAAAAGTTAGCGAATAAGAACTAGTAATCGTCGGAAATTATAGTAGATGAAAACCGTTTCTTACCAAATCTAATTTTCCTCACATTAAACCTTCTCATCTTCTTGACAGAAAGATTTGTCTCGATCATTTGTTTTCGTCAAATAAAAACACATTTAGATTTTCCTCGAACATAAATTGTTTATCAACTGATTTAACAATGTCAGGTCATATTCTTGTCCTCCTAGAGTGAACTCGTACACATGTTTACCTTGAAACTAACTTGACGCTTTATTTGTGCTTCAAATATTCATACATTGAATGATGAGCCGACCTTCTTATGACAGTCAGAAACGTTTGGAATAGTCTAGTACGCATGGGACGACCCACTAGGCCTGCCATTAGGTTTGACAACTAACAAGGGTCACATTACATTTTTCAAGCAACCATTTGATATTCCATCTTTCTACCCAATAATCATCACCACCTCTTCCACTTTTCTAACCATTCTCTCTCTCTCTCTCTCTCTCTCTCTCTCTCTCTCTCTCTCTCTCTCTCTCTCTCTCTCTCTCTCTCTCTCTCTCTCTCTCTCTCTCTCTCTCTCTCTCTCTCTCTCTCTCTCTCTCTCTCTCATTTCCTTTATAAATACTTCTCTCACCCATTATTTTTGTTTCAAAAATACCTTTTAGTGAGAGAAATAAACGTTTTGAAGATCTTCTTCAACTTTAGTGAGAACTTAATTTCTTAGTTATATTGGTCGGAAATTCATATTTCCCAGCCAAAGTTAAAATTTTATAAACTAATTTAAAGATTCTTCTTCATCTTAGTTAATGAAAAAAATCCCCAGCAACTAAAAAACAAATTTTTGGCGGTTACGATTATTTGTTTATCAGTGAGAGGGTTGTTGAATATAAAACTGCAGGGGTAATAGACAATTCTCCTTAATTTTCAACCAAAACTACTGTTTACGATAATTTCAAACCCAATCAGAGTTACCTTGAGTTTCCAAGTTTATCCAACCCAGAAAGACATCATTCACCAAAATCTCCTCGATAATTGTCTTCACAATCAGTTCCTCAAAATTCTTCCATAATAATTTCTAGCTTCGCATATGTTTCTTTTCAAAATAATCGCAAAGTAACAAAAAGTTTGTCCACTCACATAAGATCTGAAAAAATTCATCATCCATACACTCTAATCCACCTCGAACATCACACAAGATAACTCCTCGGAAGTCATTGTGCATAGAAGTAAATTATTCTCGAAACTATTTGGAAACCATGACTAAAGATATGGTTTGATATAAAAAAGATATTAATGCAGAGAAACTGATGAGTATTTGGTAAACAAGTAAATGAACAATTTCATGTGTTCTAGACTGACAGGTCGGAATATATTTAAGAATCCATCCAACTCAAACTTCATTTATGCTCTGTGCATGAACAACAAACAAAAGAGCTCAATATTTCTCATTAGGATGAGATGAATGAACTTAAAGCTAAACATGCGAGGGGGATATCCGATAAACACATAAATTACTCACCTCTTCAAGAATCTTTTAAAAAAGAGAATGAGTAAAAAAATAAGCTAACTGATGATATGGCTGCACTCGGGATGACACTCGAAAAAGAAAGATAAGCCGCTATGAAAAGTGCCAAAACTCAGTGGGGACTGGACACCTTAGCTGCACTAAAATGTTTGAGGAACAAACAATCACTTTGCTCCGTGAATTCCACACAGCGTTCCCAGCAGCAAACATGTCAAGCTTTTGGAAATTAGTCCCCATAGATAACCGTCCCAATGAATCCTTAGATCCTATTCTAACTTATTCATCCAAAGAGACAGAGTGAGAAAAAAATGAAAATTCCAGTGAACAAGAAGGAGGTTCATTTGAAAAGAACTCTGAGAAGGATGATTAATTGTCATTTCTTTTTATCTGTATTATGAAGTCATCTTTTGTTGTTGATGACTTATTTTATGAGTGCTTAATTTCTTAGCATTCAAAAACATATTTTTTAAGATCAGATTATGAATTTTTAATGAAAAAAATACTCGTTTTCTTTCCACATTTATTTGCCATTTTTTTTATCTTATCATATATAGTTTTAATTTCATAAACAAGTCATAAAGACCTCGAATTCCAATATACGTCATACATACATACATACATATACATACATACATATATATATATATACATACATATATATATATATATATATATATATATATATATATATATATATATATATATATATATATATATATATATATATATATATATTTGTAACTTACCAAATAAAAATAGTGCACTTATAAAATGTTAGCACATCGAATATAATTAGTGCAGTTAGAGAACGTAGCACCTCAAATATAATGAGCGCGTCTAGAGAACATAGCACATCGAATACTATGAATGCATTTCGAAGACGTACTACTTCAAATAAATTGAGTGTGTTTAGAGAACGTAGCACCTCGAATAATATGAGTTCATTTAGAAGACGAATCACTTCAAATAAAATGAGTGCGTTTAGAGAACGTAAAACATTGAATAATATGAGTACGTTTAGAAGACGTAGCACCTTGCATATGGTTGTTTCTTCGAATAGTTCTTTTAATAAATATGTAGCATTTCAAAAATGATCAATCTCTAACCAGTTACCAAAATAATATAACTATTTGTATTTAAAACAACCATTTGGTAAAAAATAATTTTATTAATGACTTCGAATATTTACATGACACCTCATTAAAATCTCTTTGGGCCAACTGGGTAGGAAAGAGTGTGTGGATTATTCAAAAAAGTTTTAAAAAGACAAAATCATTCCTAATATAGTTTGAAATGTTCTATATTTCTAAGGATGTTGAAGTATCCTTCCCTGCGCATCACAAAGACGATACTCACCCAACTTTATTTTCTCCATCACCATATAAGGACCCTCCCAATTAGCCATCTTTTCAAGTCGCTTGTCCTTGTTAAATAGAAATACTTTCCTTAAAACCTTCTCACCTACTTTAAAATCCATCATTCTCACCTTCGAATTATATAGACTTCTCATTAAAGTCTGATTATAAGTCATATTCAAATGAGCTCTAACTCTTTTCTCTTCGATCAAGTCTGGTTTCGTTATTTTTCCCTCTTCATTTACCTCTTCGGAATATTGAAGTACTCTATAAGAAAGTAAAGTAGAATATGGAGGACTAACAACATCCATACCATACACCAAAGTAAAAGACGTTTATTGAGTAGCCTCTCTAGGAGTTGTACAATAAGCCCACAACACATTTTGCAAATAGTTAGGCCATTTCCCTGGAGCACTTATTAAATTTTTCTTCAAACCCTCCAAAATAAATCTATTAGTCACTTCTACTTGACCAAAACACTGTGTTATTCCTCTCGAAGCGCAAAAGAAGTCATTTTTTAATTGTTGAATTGAGGACCATTATCTGTGGTGATTTTGCGAGGTACTCTAAAGCGACAACAAATATTATTCACAATGAACTTAATAACATCCTTGGATCTTGTACCAGATAATGTTTCAGCTTCAGACTACATTGAAAAGTAATCTACTGCTACTATAATCATCTGATGCCCTCCATAAGCCATATGCAATGTTCCTACCAAATCTATTCCCTATATATCAAAATGAATAACTTCAGATATGGAAATAAGTGCTGGTTTGTAAATATAATTGGAAAAATGTTGACATGTATCACAACTTCAAACTAAGACCTTAGCATCATCCATAATTGAAGGCCAATAGTAACTTTCTAACAAAATCTGACGCGTCAAAGACTTGAAACGACAATGAGCTGAACCTTCAACATCCCGTAACTCATATAACATTTCTTGAGATTCTTGCTTTTCAATGCAACACAAAAATGGTATACTTACAGATTTTTCTATATCACTTTATCCAATATCACATAACCATGAGATTTATAACTTAATGTTTTAGCGATTTGTGCATCTTAAGGTAACGTACCTCTTAGTAGAAATTAAGGATATTTGGAGTGACAAATACTTCCTAAGAATATTTACATTGTATTGATCGTGTTAATATCGAATGAGTCTCTTATTAAAATATCCATTGATATTCTTCTGTATAAGAAATTATCGCCAAAGAATCAATACCTGTATTATCTCCTGGTTAATATGTTATGCTATCACTTTTTCAAATAGAAGAGTCAAATTTAGAAGCTCACGTAGATACAAAATTAATTGATATTTTTTGTAAAATACACATGCAATGTGATATGCTACTAGTTGCGAATCTGTTTCCAAACAAACTGTTGTTGCTCCACAAATATTTGCAAGTCTTAAACCAGCCAACACAACCATATATTCAGCCTCATTATTCGATGCGCGAAAACCAAATCGAATACCATGATACATTGCCTACCTAGAAGGAGAAACTAATTGAACCCTTGCACTACATCCCAATATGCTAGACCCACAATTTGTTCGAACCACCCACATCTAAGTTTCTGACAAGACCTCTTTATCCTAATCTCATCATCTAATCGGCTTGAATCAAATTCGACACAAAAATCAGCTAAAGCTTGAGTTTTAGAAACTGTTCGAGGAGCAAAAATAATTTCAAAATCTCCCAATCCGACTGACCATTTAGTTATTATATCAGAAATTTCTGGTTACTATAATACATTCTTTAGGGGGAAGGAAGTCTGAGCCACAATGT
Organism: Limnanthes douglasii subsp. nivea; assembly: GCA_036936605.1. Lineage (NCBI taxonomy): Eukaryota > Viridiplantae > Streptophyta > Magnoliopsida > Brassicales > Limnanthaceae > Limnanthes > Limnanthes douglasii. The sequence goes on from JAUPFV010000002.1 coordinate 293,603,191, forward strand.
TGTGATTTTGAAAATAATGGCGCATTTTCCTAGCGGCCACCACCAAAGCTGAATCCAAATTTTCAAGTTTCAGATACGTTTTTTCTGATGCAAACAAACTTTTACTAACATAATAGACTGGCTTTGAAACTCCTTCTTCACATATCAAAACAACGCTTGCAACAAAATCAGACACTGCTATATATAAAAATAGCCGTTCTCTAATTCGAGGTTTAAACAAAATATCTAGTGATAACAAAACTTCTTTAATCTTTGAAAAAACTGTTTCACAATATGACGTCCATTCAAACTTTTTGGGTATTCATAATACTTGGAAAAAAGGGAAAACATTTATGACAAAACCTTGAAGTAAATCGATTAAAGGCAGCTAACCTTCCTGTTAAGACTTTTAGTTTCTTTGTAGTTCGAGGCGATGTCATAGAAACCAAATCCTTCATATGTTCATGATATGATTCCATCCATTTCTCAGTAATGATATACCCTAAAACTTTCTCTGATCGGATACCAAAAGTATAGTGGAACTCTAAATATTTCAGGTGTGCACCATCTATGGAACTCTTGACCAACATATTATCAGTGTATACCTTTATATTCCTTCCGATCTAAGAAGCAAAAACCTTATTCACCAACCTTTGATATGTAGATCCAACATTCTTCAATCCAAATGGCATGACACAAAAACAGTGTAGTCCTCGATCAGTGATGAATGTAGTACTTTCCTGATATTTTGGATCCATCTGAATATGATTATACCCTGCAAAAGCATCCATAAAGAAAGAATTGTATCCCCTAGAGTAGAATTAACCAGTTGATCTATTCAAGAGACATGGAATGGATCTTTTGGATATGCTCGATTCAATTATGTGAATTCAACACACATTCTCCACATTATATTCTTCTTTTTTACTAATACTGGGTTTGCAGTCCATAAATGATGTTATGCCTCCCTAATATGTCCGACCCTATAGAGACAATCCACTTCTTGAATAATAGCCTCTACCTTTTCCACAAAAAAAGCTCGACTCTTTTGAATAACAGGCTTTATCCTCGGATTTATACCTAGGATATGACATATTGGCTCAGATGGAACTCCTATCACATCCTTAGTTTTCCAAACAAAAACATCAAAATTATCAAACAAAAATTGTAACAATTGATGACGCAAAGTAGATGACAACAATATTCATATTCGTAAAGTCTTCCCATTAGAAAAAATATGCTCTTTGATGTCCCCTCACTGTTAAGGAACCCATGGTTTCCCTCAGATCATCCATTCCCTCTTAATATGAAGTCAACCCTTTGGTTTCTATTCAACCATCTGATCCTTAGAAGTAAGACCTCAAACCCTGAGTGTTGTTTCATAACATCCCCTAACCATTTTTTGGTCACTTCAAACCACACCAATACGATCTCGAAAGACCTACTTCAAATTTTGATGAACAATAGATACAACAACATTCATTCTTGAAACCAAATATCTCCCAAAAATAGAATTGTAATTGGTTGGACATTCAACCACCATGAACAAAAGTTGAATTTTCTTTTTAAACACGACTTTACCCAAACATACCTCACCCTCAAATTATCTTATCAGTTGAGTTGTTGCCCCCGTAAACCCAATTATAGTACGATCAGACAGACAAATTCAAGGGGAATTACGCAACCTATCATACGTAGATTTGAATAACACATTAACAGAATTCCCTGTATCAATCAGATTGCATCAAATTTTAACTCCAGATATTTTGCCCATATAACCACTTCATCCTGATGAGAGCCAACTATTCCTCTCAAATCATCCCATCGAATAAAATAAACAGAATATCACGTTTTTCATATAAACGAGTAGACATCCTTCCATCTACTTGAGTTGTTAGACTGACATCATGCCTTTTCCTGGAACTGTTAGTATGACTAGACATGAAATCTCCACTAAAGATTGCTAAAGATTCAAAATACTCACACAAGCTTCAAACCCGTCTCTGCTCTCGGTTCATCCACAACCATCAAAATTAACTGATCTGGATATGTATCCAAATATTCTGATGCTGCTTCAAAGTCATCACATTTAGAATCTAAAATTATTAAAGAAATTTCTTCCTTTGAATTTGGATTAGCAGCTTGTTGTGTCAATGTGCTCAAATTTTTTAATCTAATGCTTTTCCTATTAACAAAAGCATCCAAATTACAAATTTCTATCAAAACTTGTATCTCTTTCTTTAAATCTATACAGTCTGCAGTGTCATTCCCAATATCATTATGATACTTACAAAATCTATATTTGCGTTTTTCTCTTGGTCTGTCTATTAGGAGGTGGATTTTTAAAGTTTATATAGCCTTCAGACTTTTCATAAATTGCAGAAATATTCTTAATTAAATTAATAAAATACTATAGTCTTATCCATTGACTTGGTCTTGGTCTTTGAAACCGATAACCTATAAATTGAGTTGGAAACTCTCCAGTCTGAGGAGTAAAATTGTTGTTATTCCTTGGACGAGGTGGTTGATAATTCGAAGAGTGTCCTTGATTATTTGACACATGCCCTGAATTCGTTTGACTAGGTCCAACCATTCCTTGAACCCTAGTTGATTCTTCCACTTTAATTTGGTCTTCGAGTTGAGCCATAATTGCTTGCGTAGTGAAAGCTCTCGTTTTTCTTGTTTCATTTGCCAAGTCATCTGGCAATTATCCAATCCCGCTTTCGTTAACACAAAACGCTTTGTATAGTCTTTTAATTTCTTTCCCAAAACTTGCTTACATTATATAAACGATGTAGAAACTAGTGGAGGTGGAAGCATTTCTTGCTAGGTGTGACCAAAGTCTTGTATCCCACATCGGTTAAACATGGGAAGAAAGATCAATATATAACTTAAGAATACATCTCCATTACTGTGAGACCTTTAGGAAGGGGACCAAAAGCAAAGCCGTGCGGACCAGTGGGTCCAAAACGGACAATATCACACTAGTGTGGAGATCGGAGTATTCTTACTTATATGCAAAGGTGGAATATGTGGACCCCATATTCCTTACAAATGGTATCAGAGTACCAGGCCTAGATAGAACACGATGTGGTGGGTGTGATGTGGGTGAAATTATCAGATGCAGAACATCTTACCATAAGCCAGAAGCCATACTCAAAGTGAATGATCTGCTGGATAGATGGAGTGCATGATAGCTCATCAAGCAGGTCGCTTAATCAAGGATCGACACAGTGTCATCTGATAGTGAGCAGATAAGTCTGCCCTAAAGATCTAGAGTTCAGGCGTCTCTCCACCTGACTTGAGTAGGCGGATGGAAGTCAATTGAGAGGAGGATATAGTGTGGAGATCAGAGTATTCTTACCTATATGCAAAGGCGGAATATGTGGACCCCATATTCCTTACAAATGGTATCAGAGTACCAGGCCCAGACAGAACACGATGTGGTGGGTGTGATGTGGGTGAAATTATCAGATGCAGAACATCTTACCATAAGCCAGAAGCCATACTCAAAGTGAATGATCTGCTGGATAGATGGAGTGCCTGATAGCTCATCAACCAGGTCGCTTAATCAAGGATCGGCACAGTGTCATCTGATAGTGAGCAGATACGTTTGCCCTAAAGATCTAGAGTTCAGGCGTCTCTCCACCTGACTAGAGTAGGCGGATGGAAGTCAATTGAGAGGAGGCTATAGTGGTATTTTCTTCGAGATGAGGATTTTTAGGTGCGACCAAAGTCTCACATCCCACATCGGTTAAAAATGGGAATAAAGATCAGTATATAAGTTAAGAATACATCTCCATTAATGTGAGGACTTTTGGATGTCGGCCAAAATCAAAACCGTGCGGACGAGTGGGTCCAAGCGGACAATATCACACCTGTTTGGAGATCGGAGTATTCTTACTTATATGCAAAGGCGGAATATACGGAGCCCATATTCCCTACATTTCCATGGTAATTGGGAAAACGACACTCTCAACATTTTTTCTCTTTACATTTCTGATCTTGCTTCGGGTTGTATGCTAACTACCACCTGAATCTGAAAAATAAAAAAAACCAATATACGTAAAACTACTTAGTATACTAACTTTTAAAGTAAATGTCAAGCAATCATTAATAAAATAACGTATCATTCATCTATTATTACTATTTTGTTAAGGAAATTATCGCTTACCTCAAACTTTTTTTATTCCACTTTAACTCTACCTTTCAATTCGGCTAGTCTTAGTTACCCAAAATAAAATAATACTAATTTGAATAGTATGTGGGAATTAAAATTTGTGTTCCTATTAAAGTTAGAATGATCCAAAAAATCAACTAGATGATGTCGAATTCTACAGAATTGATTGATCTCTCTATAGACGATGAATTGGAAGTGGAGTATCCAAAATGGACAACCAAGTCTCTAAAGCCAAAAAGCATCTTGTAGTACCTCCGACTAAGATCAAGTATATACTCATCTGTTAAAATATAAGCAAGCTAAAATATATATGTTGCTACATGCACAATTTTTATTGCATGTCCTCAAAGTCAAATCTATCATCCAAACAATAGACGAGGATAGATGAGATTATGCAACTTTAAGATCTTGGAAAACGTAGCATATGATAAAAAGAGATAGTATTAAGGAAATCACAAAGGAGGAACGAAGAACTCAGATCGAGGATACTCCATCACAGTCAAGAAGCGACAAAATATCACATGAATATAAGGCGTAACATAATATGTGCTTCTAAGCATGACTTAAGAGAGGAAATGAATAAATATCCTCGAGCAGAAGGAAAAAATAACATAGTAATTACTTATTTTTTTTCCTTTGCCTTAGGATTAGTCAGTTTTATTTCTTGAGGGCGAAAGAGATATTAATCAGCGGTAGAGTGTCACCTTGACGTTGTGGAAGTCATCAGTTCGAGCCTAATTATCCCTAAACACAATTAATATAATTTTTTTTATTTTCACTTTCTCTCATGTCGTGATCGAATAACAATGAATAAAACGCTTATGGGATTGACGTGAGGGGGTAGGAATGACTATATTTATGAGATCGAAATCCATGCGAACATGAAGAGCATGAATACAAGTTAATCCTTGGAATAAAAGAAAATTCTGAATCAACTTTGTCTACAAACAAGGAAGCTATAAGTAAGGCAACTATGAAACTCATGCAGATTTCGATCCTCGCTCAGGATGAACTCCGACGACATGCTTAACACATACAAGTGGACAAATTTTCGTCTTAGCTCTATTAGTAATTTGATTGACTCCCTTTTCGGTTTCATGATAGATTGGTTAAACTAAGAAAAAAAATAGTATTTCTATATATTTTTATTGACCAATTAGAATTGCATCCTATAATCTATAATTGTCTCAAAAAATATCATATACATACATTATATGACCTTTTGAATAACAGTCAAGAATACCTTATGAAAATGAAATATTTTCTCATAGAAGATATAAAACATATATTAGGAATTCTAGAAAATAAATAGAACACGTATTTTGAAATAAATTTACAGAAATATACAGCTCTTCGAGAATGTATCACTTTGGGGATTCCTACAATTTCTTTAATTTTTTCGATATAAAACACTCATGTCGATAAAATGATTTTTGCCCTGTATTTTTTATTGGAAATTTTGGTACTTCAAACCTTAAATCTTTTTCTCATGTTGAATTGATGACCTACATCTCATGTAAGAAGAATTATTTAGATTTGAAGAAAAAAATGAAACATCTTTGCTGAAAATTATAGATTTTTGGTTGGTCAGAAAAATCCTCCAATGATGCGTTTCGAGAAGGATGAATCGCTCCCGAAAAGGAATCTAGCACGCCTCGTCCGTTCTGCTTTTAACAATCCAATAAGTTCTCCAGCAAATTTGAAAAATCTATCTGTTGAACTGAATAAAATTCAAATCAAAGTAAAAAAATTCAAACTTATGTATGTGTCGGGGATAAATAGATCCCTCCAATTACTATTAATTAATTTTCCTTCAAGGAACGAGCAGAGTACAAACACGAGTAACCCTATGAGCTAGGGATATTAAAAAAAGTTCGCAACAAACAAACATTAACATAAACCAGTGAATAACCTAATTTAAAGGGGTAACCCGATCGGGTTTTGGTCCCGCTATTCGGAGGTTCGAATCCTTCCGTCCCAGATCATACACAAATATATGTTATTTGAATTTGGATCATGTGCTGAAAATAACATTATTTTTTTATGAAGAATGAAAATTTACAAACAAGAATAATATTAGATCTAATACTTCACTCATCACCTAAAAGAAATTGTGAATAATGTGTACAAAATCGTACAATATCCCAAATGTTGGTTACTAGCCACGAAAATCGGGAGACCATACCATTTTAGAGGGAAAAAAGGTAGAAAGGACAGGGGTCCACTAGACATACACTTTCATGGATGGTATAAACGACTACTATAATTGATCATGATACTTATCCAGACGAAGAGTTCCCACTGGCCTAGAAGTGTTATATATGCCATAGTACTATGATAACCAGAATCTAGAAGTTATTATCTAGTTATCATAAATTTTATCATGATTACAAACCCCTAAAACTACTAAATACTACTTCCTGCTTATTTATCACCTTTAGTTCTACTATATGTTTGCAACAGAGAATCACATCTAAACCAATATTTAGTCTATTCCAAAGATCAAAATAAATCATAAAGGAAAACATATTGTACGTGCGAGTAGAGGATTGATTACAACTAAAACCGATCTTGCTATACTTCGACAAAGAATGCATTCCTAGAATCAAATTAGGATTAAAATAGTTGTTCATATAAAGATAATAATAAAAGATACTAAAAATCTTGCCATTGTTGAAAATTCTACTCCCCAAGATTACAAGCCCAAAAACGTGTTCTTATTGCAACATCTCTTCTAGAAATGAACTATCTTAACAAACCTAAAAAATATCAAGTGTTTGATAAAAAAATGTTTTAAAGAAATATAAGATCAATCTGATTGGAAAATTTATTGGTACCAATGTTATGTCTCAAGATCATGACGCGTTCTTTATTTCTACTAATGTTAAAAAAGTTACCGACAGTTCCACAAACAAAAATTTAAAATAGGCTCCTATCTTTCTACCAGGTTAACCAAACAAACAAGGTGACATCGGAAAATCTGTAATTAAATAGTTGAACCGCCCGCGAATCAGATCGAAATTAAAGTTGTTGCATAAACATCAAATCATAATGTCAACAAAAAATACTACAGCTACAAGGAATACCTCTTTTTCTAGAGCACTATCCCTTCAACTTAGTACAAGACCACACCTTTTTTATATCCATTACAGATCCTTTATTAATTATATATTTTCAACTTTCCTTTTGTCTCAACCAACTTAACAAGATGAACGTATATGACATCCTTTGAAGGCAATTTAAACTTCCACTGGAATTTCATCTTTAATATGTTTGAATTATATTTTAGAAATTGTTTTAATCTCTATTAACTATAATTTTTTAGAATATTTAAAATTCGGTAAGACTTGATTACATATAAATTACTCGAGCATATAACGGTGTAGTGACTCACTTTCAAATTGAGCTTATTACAATTGAATCTAAGAGAACGAGAAATGACTTGGTATCTTTTCAACAAGGACTTCACAACTTTAAACAATCTCATGAGAAATTAAAAAATGAAAAGATTTAGACACACAAGTTTTTTGTTAGTAGGGAATCTAGAAAAGAGGTTTCTATTAGAGAAAACAAAGCATTAATCTCTCAAAATGTAACTTTAATCAAACAATGTACAACTTTGACTACTCTTAACATCGACCTCATAGCGCAAATGTCGCAAATGTCACTATATCTGTTTGAAATAAAGTTTTAAAAATCAAAATTTACACTCTTACTACCCAAATCACTACTCTAAACTTGGAAGATAAAAAACTTCAAGAAACAATTATTAGTTGTGAAAAACAAACTAAAAATAAAGATATGAAAATGATTTTATAAGATGTTACCGGTAAACATACTATACAAATTCAGAAATACATTATGGTGTCAATTTAGAATGAAAATCCTAATCTTCACATAGGCGAGCTAGAAAATATGATACCTGAAGACGAGCGTCCTGAGAGAAACCTTCGAGTATTAAATAAAACAAATATGATGGTAAATGTGAAAAAAAAACCAAACTATCAAACAACTGTTTTCTGTGGCTATTGGTGAGAATAATGATCATTAGGCAGTTATTCAGGAAACTTCATCTTCCAACAAGGATTAACTGTCAGAAAGAAATTACGAGGTGGTTGCATAAATGTCTGTGTTTTCTTTTAAGATTTGAATGCATGGTAGTTTGTTATTTGTACTTTTTTACTTCTTACTAAAGCTTGGCCACGAATTATTTTGCTTTATTTATTTTTAATTTGTTTTATACTATGAGTATTTGTAACTTTGTTGTTATCCTTGTTTCTTATTTCATCATAGGATAAATATAAACAAGTTTTTTACTAAAAAGTAAAGCTTCTTACTTCAAACTCGCTTACTTGATGAGATGATGACTAACAAAAATTTTATATGTTCATTCGATTTTACAATAATAGGAATGATTAGGGGTATTGTGGGATCGCGAAAGAATTCACCAAATATATTGAGTTGATACTCTTAACTAATTTGCATGTTGGTATTATATTTTATCAAGTATTCGCATTGTGGGGTCAGTATGGTCACTTGCATAACCATATAACAGATTAGCTATATGTTTGGTTTATTAACCAATTTTGCAACTTTCATGTTTTCAATCAAGGATCAGTATGGAAAATTGTGTAACCTTGTGGTTTTCCACCATAAGCTTTGTTTATTAATCTATTTTGATATATAAACTAAGGCATTATTGTGTCCGGTTGCGTAGTCTGACGGTCTTTCAACCATAAGCGTATTTTAATCATGTTCGCTAATTTGAAATATTAGGTCTGAGCTGAGTATGGCCATTTGCGTAGCCTTGCGATTATTCAACCTTAGGCTTGGTTGATTAACAATGTTCGGTTATATATTATATGCGACCATTTGTAAGGTTTTCTTACTTTCTTAAATAAATGTTTATATTTCTTCTATTTATCTGTTATTATTACACTCTTTTTGGAAAATATCTTTCGGACTTAAATATCTTTCTTTTGACTATTTATCTTCTTCATTCAAATTATATATATATTCAATTTATGGTATTTTCTCTCTCAAATTCAAATATTTATCTCACTATTCTGAATATTTATCTTTGATAAGGAGATAAAAATATAAGTGATCACTAGGCAAATTATGCAAAGAGAAGGCCAAGGGTTGAATGTTTAGTGGTTAAAGACCAAAGTAAAGCAAACATAAGAAATAGAGGGGTTAAATGATATACCCCAAGAACTTGTCTGTAAATAGTCAAAGAGTGGGGTGAGAAATCCACTTTAATGCTGGTAATTATGCAATTTTACTACCTACATTATTTACAATATAAAGGGCATTCTTTTTTTAGGAAAAGGGCTAATGATTAGTCAATTATTGCTACATTTATTCCTTTTGTCTTTTTCTCTTTCTATAAAATACTCATTTAGTTATTTGCTGTCATTTCACACAAATATTTCCTAGTGTGATCCTCTCCTACGAATATTTCCGCTTCTGAACTACACTAATGATTTTTTGAGTTCATCAGTGGCACCGTCTGTGGGGACCGAGTGGTACCCAGAATTAATTTTCTAAAACCTCGAGAATGATACTTTAAAAATATAGATACTGAAGATCGTGGAGAGATCGAGCCCAATCCGACTAGGGATCTTATTGGGAGTCTGGTGATCATGTGATGGAAGAGCAAGTCACAAACGAAGGAAACTAATCGAACCAATATGCTGAAGAGCTACTTGAAGAGTCAGTCCTGGTTTCCAGACGTGAAGAATTGTTAGAAGACATCGAAAAGTTGAATGCAAAAAAATGAAGCAATAGTAGTTCAAGGAAGGCCATATCTGAAGTCCGATAAGAGAGAGTCGAGGCTGATCAGATCCAAGATGCTATTCAACCTGGAGAAAGACAACGAAGATACAGACTGTTAGAATCTAGCAAATATACCTCCTTGAGCTCTGATGAATTTTCATCTTCGGACACCGATTCCAGATACAAAACAGACCGCAGAAAAATAGGTTCGAAGACTCGCAAGAATGCTCATCAGACTAGTTGGAGAAAGAAGAAGTCAAGAACGAAAGGTGATCCTGGTAACACAAAAATGCACTCTGAGGAGCAGGATAAGACATGAAATATTTGAGTCAAACATGTCACTCCTCCGAGTCAGCCTCAATCCGATAGGTTTCATCGAGATTACCGAGTCAGTAATCAGTTTACTTCTCCGACTGAAGAAATATTGTATATGACAACCCAATGATGGTCCGGAGGGGAGCGCTTATAAAGTCGGATGTAATTGGAGGTCATCCCCTCTCTCCCCGGAAATCAATTCCGGATATCTTCCCAAGTGGTTCGATATTTTCAAGATGGAAAAGTTTGACGGGACTCAGGATCCAGGCAACCACTTTGAGTAATTCAAGAACTTTATGATCAATTACGATGATAACAGCAAGTTATTGTGCAGGGAATTCTCCCAAACCTTTAAAAACACTGCATCCAGATGGTACCTTAAGGGTGCATAAAGAACTTTGACATGTTTTGGAGTATGTTCCGACAACACTTCGTCGGAAACAAGAAATTTCGGACAAATGGGGATACCATGATTTACTGTCGGCAAAAAATTGGAGAAAGCTTGAAAGAGTACACGAAATTCTTCATTGAGGTCAAGACGGACATGGAATTTTGTGAAGATAAGGTAGCATTGTCTGATTTCTGAATGGGTCTTCTTCCAGAGGTAATGAAAGACAATGCCACAGAGACACATGCCATGACATTCAGAGCTTTATTGGATCAGATAGAGAAAAAGACCGTAGTTGAAGAAAATAAGGTCTCGAAGATAGAGTTATATCTCAATTTTATCAGGATCCGACCTCAGTCAGGGCCAGTACAATAACGATGAATGTCCGACCACAAGCTTTACAGGAAGCTACAATTGTCCCACCACGAGCCCAAGTTCACGCAACGAGCGAAACTCCTCAACGGGCATTACAAAATAAGCAATATGTACCGACAAGACAAGCTACTCAGCAATATCTTAGACCCATGTCCAATATGAGGGTCCGACCAGCTCATTATGCAGAGTTGACTAAGTGTGTGTCAACGATTTTTGAGAAAGCCCGTGCAAATGTGCATTTTCGCAAGCCTTTTCCGTTGCAGACGCCAAGGGAGCACATGAAGAATAAATATTGTCAGTTTCATGACGATATCGGGCATCATATGAAAAATTGCATGGCATTAAAGAAAGAAGTCCAATATATGATATAAAATGGAAAGTTAGTTGGTTTTGTGAAAAACAATTCCACAATAGCACCAAACCAAGAAGGTGCTCCAAAAGAAGAGGGCGCCATGATAATATCCGAAGCGGTTGACGAAGAATTTGTTAATGCGTTCGATATAGCTGCAGAGTACCTAGATCCGAAGCAGGGCATAAATAGTGTGAACATGGTGGAAGAACCGATTGCTAGAGGAAAGGCTAGTGAGTTATGTGTATTTTTTGAATCACTAACCATCATCGGTGCGGACACAGTGGCAGGTATATCAAGCTATTCTCGAAAGAGGCACATTATCAATCTTGCGACACATTTAGAAGCAGGAGCCTTATCACACCTATACATAAATACATCATCAATTCTTTACTTCAAGGACGATGACATGGGAGATGTAGCTGGTCCACATGAGGACGCAGTGGTGATCGGAGCAGAGATAGCGGGAAATGAGATAAGATTTTTTTTGACTGATATAGGGAGCTCCGCTAACATAATGTTTATGTCAATCTACAACCATATAACAAACCTACCAAAAATCCTATGATCTGACCACACGATAGCGGGATTCACCGGTGCGATTGCCGATGTAGTTGGAGAATTCAAGGGAATGGTGGAGTTGGGTTGATGGCCATTCAAGAAGATATTAACGATATTATTCGTAGTAGTATATGCTCCCACTTCATACAACACTATCTTTGGAAGGTCATGATTGTCTAAGATGCATGTCGTACCGTCCACTGTTCATCAGTGTTTAAATGTGGTGAGCAACAATGTGGGAACGGTGAGAAGTATTCGAAGATGTTCAGGAAATGTTACAAAGCAACACTGGCCCCCGAGTAGGTGAAGGGGGTCAGATCGAAAAAAGAATAGCCATCAAAGGGGTTTCCCGCAGATTCCGATCATGTTGACGATTTGAGGGTGTCCCTTGGGTTCATGGTCCCTGATGAAAGTTCGAGGATCATGTTTTTTGCCTCGGTAAAAGTCTCGAGATTGGGACAAGGCTATCTCAAGAGGTAAAGGAAAGTTTACTAAAACATTTTCTACCAAATTACAATTTTTTGCTTGGTACACAGAAAAATGTCATAGGGGTCCTAGCAGATATCATCTGTCCAGGTTAGCAATACAAAACAATGTTCGTCCGATCATTCAGAAGAGAAGATATTTTTTACAAGAGAAAGATGAAGAGATAATGACAGAGGTGGACCATTTGATAAAAGTGGGCCACATCCGTGAATCAAAATACATGTTGTGGACGACCAACACAGTCTTAGTAAAGAAGAAAAATGACAAGTGGCAGATGTGTGTAGACTTTACTAATCTGAACGGGGCCTGCCATAAAGATCCTTTCCTGTTCCCTAGAATCGATCAATTGGTTGACTCGACATCCGAAAATCATTTACTGTCATTTATGGATGCCTACACTGGGTACAATCACATCCAGATGGACCCAAGGGACCAAGAGAGTGCAACTTTCATTACCGGAAGAGGTCTGCACTGCTACAAGGTGATGCCGTTCGGACTAAAGAACGCTGGGGCAACATATCAGCGCTTTGTAAACAAAGCTTTTGAGAATCAGATGGGTAGAAATATGGAAGTTTACATCGATGACATGTTGGTTAAAAGCCTTAGTGATAAGGATCATTTAGCTGAATTGGAAGAAACGTTCGCCAATTTGGCCAACATAAATTTAAAGTTGAACCCGGAAAAGTGTACATTCGGGGTGAGATCCGGAAAATTCTTAGGCTACATAGTCAGTGAACAAGGCATCGAAGCTTATCTGTTATATCTAAAAGCTTTGTGTACTATGGATCCACCAAGAACGATCAAAGAGGTTCAAATCCTAACTGGAAGGTTGGCTGCATTGAACAGATTCATATTAAGGTCATCAGATAAATGCGCCTCTTTCTTCCAGGTACTGAGAAAAGTAAACTATTCCGATTGGATGCAAGAATGTTTAGACGCCTTTAACCATATCAAACAACACCTTTTATCCCAAGAAATCTTGACAAAGCCACTTCCGGGGGAGAAGTTGTTCATTTATCTGGCAGTCTCAGATTTTGCGGTCGGCGCGGGAGAAGAAGCGAATGTTCTGAGGCCGATCTATTATGTGAGTAAGAGTCTTTTAGATGCGGAGAAATGGTACCTTAAATTAGAAAAGTTAGCACTTGCACTAATAACATCTGCACGAAAAATGAGGCCTTACGTCTAAGCTCATTCGGTTTTGGTACAAACATCTTTTCCCTTGAAGAATATGCTGCAAAGGCCCGATGTGTCTGGATTAATGACAAAGTGGTCGGTAGAACTTGGAGACTTTGATATTGAATTTGAACCACAAACCTCCATCAAAGCACAAGCAATAGCTGATTTCTTGGTTGAATTCCATTCTAATAAGGATGACATGGATATTGATCAAGAAAAGTCCGCCCTAGAGTGGATAGTCCAAACCGATAATAGATCAACGCTTTCCTTTGTATTCATGCTAGTTGGTATTCCTCTTTCATCACCCATGATTATAAAAGGATAAGGTCTAGAAGGGAATTCAGAAGGAGTTGCAAATGTTGAAGTGTCAGCCCTGCTATCACGAGGAAACAGAGTAACAAGATTGAAGAAATGTTCCCGGATGAGAGACCAAGTATCACAAAAGTTTGACTCCCAAATTTGTGCTGGTGGGGGATACTCTCTTCCACCAGGGGGTCTACGAGCACCGATCCGGTTGGAAATGTTAAACCACCTCCGAAGCTTATACCATTCGAGGTTGATGAACTCTTCAGGCATGAAAATGCAGAGCGGGAAATTGGTTTGAAGATTTTCTCTCTCTTAAAACAAATACTCCCGTGTCAAAGATAAGAAGAAATCAAAAGTGTGAAACCAATACTTAGAGAAACAAGCAAATATTTATAGTAGAAAGAAACAGAAAGTGAAAGGTTAAATATTAGAGGGCTTTTGACACTACCCTGTGACGAACCACTTCGAAAGCCGCGCTGACAAGTGGGGTAAGAGCGCGACACGTGGCTAGATGTGACTTCGCCGCCTAAAAAATCTCTGACTTGATAACGATGAGGTAAGAGCACATGAATCCAAAGTAAATAATTGTTTAGGTGAGGTTATTGTGACAAAAGATGAGGTCATAAATTTCAAGGAATGTTGATTCAGATAATCCGAGTGGCGACACCTAAACAATTCCTAGGGGATGCTTGAGAAACAAAGGGCTCAAATCTGAGGAGGATCACAGTTAAGCAAAGACATCCGATCCGAGTAAGGTTGAAAAAAACTGCAGTTCATACTCATACATCTTTGTATGGACTCGGGGGCTACTAATAAGGAGAGAAAAATATAAGTGACCACTAGGAAAATTATGCAAAGAGAAGGCCAATGGTTGAATTTTTAGTGGTTAAGGACCAAAGTAAAGCAAACATAAGAAATAAAGGGGTTAAATCATATGCCCCAAGAACTTGTCTGTTAAAGAGTGGGGTGAGAAATCTACTTTTATGGTGGTAATTTTGTAATTTTACTACCTACCTCATTTACTATATAAAGGACATTCTCTTTTTAGGAAAAGGGCCAATTATTAGTCAATTATTGCTACATTTATTCCTTTTGTCTTTCTCTCTAACTACAAAACACTTCTTTAGTTATTTGCTGTCATTTCACAGCAATATTTCTTAGTCCGATCCTCTCCTACGAATATTTCCGCTTATGAACTACACTATGAAATTTCTGAGTTCATCAATCTTTATTATATGGGTTTTCTTTTTGAATATCTAACTTTTTTATTGAAATATCTATTGGTTAATATAACACTTTTTTTTGTAAAATACATATCTTTCTAACTGGATACCCGGGCTTTATTTTTCGAGTTTAATAACAACCGTTTCTTTTAAAGGAAAATCTTTTTATTAAATAATTTCCTTACATTATACTTCATTAAAAAAATCCTTATACGTCACTAGAAGGGAAAAAGAATGGATAACCACATTATAAGGTCATGTTGTACATTTTCAGATGTTGAATATTCCAAGGGTGCTTCATTACATTTTCCTCAATATCATCTAACTGATACACTCCATCATTCTTTTCAGAGATGACTTTCTACGGTCCAAACCAAAAAACAATAATATAATCCATTACTTGAAAGAGTTGCTCAATTTGAACATATTGAATTCAAGCAAGTCCCGATGGCTGAAAATGAAATAGTTCATTCACTTTCCTCTTCGACATGCACGTCTTTGACCTGTGGAATAATATTCCAATAAAATTGGTCCATCATACTGCCAAATGACTTCTTCTCGACCTTCACATCTGAAGGGACAACAAGAATAGAAGGGTAAGAAGATGAAGAATATTTTCGCACGCAAATAAAAAATAATCTGACACAAGAAGTGCAACCTAAAGGCCAAAAAAGAGGCCCATATAAAAATAAAATCCATAAGATTTGCTTAGATATCAAATACACTGTATACAAAAGGTCTTGCCAAGCCTCTATTAAAGTGCTTAGGCACAAACGAATGCAACTTTGTACTGGAAGAGCTACACGATGGATAATGCACCACGTATTATGCGTAGAAGGCTTTATACAAACGAATATTGCTCTAAGATACAATATGACACCAATTATGCATGACGGAAAAAGAAAAACTAAGATATGTGATACATGTTACGAATTCGCTAATTTAATACAAGTCCCAACAATAATTTAAAGATAATAACCGAGGTAATCCCATATGATAGATAGAGATTAATTAATGTGGCTCGACTGTAGATGGCATCATGAGGAAGAAGGTTCATTATGATTTTGGTAGATTACTTCTCGAAGTGCGTAGAAGCATAACCAATGCATAACATTATGATAGTGGAGGTAAAAAAGTTCTTAAATATGATTGTATGTTACACGTATGAAATTCCAAACGTTGTCACTTGAGACAATGAAACTGGGTTCCAAAATGATTGCATTACAAAATTTTGTGAATAAAAGAAAATAAAGAAAATATTATTTTATGTATTTTCATCCTTAGATCAACGGTCGAGTAGAAGTGACCAAATAAATAATAATTGAAGGCATAAATAAGATGCTGGAAAGTAGATGGAAGTTGGTCGGATTCCTTACAAGAAATTTTATGATCACAATGAACAACACCTAAAACTACAACTAAAACAGTATTATTTGCCAATGTATATGAAATTAAGGAAGTGGTGCCAACATAAATATGTATGCTATATCACATGATAGTTCCATATGAGGAAGCAAATAATGATCAAGGCTGAAGAGTATCAGTAAACCTAATTGAAGTAAGAATGTTCAAATCACATATTCGATAAGAGTACGAAAATGTACTAATAAAGAATATATATAATTCTGTAGATAGGTCCAGGAGTATCAAACTAGAAAATAGAGTTCTACGAAGGATTCTTCAACGTATAAAAGAGAAGATGCTATGCAAATTGGGCGTAAATTAGAAGGATTGTTTAGGCCGGAGAAAAAAACTTACATGTTACTTGATAACAAAGGAAACCAAGTTACGTATCCATGAAGCATAAAGGATATAAGACTCTACACAGTTATGCATACTAAAAAGCTTCTAACTCACTAATCTTTTTAAACAAATTTCTTTAACCATGATGATGTACTATTTTCTCTCCCGGTGGTGCGAAGAGTTTCCGAGGAGGCGTTCAAGATTTATAAAGTACTTTTTGTGCAAAAAAATATGGCTTATCTCATAAGTCTACAATAATATATAGCTAAAAACTAAAAAGACTAACATGTTGAAGCAAACCGACCCTTCACAAATTACAAGACTTATAACAAGTCTACTGATAAACAAGAATAACTTCTTACGGAATAAATTTATTCACATGAACATTTATATTCCTTGCGACAGACAATTAACTCATCATTTGTCAACTTAAAGTTTCATAAAGAATATTAAGCTAAAAAACACTATAGTAAAGCAAAACCACGGATGACCACTAATTAATCCTTAACAATACATAAGTTTCATTTTCTTCAGAAAAGGGAAAAATCCCAACAAATACTCATGCACCTAAGTATACTTGAAAAATTATGTAAAAATCCAACTAGAGAATATAAATGTTTAAGAAAACAACTCTCGGACTATTAAAATTGACCCATTAATAGAAAAAAAGAGAATATAAAATATGATTTAGACACAAAGACTCGATCCAAACAGTAAAAATATAAAAAAGAATACTCATAAAACAAAGAGTGTTACAAAAATAAAAAAATATAACTTAACGCCTATAAAAGTATAAGCAGAGTAAGAAAGTAAAAATTACACATCCTTTTTTCGAAGGAGTAACATCTTTGGTAGGAACACCATCAACCCGTGACACACAAGTTTTCTCAACACTTTCAGCTTTGGAGCCAGTGTCTTGACCATTATTACTCCCACCAATCTCATCTTAAAAAATATCCAAATTCATGAAGGCCTTTTAACGTTGGGAACAAAACACAAACAATTACCTAAATAAAGATAAGGGTATTTATTATGAAAATAAAGAACCACAGATTATAAGAATGATAGTTCAACATAACATCCACTTGCTCCTGAAGGCTCAATCTTCCAACCTTAGATTTTGCGATGATATCCATAAGCTTTTTATCAATCATAGACCAATGTTTCTTTGAGGTGTGAGTAGCAGACTCAGAATTAACTAGCTTATTCTTACAAGCATCCACAAAATTTCCTCGCGTACTTGCCATTTTTTAAAATCCCTAGGAAAATGGGAACCTGCCAGAAAACCAAGATATACATGAAGCAATATGCTACCCAATTGAGCATTTGTGAAAGACGTAACATTTTAATTCTTCAATCAACAACTTTTTTTCCTCTTGACTAGATTTAATCTTAGTCTTCAGTTGCTAATCGACTTTAATGTTCTCTTTCAAACCATCTTTCACGGACTCACTCCACTCCACTAGTTAAGGGGCACTATCGAGAAGAGCCCAAATGTCAACAACATGGGTTGAAGGATTAACATTGGCTTGATGCAACATGGTTAACCCATTAATGATAACCTGAGAACTATATAAGTATACATAATGCATAGTAAGTTTTACATAACAAATAAAAAAATGTTTAATAAAATAACAAAGAAAATTACAAGTATTAGATTACCTCAAAACCCAAGTTTATAAGCTTTTGAGCCACCTATAAAGGATAAAAATGAACAAAAAGACGCCTCTGACTAGCCAGTTCACAAAAAAACTTAGTACCAATATTAGGAATTTGATCCAATGAACACATCATAGTTGATGAGCTCGCGCCTCTGGTTTAAGCAATATCGAGCTTAATAGTTTTTACTTAATTTTGAATTGGCTAACACGTAACATTTTTTTATTAAAAGAACATATCATATTAAGATCTTAAGATATTGTAGATAGTAAAACTCCTCGATATACACCATTAAAAATGTGACATCGATAAAGAGTATTTGAGACAAGATTTGAATATCGAAGACAAGCTTCGTAAGCTATGAAATATTGTTTAAAAAAACGGTTGTCACAGTCATACTCCAATACAAAATCACTTGTGATGTCCATAGTCTTTAAGTCAATAAAATAACCTTTTAACAAGTAAAAAAATATAGAACTATCTTCGTAAACATCTATGACATGCGATAAGAAATATCTAAACCATAGTTGTGTTTAACAAGGGCTTGAATTCTTTTTGGAGTGATACAAATTCTTGATCTAATATCATAACTTATATCATTTGATATAATACCATCAATTATCTTGTTTGATTAACCCAACTTCTAGTACCGATTTTTTTTTAATGTTAAAAAAATGGATACCCGAACTAGATTCTTCCATTAGTATGATATCTAATTGAATAGAACATATATTATGTAATGATATTTTATCAACATTATCCAAATAGGTACCAGCAAAACCTAAATCTCTAGTTTTAGTTGTTTCACCAATCTCAATAACAACATTTTGACCTTTACTATGACCAACAAATAAAACGAACAATATACATCTTCACAACATAAATATAGTTTTTATACTCAGCAAATGAATAAGTAAAGGTAAAATGACTCGTGACCAATAAATCTCACTTTCTTAGTACTAAATCAACCATACTTTCATTATATAAAATTACTAAATAGGCGAACGAAATTCTTATTATTTTATTCTAAAATAACCAAAGAAGACCTTACAAATCAACAAATAAAAAAATACAAGTTCAAACTATTTTTACATCCAACTTTCACATAATTTTGCAACCAAAGTACAAAAAGATACAAAAGTAATTACACAACCCAAGTACGTGTAGTTTAGCAACAAACTACACTACTAATTAAGCAACAACAATGTACATAATTTTGCAACCAAAACACACTAACTAATTATGCAACCCAAATTTACATAATTATACAACCAAATCAGCAAACCAAAAAATAACGAAGTTTGTGTGCCTGAAATCAATCTTTTTAGATAGTTGTTAAAATATTTATATGAGTATATGAAATAAAAAAATCAACATAACTGAAACAATCATATACTCATGAAACAATAACAAATAAGTCAAACAATAAAAAAATAAAAAAAAATAAAAATAAAATTACATATGAATCACAACCGATTGATAAATACAAAAACAAACAATTACAGAAGATTTTGATCGAATGATTAAAATAATAATAGAAAATCAGATTGATTAAATAAATAAAATAGATCAAGATCGTAATAACTAACCAACTGACAGTACAATGGGTATTAAAAAAATCGAGTAGGTCATAATTAATTTAGTTTCAAAATTATGGGTATTAAACGAGAATTAAAATCTAATTTGAAATCTATATTGATTAGCTTTGGAAAGTGGTCTAAGTGAAATGTCTCCGTTCTCCTCTCTCAAGAACATAGAGTTGATCAGTCTGGATTCCGTCACCACCTCGGACAGGGTCAGTTCGGACAATGATTACCTAACCGGACAGGAGCAGTTCGGACACCTCATCCATTGGACTGTTCGAACAGAACTAAAGTATTTAAAACATAATCACTTCTTGACTAAGCTGTCTGCTCTCCTACTTAGAACTTATGGGTCCTTAAAATCAACCCGGATCCATTAAACACGACCCGAAATCCCATAAGGCCCAAATATAAGGGTATCAATACCAACCACCAACATTAAATAAGGGTAATAAAAATTAAATACCACCAGGCTGCTTAATTCTCCCTCTACACTCTACCCAAATATTACTGAAAGAATACATAAGTCGTTCTGTGATCACCAAAAACGGGGTGGCTGATTGCTTCGAGCAATTAGCCATAGCATCTTTGAGCCAGGGCTTAAACCCTGGAAATTTAGCTGATTCGGTGACCAGAAAAAAAGCCATGACTTGGGGAGGGCTACTGAATCAGGTCGGAAAGAAAATCAACGTTGATGAAACAAAGAAGACTAGGGTGTACAGGCAGGTGAGGTCTGCCCCGGTTGCACCAAAACCCAATCAAAATCAGTTTGGGAACAAGGCAAGGGAGACCGGACAGGGACATAACAGAGCTAAAGCTCAGTCTCAGCCAGCTGCACCTGCCCAGAGTCAACAATATAGAAATAAGAGAGGGCCTTGGGTTCAACCGGAGTGGTTTGCAGAGTTAAAAGAAAGTGTGGCCATCATTTATGACAAAACAAAGGAAGAAGTACAATATAGAAGACCGGTTGAGCTACAATCTTCTAGGGAACATCGTAACAATTCCTTCTGTCAGTACCATAATGATACTGGCCATACCACTGACGATTGTATTGCTTTAAAGCAAGAAGGCCAGAATTTAATTGAAAGAGGAAAGCTGGGGGCGTATGTCAAAAGAAGAGAAGGAAATAGGTCTGATAATGCTCATCGGGCTGGTCCAAACAATGCAGGCACATCCGCTCCGGAGGGACCTATGGTTATAATCGAGAGATTCGATGTAGAGTCAGAGTACTTGGATCCTGATCCAACTCGAAATAGAGTGGGTGCCATTGAGGAACGTGGTAAAACAGTCTCCGGGCTTATTACGTTTTTTGAGTCACTCACAATTTTCGGAGGGGATACTATGACAGCTCCTACTGCTTGTTCAAGGAAGAGGCACGTTCATACTTTAGCTACCCAGCTGGAAGGAGGCATGACCTCCTATCAATCACAAATTCCATTTCCCTTCATTGTTTTCGATGAGGATGACTTGAGGGATATAGCTGGTCCTCATGAAGATGCTGTTGTCAAAGGAGCATCCATTGGGGGCAATGACATAAGACGAATCTTGGTGGATGCTGGGAGTTCAGCCAATATCCTTTTTTTAACCTCTTACAAAAAGATGAAAAATCCAGCCGTAATCCAGCGTTCGGACAGGTCAATTGTGGGTTTCACTGGAAGCTTAGCAGATGTGATCGGGGAGTTCGAAGAGGAAGTTTTGTTGGGCAAGGGCCCTTTTAAGAAGATGGTTAGAGTACTTTTTATTGTGGTAGATTGTCCCACTTGTTATAATGCTATTCTAGGGAGGTCTTGGCTCTCTAGGATGCATGCAGTGGCCTCCACAGTCCACCAATGTTTGAAATATGATGTTCAAGGACAAATGGGAGTTGTTCGGAGCAGCCAAAAGATTGCAAGGGAATGTTATGCCACAGCACTGGCTCCACGGACGTTGAGGGCAGTTCGTATAAATGAAGAATAGCAGTTTGAGGGGCTTTCTGGGGCTGAGGGTGAAATTGATGACCCCAGAGAGACCCCTGGAGTGTTGATACCGGTAGAAGAATTTGAAACACATTCTTTGGAAGAGGGAAAAAGTATTAAGATAGGGTCCAAAATGCCATCCGAACTGAAGATTAAAATATTGAAGTTTCTAAAAGATCATCAACATGTTTTTTCTTGGTGCAATGCTGATGTTACTGGGGTTCCAGCAGATATTATATCACACCACCTATCCATTCGGAGAGACATAGCACCTGTGGTACAAAAGAGAAGGGCTTTTTCCAAGGAAAAGGCTGATGTTATTGTTCAAGAAGTTGACAGGCTTACTAAAATGGGGCATATAAAGGAGTCTCAGTATCCTTTATGGACAGCCAATCCGGTTTTGGTGAAAAAGAAAAATGGCAAGTGGCGTATGTGCATTGATTTCACAGATCTTTATAGGGCTTGCCCAAAAGATTTATACCCAGTCCCCCGGATTGATCAGCTGGTGGATTCCACTTTTGGGAATAAGCTAGTGTCTTTCATGGATGCCTTCTTCGGGTACAATCAGATTCACGTAGATCCAAAGGATCAGGAGCATACCACATTTGTCACTAATAAGGGTCTTCATTGCTACAAGGTGATGCCATTTGGGTTGAAAAATGCTGGGGCTATATATCAGAGGTTAGTGAACAAAGCCTTTGTTGGTCAAATTGGAAGAAATATGGAGGTGTACATTGATGACATGATGGTAAAAAGTATGGATGAAGATCTGCACTTGGCAAATCTCCAAGAAACTTTTGCTAACTTAGTAAAAGTAAATTTGAAACTAAATCCAGAAAAGTGTGTGTTCGGAGTGCAGTCCGGGAAATTCCTAGGTTATATAATAAGTGAGCAAGGGATACAGCCCGATCCGGACCAGGTTAATGCTTTATTCCAAATGGAGCCTCCTCGGAATAATAAAGAAGTACAACGGTTGAGTGGGAGGTTGGCTTCTTAAAATCGATTCGTCTCAAGGTTTTCAGACAGATGTGCCCCATTTTTTCAAACTTTAAAGGGTGCAAATGGATTTGACTGGACTTCACAGTGTGATGAGGCCTTCAACGAGATTAAGAAACATCTGTCCTCCCCCAAGACTTTATTTAAACCTGTTGATGGAGAGACACTCTTCGTATACTTGGCAGTTTCAAGTTGTGCCATCAGTGCAGTATTGGTAAGAGAGGTGGATAATTACCCCTGTCCAATGTACTACATCAGCAAGAGCTTGATAGATGCAGAAAAAGGCTATTTAAAGCTTGAAAAATTAGCGTCAGCCTTGGTAATTGCTGCAAGGAAGATGAGGCCTTATTTTCAGGCTCATCCTATTTTCGTCCGGACATCCTATCCCTCAAAATATATTCTTCAAAAGGCAGACATTTCAAGTAGAATGACTAAGTGGTCAATGGAGTTGGGGGACTTTGATATTGATTTTGCTCCTCGAACGACAATCAAAGCACAGGTTGTGGCTGATTTCTTAGTTGAATTCCACTCTGATAGGGATACAGAGCAAACGACTGAGATGCAAGATAAAAAGGTCTGGATTGTCCGGACGGATGGTGGATCAAGCACTATGAGATGTGGTGCAGGGGTATGCTTGACCTCTCCGTATGGTGACAAAATGTATCAGGCTATATGCTTCACTTTTAGGGCTTCTAACAATTAGTCCAAAAATGAAGCTGCTATAGCTGGTTTGAAGTTGGCTTCCATTTGTGGAGCCAAAAGGGTCAAGTTAATGAGCGATTCCCAACTTCTTATCCATCATGCACAGGGTAAATCCGAAGCTAAAAATGAGAAACTAGTGAAGTACTTACTTCTTCTTAAAAATGAGGCACTTAAGTTCAAAAGCATCATTTATGAGCACATACCCCGAACAGAAAATGAACTAGCAGATTCCTTGGCAACCATAACATACACTGAGTCATATCCTTGGATCCATGTGCTGGAGTGCCCTTCCATTCATCTCAATGTGGGTAAAGACGAAGAAATTTTCAATGTACAGATGAAACAACCTCAAGATTGGAGATTTACTCTCCTGCAGTATCTTTCCGATGACATCTTGCCTCCGGATAAATCACTAGCAAGAAAAATGAAGCACAAGGCTCGTGGTTTTATCATACTAAGAGACGTTCTGTATAAAAAGTCTTATAGTAAACCTCTTTTACGATGTTTCGGGGATGATGAGTCTCAAGTAGTCCTCTCCGAATTACATGATGGTGAGGGATCAACTCACTGTGGATTCAGAGCTCTAACAAGGAGAGTTTTACTAGGTGGCTATTATTGGCCCTCTATAATGCAAGATGCTAAGGAGCTGGTGAGAAGGTGTGACCCATGCCAGAGATATAGCAATGAAATTCATGTCCCAGCCATCCCTTTAGAGTCAATTTCTGAGCCTATACCTTTTGCTCGATGGGGGTTTAATTTGGTGGGACCTCTTCCTATGGCATCCGGAGGACGCAGGACGATAACTGTTGCTATTGATTATTTTTTGAAGTGGATTGAAGCAGCCCCACTGGCAGGAAAAACATCAAAAGCCGTCTTAAAATTCATTTTATCCAATATCTGTTGCAGATTTGGTGTTCCACAGAAGATAACAACAGACAATGGGCCACAGTTCGACAGCAAGGAAATGGAGAGTTTCTGTGCCTCTAGGGGTATACAACATTGTTTCTCTTAACCTTTCCACCCACAAGAAAACGGTCAAGTTGAAGTGGCTAACAGAACTATACTGTCCAGTTTGAAGAAAAATTTAGAAGGGGCTGCTGGAAAATGACCTAGTTATTTACAAGAGGTTTTATGGGCCTACCGGACTACTCATGGGGCTGCAACACAAGAATCACCTTTCTCTTTGGTCTATGGGATGAATACCATAGCTCCCATAGAGGCAACTATCCCTTCCTTTCGAGTTCACAATTTCTCCGAACACACTAACGAAGTGGCAGTCAGGGGTTAGCTTGACCTAATAGAGGAAATACGAGTTAAGGCTCACCTTAGAGCTGCACACCATCAGGGTTTGATGAGAAGCAGGTTTGCTTCCAGAGTTAAAAGAAGATATTTTCAGCCGCGGGACAAGGTGTTAAGGAAAGTCTTCTTACACACTAAAGAGAAGCTGCTCGGCAAACTAGCCCCAACTTGGGAAGGACCTTATATGGTCATTGAAAGGCTCAAACCTGGAACATACTGGCTAGAAGACAAGGATGGAAGGGTTTTGAATCACCCTTGGAATATTGAACATCTCCGGATGTACTTAGAGTAGAAGCAATGTAAATATTTACTTGCTTAAAAATCCATGTAAATATTTGAGGGACATACTCTTTCCTACCCTGGTGGCGCGGGGAGGTTTTAATGAGGTGCCGGGCTTTTTATAAAATTTGATGCCTTCTTAAAAATTCGAAGTGTTCTTACTTTGTTTCTTGTCACACCATCCGGATTGAATTAAAGGAATGATGACTACTTAAACATTTCTCATCGGAGAGTTTAAACACTCTCGCTTTAGAATATTTATGAAGTAACTAAGGGCTGTTTAAATACTAGCCACCAAAATTGAAACAAACTATGAAAGAATGCAAGAGTTGTGCAAAACAAAGATATTCATTGAAATAACCCAAGTGCCTTGGCCTTCTAAGGACTTTAAAACTGTCAGACAAAACAAAAGATCTATCCGGTCAAATGCCGGACACAATTACAAAAAGGCCTTGGCCTTCCAAGGACTTTAGTTCAGACAATGTAAAAAATGAAAAGATAATTCATAATCTAAGACTGAGCCTTTCAAGATGGCTCAGCCTCACTTGTCTTCTTCTTTTGGAGATCATCTCTCTCCTCATTTGGGCTCTCCCCGGTGTTCTCTTCTTCGTCAGAGGAGGAAGCACTAGAATAATCATGCAAGTCTCCATCATCCATAGTGTGGAAGGGAAGGTCTTCGTACTCTACATGAAGCCACAAATCTCCCAGGTTCCTCTTCGGGAACTTCTCATGAAAGAGCAAGACCATGTCCGACCTCACCTTGGCATACATTGGCTCTTGAGTATCTATTACA
Source organism: Limnanthes douglasii subsp. nivea (assembly GCA_036936605.1). Classification (NCBI taxonomy): domain Eukaryota; kingdom Viridiplantae; phylum Streptophyta; class Magnoliopsida; order Brassicales; family Limnanthaceae; genus Limnanthes; species Limnanthes douglasii. The sequence continues at coordinate 293,629,316 of JAUPFV010000002.1, forward strand.
TTGTTGGCATAAGCATCGATCTTGGCCTGAATTTTGGCCTCTTGCTCCCTTACCAGATCTGCTTTCTCCTCTACAACCTTGGACACTGTGTTCTCGAGCGCAATCTTATCATTTGTCAAGTTATGGACGAATTGATCCTTGGCTTTCGCCTCCTCTTTTGAAGAGGTGAGAACCTTCTCTAATCCGGACAGCTTTTCCCGGAGGTCTTTGATAGTATCTTCTAAAGTGGATACCTTAGTGGTCCACCCCTCTTGGCTCTTCTTTAGATCCTCGTTTTCCCCTTCAAAACCTCAGCATTTTGGGTGGCACTAAGGAGATCGTTGGATAGTTTTTCCTTGTGAGAGTTAAGGGAGGCAATGATTGATGTCTGACCTCGTACTTGCTTCTATATGACCAACACTGGTTGAACAGTACTCAGTATGGAGTGAGTTACAGCTTCACTCTCACATGAAACAGTGAAAGTTTTACCATTAAAGGTAACGGTGTTCGAAGTGCTTGGAGGGAGGTAAGGCCCAGCAAAGTCATCTCTGGGAAGATTTTCAAAATAGTCACCAATTCCATCAAGCCCTGTGATATCAACACCATCAATGCTGAGGTCTCCTCCTCCAACTTCGTCAGTTTGAAAGTCACAAGGGATCTCCTCTGCTCTTGTCGGATCAGTAGGGTCAACAGGGGGGGAGGCTCCGGAGGCCGGAGAGAAAGTTCATCACCCCTGGAGGTCTTTTTCTTTTTGGCCTCCCTCTCCTTGTTCTCTGCTCACGTTTTCGGTCTCTCTTGGGAACCCTTGGAGGTTTGGGAGATCCTACCTCTTCCCTAGCACTCTCCTGCTCCACCACTTCTAGGAGAGCAACATTAATCTGACTTGGAGCTGGCTTCTCTTGGGTTTTTAGAGCAGCTTCCTCCACTTCGGCAGGGTTAGCCTCACCTGCAACCTTCTTACCCTTCCCTTTCTTGCCTTTCATTTTACTTGGGGCCTTGGCTCGACCTGGCAAGTATAGTGACCCGTCCGGTTTGTATGTTCTCTTCAGGACTATATCCAGAGGGGGTGGAGTGCTGAGTTCTTCTCAGGTCAAGTCCCTCCGGCCAGTAGTGTTCCAGAGATGAGACCTTGCAAGATTGATCTTGGTACAAGTATTGATCTTGGTACAAGTGGTCTGCCCGACCTTTAAATAGTCGTTGAAGTCTTTGGGCAGCTCTGTCAAGAAAAAAGACAAACCAGTCAGTTTAAACAAATTCAATAAAAGTAAAAATAAGAATGTAAGGTAGGATCCTTACGATCACTTCTCCATTTGTTGGTGAGGAGACTCGGGTTGACTCCAGCTTTGATCTTCCTCCCATTCTTCCAATCGCCGCTTACGAACAAGAACTGAGTCCTCCAGTTTCTCTCCGACTCAAGCAGGGCATCCACTGCTTTATAGTTATCACCCATGTTGAAGTGATAAAAGGGGATATCAGGGTTTCTGCAGAGACCGGCCACAGCAACGAATTCCTCCATCGGGAGAGGAATTCCAGAGAGTTTGGAGGCCATGATACAGGCTATGAGAGTATACCAGGCGTTAGGGCTCAGTAGGCTTGGACAAAGCTTGATGAGATGGAGGTACCTAACTATCTCTGGATCCAAGGGAACCCTTAGCCCCCAGTTAAAGAGCTCGGTAAAGATGACTACTTCACTAAGTTTACAGTCCATTGGGGTTTCAGGATCTATTGGGATCCTTATTTTCACATTCTCCGGAATCCCCCACTTCGTTCGCATCCGCCCAGGTCGGCTGTGTGGATAAAGGCATAATTAATTTTTTGCAAGGCAAGTAAATATTTGACACTGACCTTGTGGAAACAAGGTCCAACTTTTCCCTTTAGGACCTCTGGCAGATCTGGATGCCTGAGGCATAGTTTTTCTTTGCCTTTAATCTTCTTGGCAGCAGCAGCATCACTAGTCTGTCCGGAGGGTTCGGACTCGAATGGAGCCTCTTCGATAGAATCCTCCATTATTTCCTCCATTACCGAGGAAGGGTTTTCAGTTGTCTTTGTGAGGGGGGAGTTTGGAGTTGGTGCAGTCTGATTTCCGGACTGTTAAGCTTCAATACTCTCATGGACTCTGGCCTCCGGCTAGGGCTCTGATGTGGTGGTTTCTCTTCGAGGGCTTGAGCTAGTGGCCTCCGGTCCGGACAGGCTGTCATTGGGTACTTTTATGGGTGCCTCTGACCCTGTATTGCTATCCTTGGCCCCTGATTTCGAAGGGGTGCCTTTGGAAGCCTGCCCTTTAACCAGCCGACCTCTTCTTCGATCGACCAGTTTGTTGGGAGAGGTATCTGCATCTGACCCCATGGCTATAAATGGGGAAGGCTTTTTGAAGCTAGTAACTGTTAACCCTGGTTCAACAGTGGGTGTTGATTCTTGAACCGATGAACCTGAGACAATGGGAGAAAGGTTGGTTTGAAACAATCTCCTCGGTTTGACACTTTTTGTTGAGGATGAACCCTAGTCAGGCTCTGTGTTTGAGGTTGCTGGTTTGTTGATAGGGGAGGTAGGTAGCCCTACTGCAATGCGCATTTCCCTTTCAACTTTTTGTGCCTTTTCTAGCTCTGATAGATTAAGTCACCCGCCTCTGATTAAAACGTTCCTAGCCGTGAACATAAAAACCCAAAAAGAAAAGTGAATATGAAGATGATGGTAAAACAGTGGAAAATTAGCAAAGTGAATATGAAGATGATAGTAAAACAGTGGAAAAGTGTTAAAATTTATAGTATAAAACAGTGGAAAAGTGTTAAAATTTATAGTAAACCCCAAAAAGGTACTTTGATTCCTAGGAGAATTCGAAAGGATTTGCAATGATTAAGAAACGGCGCTGATGTCACCTTCCTTTAATGAAGAGGTTGCTTTTCCGAGAAGGTGGGAGCGAAATTCAAGGTGAAAAAACGGCTGAAATAACGAACCAGAATGAGAGACGTGTCCCACGAACTCTGGCAAAAAACCATTTAGATTCAAAGAACTTTTTTCAGTCCGGATAAAACTATAACACAATTCGAAGGACCTGTCCGGATGTAACTGTCATTAGCAACAGACTGTTTTTTAGGTCTTGCCAAATGTTTTTGAACACCATCTAAAAAAGGGGCTACTGATAAGTCCGGATTCCGTCACCAACTCGGACAGGGTCAGTTCGGACAATGACTACCTAACCGGATAGGGGCAGTTCGAACAGAACTAAAGTATTTAAAACATAATCACTTCTTGACTAAGTTGTCTGCTCTCCTACTTAGAACTTATGGGTCCTTAAACTCAACCCGGGTCCATTAAACACGACCCGAAAGCCCATAAGGCCCAAATATAAGGGTATAAATACCCAACTACCAACATTAAATGAGGGTAATGAAAATTAAATACAACCAGGCTGCTTAATTCTCCCTCTACACTCTACCCAAATATTAAATACTTAGAAACTTCCACACAACTCTAAACAAAAATTACAAACTTACCCTCAGACGAAAATAAACCACACCAAGACTAATATTGATTTTTCCGGCGAGACTGATCGGAAGGTCTAATGGATGAAGGTGAAGCTTCTCCACACATAAACCCTTCGACTTCGACAAAGCACCACACTAAGAATATACAGCTTTCATCAATTGAAGATTTTCCTGTGCTTAAGAAACCTGGAGCCGATCCTTCCAATGGCGTCTGTTCTTCAGATAATGGGAAGTAATCTTGGCTAATTGGTGATAATCCTAATGTTATATGCAATCCTACGTTCGAGGAATCCAACAAACAAAAGTTTAAGGGTGATCTTCAACCCGGTTTATACGCTGAGACTGTCAAACCCAGGAAAACAGAGTTCAAGCATTCAAATGTGACCGTAACTCACAAAGATGATCACCCAGTTATTACATTTGAAGCCAAAGATAAAGATTCATTGCGAAATCTTTCAAATCACACACTGATCGCCAAGTTTGTCAGTGGGAAACCAACTATGGACGTTATTAGAAACATTCTGGGAAAATTTAAATTTGCTAGCAATTACAACCTCTCTAATTGGAATTGTAGACATATTTTCATTGAATTTAATAATATCGAAGACTTCAAGAAGCTGTGGTCTAGGAATGTATGAGTTCTTAGAAGAAAAAATATGCGTCTCCTAAAGTGGACTCCACACTTTAATCCCAATCTTGAATGTCCCTTTATTCCGATCTGGGTTTCTTTCCCAAACTTTCCTGAATTCTTGTTTAATGAATCTACCATAGGTGAAATAGCTAAGGTTTTTGGAGCTCCGTTGAGAGTTTGGGTACCCACAATCAATAGTGCAAGGCAGAATTGCAATAGAATCTGGGTTGAGGTAGACATATCCAAGCCACTAGTTCACAAGGTTCATATAAGATTTTGTGAAGTTGAAAGTTACTGGGTTAACATAATCTATGATAAGATACCTCTTTACTATAAAACGTGTGCTCATATTAGCCATTCTGATGAGAACTATAAAAAATAAGATCCATAAGTTGTGAAATCAAGAAGTGTCCCAAGCAGCAACCCTTCCAATAATGATGAGATTAGTAACAAATTAAAATCGATCATTATTAGTAAGGAAGCTACCAACAAAGTGGAAAATCTCAATGTTACCAAAAGATTTTTTAAAAATGAAAGCACTAACCAGTCCTATAGTGATCCAGTTCAAGATAATCAAGATGTTGATCCTTCCAGATTGGCTTCTAAATACTTACCCAAAGATTCAGAGATTATAGATGCATTGAAAACTATTGAAAGGAGGAATATGTATGAGCAAATTGCTGAAGAGGATCACTACTCTCCAGGAAATGCTGGCAGCCTGGTGAAGTCTTCGGTCAAAGATCAGTTGATTCAGTATTTATGAAAACTGACATAAAGAAGGTGAATAAAACTAAAATCTAGAATTCTAAGGGCCTAGTTTCATCAAAACTCATTAAGCTCAAAAGAGCCAACAAAACATCATCTAATTAATGACTATTACTATTTTGAGTTGGAATGCCAGAGGTCTTGGCAACAAAAAAACCATTCAAAGACTGAAGTCTCTTATTAAATCTACCAAAGCTAATTTTGCTGCTATTCAGGAACCTCTTATTAAGGCTGACATGCTTCAATCTGTTGCTCGTAAGCTAAACTTTAGTGGATCCATTTGTAACTTCAGCAATAAAATCTGGGTTTTCTGGCAAAAGGATTACAAGGTGGATGTTGTTCTTTATGGTGACCAGATCCTTCACCTTAATGTTACCACCCCACAATTTCCAAAGACTTCATGGTTTCTGTGATTTATGCTAAGTGTAAGAGGGATCTTAGACTGCCTCTTTGGGATACTCTCAGACTGTTGGACAATCCTTTAAAAGAATGGATTATTTTGGGAGATATTAACACCACCATTAACCTTCAGGAGCAATTATCTTGTTCAACAATCAATCAACGTGGGATTGATGACTTTAAAAGTCTAATTATGGATTGTAGTCTTCAGGATGCTGGATTCACTAGGTGTAGAATTACATGGTCTAATGGTCAGAAATGGAAGCGTCTTGATCGTGTATTAATCAACAATCCTTGGATGAGTTACTTTGAGTCAACTTCTGTTAGTCATCATGCTAGGAATTGCTCAGATCACTGTCCTATCTCTATCAAGATTTCTTCTAGTCTGGAGAAAGTTAAGGTTTCATTTAAGTTCTTAAATATGTAGGTCACTCATCCAGGTTTTATGAAGTTGGTGGAAGACAGTTGGGCTGCTGATGTTGAAGGGGCTGATGGTAATCCTATTATGAGTTATTGGTTCAAGAAAAAGAGACTGAAGTCTGATTTGAAAGAGTGGAACATGAATTTCTTTGGTAACATCTTCGATGCTATCGGGAACTCTGAGGAATACATAAATCTTAGAGAGTCTAATATTCAAGCTTCTTCTACTGATGAAAACAAAACTTTACTTGAGGAGGCAAAAAAGAACCACCTAATGCTGCTGGACAAGAAAGAGCTCTATTGGAAGCAAAAAGCTCACGCTACTTGGCTTAAATATAGAGACAAAAGCACTACACCTTATCATAGCTCTGTGAAAAAAAGAGTTAAAAGGAAGAGGATTGATAAAATTAAAGAGCGCAACGTGCGGCTCACTTCAAGGGAGGAAATCGGTAACTACTTTCAAGCTCTAATGGCTCCTACTGTGAATGATGGGATTGAGGCTGAGTTGATGGATGTTATTCATAATCTTGTCACTGATGAGGAAAACAACAATTTGACGATTATGCCAGATATAAATGAAAACTTTTGTACTATTAATTCTCTAAGTTTAGTGTCTACTGCAGGGCCAGATGGATTGAATGGAGAGTTTTATAAAAAGTACTGGCCTATTATTGGTTCTAATCTATGCAGTTCTATTCAGTGGTTCTTTAATGGACACAATCTTTCTCCTGGTATTAAAGCTACTGTTATATGCATTATCCCCAAGGTGGATCATCCAAATATTTGGCAAGACTACAGGCTAATAAGTTTAACTACCATGATTAGCAGAATCATTGGAAATATCATCAACAATAGACTTTCTAAGATTTTACCTCAACTTATATCAGAGGAGCAGGGTGCCTTCGTAAAGGGAAGAAGTATTCATGAGATCATTTTAATTGCTCAGGAAATGTGCTATGATTTAAACTCAAAATTTAAAGGAGGAAAAGTTATCATAAACACTGACATGACCAAAGATTTTGATAAGCTTAACCACAGGTTTATTTTCAGAATTCTAAACTTATTTGGTTTCAATTCTAATGTGATTTTTCGTCTAAGCAATTATATCAGGAAGGTTCATTCTTCTATCCTAGTCAATGAGGAAATGAAGGGGTTCTTTATCAACACTCAAGGTTTGAGACAAAGAGACCCACTCTATCTACGTCTCTTCATTATGGTTGAAGAATACCTTATGAGAAGCATCAAGAAGATTTCTTTTGAAAATACTAACCTCAGGTTCAAAAATAGAAGTGATATCAACATCTCCTGTCTTGCTTTTGCTGACGACTTAATGGCTTTCAGCAATGGTGGAGCTGCATCAATTCAAACTATCAAGGGTTTTCTTGATCAATATAAGCAAGTTTCGGGTCTAGAAATAAACTCTTCAAAAATAAAAGATTATTGTACCAAGTAACATGAGGATTCAGAACATTTCCATAATGGAGACAATCCTGAATATAAAGCACAAAATGTTGCATATCAAATACATGGGTTCCATTATTGCCATCTCTATTAGAATTACTAAGTTTGATGATTTTATTGACAAAAGTAGAAGCAAAATCTTGGAATGGGACAAAGTGGATCTTTCGTGCGCTGGTAGACTATTGTTGATCCAAACTATTTTATCAGCCTATCATCATATCTTGTACAACACACTGTCCTTCCTAGCACTGTAATCAACAGATTAGAGGTCCTCTTCAACAATTTCCTGTGGGAAAACAATAAAAGTAAACATGTTATCACCTGGTGCAGATGGGATATATTGTGTAAAACAAATGATGAAGGTGGTCTCAATCTAAAAAAGTTAAAGGATATTCAGCTTATCTACTCTATGAAGCTTTGGTTTAATTTCAGGAATCAGAATTCTTTTTGGGCAAGACTTACTGCTTCAATATACTGCACAAATAATATTCATCCTATTCTTGCTGTCTCCCCTATTAAAAAATCAAACGCTTGGGATCGAATCATCAAAGTTAGTGACATTTCAGAGGAGGATATCTTCTACGATTCGGGTCATGGCAACATGGATTTCTGGCTAGACAAGTGGTACTCTGAAAAACCATTTATTCAGTTTAGAGACAATGATAACAGAAGATTTCTATGGGATGTTAATCGTGGCAGTATTAAAAGTTTTTGGATCAATGGAAATTGGGATCTAGACAAGCTCAGAACTCTGAGATCTTCCTCCCACCACCACCTTACCTAACACATTCATCTGGATCCCCAACAACTCCAAACACATTCACCTGAGCCCTCAGAGATCTTCCTCCCACCACCACCTTACCTAACACATTCATCTGGATCCCCAACAACTCCAAACCAACATTTTCCATCTACAGTACCTATACTGCTCTTAAACCCTCTAATGGGAAGGTCTAGTGGTCATGCCTAACCTGGCATAAATACTTTATCTCCAGACATTCTTTTATAACATGGCTCGCCATTCACAACAAATTCACCATCAGGGATCAGCTTTTATCTTGACTGTGTCCACACTCCTGGTTCATGTGTCCTCTGCAACAACGAGCCAGGATCCCTAGATCATCTCGTAATCCTCTGCCCTTACTCCTCAACCATGTGGGAGCGTTTAGCCCAAAACCTCCCCTCCCTCCCTCATTGCTCTTGTGGCGCCAATGGCTTGAAACTGCTTGCTCCTAGACACCCTCGGATAGCAGACAAAGACCTTTATGGAGAACAGCTTTCTGTGTCACAGTATACTACATTTGGAAAGAAAGGAACAACAAAATTTTCAGCAACAAGCAGATCCCCTACACGAGTATCTCCCATCATGTTCTTTCCGATATTCGCTACCGTTTCAAAGGAACCAAATATCCATTTACTGGATAATGTATATTAGCTCTCATTTCCTTATTTTTTCGTGAGATTTAGGAAATTTGAAAACCTGTAAAAGGACCAGTGCCCTATTAACTTATGTATATTTTTTCATATATAATTTACAAGCTTTTTACATTAAAAAAAACCAAAAGTGCTAAATATAAAAAAATTTAAGTTAATTAGAATTATCGAGATAAAAAATTTACGATTATTTTGTCTTAACATAAACTCCATATTTTCAAAATTGAACATTAAATTTTTTAGTCTTTTAATTTTCGAGTAGAAAAAAATATCTACATTTTATAAATTTCATACTTTGTTTTGGGAGCATCAAATCTTAATGTTAAAATTTCCTGAAATTACGACACTAATAAATAGAGTATTTAAACGTTTTAAATTACTAAACTTGGGCTTGTTTAATACTATAGCATAAAATATAAGACTTAAGCCAGGTTTGGAACAAAAGTAGAAGGTGTTTGATCACAATAATAACATATAACTAATATTTGGGTGATTTAGAAATATATTTTGTACGTTTTTATTACGAGGTCCCTTTTTGCTATATAAATATACAATAGCCAAAAACACTTGAATCATCACATTTTGATTGAGGGTGCCAGTACATTTGTGAAGAATTTAAGCCAGAAAGAAAAATGGAGAAAACATCTGTGAAAACAGTTTTGTTAATCTCTTTCTTGGTTGTTTTACTATGGAGTTCAAACTTTCACATGGGAGAAGCGGGAGGATCTAAAGAAGCTGGATCGAGTAAGAGTCCGAAAAAAGATACTCATCATTCTGGAAAGAAAGATGAGCCTGAATCTGGAAAGCAGCAGGAAAAAGGTAAGAAGCAGGAAAAGGGTCCTGCTCCAAAATGCGAGAAGGACGCAGATTGCTCTGCCTATTGTGAGCCTCAACAAGGACGCTGTATGGAATCTATTGCGGTGCGTAGGGGAATGGGCCATGGGGAAAAAGTATGCGTATGCTTTTGATGTACATGAATTCATAAACAATCAAATAAATTGATTTAAATAAATAAAACAATTGATATCAAGTTTTTTTTATTTTATTTTTTGGTTGTGTTTTGTTTTTTAGTTTTACCTCATTTGACAATTGCCTTTTAAAATTTAAAAATTGACTTCTCTCCGCAACGCTAAAAAAACAGTTTCCAACCCAAGTTAATGTTTAAGATAACGGTTAATCTATTATTTTATAGAGCTATAAATATTATAGTCAAAGGGTTTGAAAAAATTGTTAATATGAGGTATAGGTTGGACTCCTTATATTTAGTTGGATCATCTATATGAATTAGGAGTGTATATTTATGAGTTCGACTCTCTTAATAAATAATTGTTATTTCGGTGGTTGATTAATAAGTTTTAACATGGACCGTGTGATGGGTAATTAGATTTATAAGAAACCATCATTTTCTCTAAATCCAATCCGATCTTATGATTAAGAGTTTTAGAAACATCTAGTTCTACCTAGGTTTTGCGGCAATTAAACTTGGCTCTGTTCTTGAAGGAGACCCAAGTTGATACAGGTATACCTAATAACTTAACTAAGATATGTGTTAAACAACAAAAAGAGAAGTAGCCGCAGGAGGCGACTAGGGTTTTGTGTTTATTAGAAAATGTTCCTTTTTTATTGAACTATTTTTTTATATTAATAAACCCAAGTAAGACTCTCAATATATAGAGAGCTTAGAGGCTTTTACAAGGAAACTATATACACTGAATATTCTAACAATATCCAAACATGACAAACATTTTTAATACTATGCAGCGTGAATGTGTTACATGCTAGCGCATTAAAAACATGTTATTGCGTGAATATTCTAACACTCCCCCTCAAGTTGTGTAGTGGGATCACTAATACCCAACTTGGATAAAACTAATTCGAATGTTCTTGTAGCAACCGCTTTTGTCAGGATGTCTGCCAGTTGGTCTTCAGATCTAAGAAACGGAAGTTCGACTGTCCCATCTTCAATCTTTTCTTTTATGAAATGCCTATCTATTTCAACGTGTTTTGTTCTATCGTGCTGTATCGGGTTCTCTGAAATCTTAATCGCAGCTTTATTATCGCACATTAACTGAGTTGGACACTTCAGAGGATATCTGATTTCTTTTATTATCTTCTTTAACCAAAGTATCTTGGTAATCCCCTTAACGATTCCTCTAAATTCTGATTTAGCACTTCACAGTGATACTACTTTATGTTTCTTACTCCTCCAAGTCGCCAAGTTACCTCTAAGAAAATTAAAGTAGCCAGTAGTTGATCGCTTGTCGTTAGGATTCCCTCCCCAATCAGCATCTGTGAATACTTCAACATCAAGGTGTCCATTTTTCTTAAAAATTATGCCTCTTCGTGGTGTGCCTTTGAGATATCGAATAATCCTCATTACTGCCTCCATATGGTGTTCCTGAGGATGATGCATGAACTGGCTAACTACTCCACCGCATATGCAATATCGGGTCGAGTGTGAGCCAGGTAAATCAATTTTCCCACCAACTGTTGGTACCTTTCTTTACTCGCTGGTCTGGCCCCTTCAATTATCTTTTGTTTGTGATTCACAACCATATGAGTGTCATTTGGTTTGCAATCCACCATGCCAACTTCAGCTAATAAATCCAATATATATTTCCGTTGGGAGATATAAATCCATACTCTTGATCTAAGAACCTCGATTCCTAAGAAATACTTTAATCCCCAAGGTCTTTCATTTCGAACTCCTTGAAGAGGTTTTTCCTAGGAGAGCTAATTTCTTCTTCGTCATTCCCCGTTATAATCATATCGTCGATATATATTATAAGACAAGTGACTAATTCTCCTCTCTTTTTGTAAAACAAGGTATGATCCCCATTACTCTGTTTGTAGCTATACTGCTTCATTGCTATTGTAAATCTCCCAAACCAAGCATGAGGAGACTGTTTGAGCCCATATAATGCCTTTTTCAGTTTACATACCTCATTTTCTTGAAAACCATCAGAGAACCCTGGTGGGGGTTCCATATATACCTCTTCTTCCAAGTCTCCATGTAAAAAAGCATTATTTACATCAAATTGATGAAGAGGCCAATCTTTATTGGCGGCTATTGAAAGTAAAACTCTGATAGTGTTAATCTTTGCAACCGGAGAGAACGTTTCAGAGTAGTCTATACCATATGTTTGTGTATATCCTTTGGCAACCAATCTTGCCTTGTGTCGCTCAATGGTGCCATCATATTTATATTTTATATTAAACACCCATCTATACCCGACTGCTTTCTTCCCTTGCGGTAACACACAATTCTCCCATGTACCATTCTTTTTTAGAGCTTCCATTTCGGTATTCATTGCCTCATGCCATTCAGTCATCTTCTTAGCTTCTTGAGCTATTTTAGGGATTTGTTCAGAGAGAATAGTAGCTGAAAATGCCTTTGCAATCTTTGTCATTCCTTTCATGTCCGTTTTTACCGGATATGTAGAAGCACGAGGAACGTGTTCCGGTGTATACCAGTCAGGAGGAACCCCTCTATTTTTTCTTGGGGGAAGAACCAGAGTTTGAGTTTCAACAAATGAACTTCCTGAAATATCATGGTCAGTAGCATTTTGTGAATTATGACATTGTAAATTGTTTACCTCTTGATGGACATTTTCTTCGGCTGATTCGCTGGTAGTATCCATGGCATTTATTTCTTGTTGGACATTGTCTTCGGGAGAATCATTGGTCGTAGGAACTGCCTCGTAAGTCTCCTTTATGTTGGAAGAGGCTTGTACGGTGGCGCCATCTACCTACTCTGCCGGCACATCCTCAAAGTAACTTTTATATAGCAACCAGTCGAGTGATTCACTTACTTTCTCCCCCTGAGCACGAGATTGGTCGTCAAAACAATAATCATATTCTAAGAAGTCATAGTCCATGGTGACATGGATTTGACGCGTAACCGGATTGTAACACCGATAACCCATTTGATGGACACCGTACCCAACGAATACACACTTTTTAGCACACGGAGTAAGTTTGTTTCGACTAGTTTTAGGGATATGAACAAACACCGAACAACCAAAGACACGAGGTGGTAAGGTCATAACAGATGTAATTGTAACTTCGGTGGCAAGCACTTGTAATGGAGTTTTATTTCCTAGACATCGGGTTGGTAGACGATTTGCAAGATACGTGGCTGTAGCAAGAGCTTCTGGCCAAAGAGATTGAGGAACTCTAGATTCAATCATAATAGTACGATTTTTTTGTTCTGAAGTACCATTTTGTTGAGGTGTGTTTGGACAAGTGGTTTGATGGATAAGACCATTTATTTTGAAAACATTATGCATTGTTTGGTTGACAAACTCTATTCCACAAATTGAGTCAAAATCATTTTGTAAAAACAAAGAAATATTTCTGGTACTTCCGATTTATGTTTTATGAAGTATATCCAAGTCATTCTTGAGAAATCATCCCCAAATAAAACAAAGTATCTGATTTGATTGTTAGTGGAATTTGGTGCTGGACCCCAAACATCAGAATGGATTAGCGAAAAAGCATAATCAACTCTAGTATTACTTTGATTAAATGAGACCCTACGATTTTTTGCAAGAATGCAGGTTTCACATTTCTCATGAATGGAATTATTCAAAAAAAAAGACTAGGAAACAAACTTTTAAGATAGCTAAAAGAAGGATGACCAAGTCATCGGTGCCATAACCAAAGTTGCATTTCGGTTGTTCCGTAAGCAAGCATGGCATGTCGCTTATGAACTACCTCATCAACATAATAAAGACCTCCTTGTTCAGTACCACGCCCAATGATCTCCTTCGTACGAATATCCTGTAAAATGCAAAAAAATAGATACATAAGAACCACACCGTTGAGTTGTTTTGTCACTTGACTAACAGATAATAACTTTAAGGATAGTGAAGGAATGTAAATGCAGTTTTTAAGTTCCATTTTTCCTAAAAAATAATTAAACCTCCCCCTTTGACTTCACAAATTTCTCCACTAGCAGTCTCAATATGGGACTTCTTTGGAGATGACATGTCACCAAAGTATTTAGGATCATAAGACATGGTGTCCGTAGCCCCGCAATCAAAGATCCAATTCATTTATTTCTCAAACCCTTTACCTCCAAGTTTTTCATAGGATTTTACCGCCATTCCTCCAAAATCAGTGCCACTTCCTTGCTCAATTTTATTCGGATCTTCACCGCCACTTGTAGACGAAGCCCGTTTGACATTAGATCTGAAACGTTGGTTATTCTCTCCTTATGACCGTCCTCCCACCATTCTGGATAACGAACCAGCTGGAAACATGTCTCTTTAGTGGGTTTCTTCATCCCACAATGAGTGCAATACAACTTGGATTTATCTTCTTTCTCTTTGGATCAGAATTTAAACACCTGTAACGAATGTGGTGGCTAACCCATCCCAGAGGGCTTTTGCAGTGGGATATTGCGAGACATTATTCACCAAGCTGGATTCAAGATTCTGGATAATCCATGTGAAAACATATTATTATCTTGTTCCCAAGTTGTATATGTGTTGTCAGTTTTGGATGGAGGTTTCGGCTCCCCTGTAATGTGAGAACCTCTCCCCCTTCCCCCAATTTATTTCTTCATCAGGTTTGCCCATAGGGCATAGTTGTCACCACCGAGTTTAATCCCTATGGATAAATTTTCGGGGTTAGTTGTTTTTTGTGGTGTTCCGAGACCATTTCTCAGAATGGCAGCAATCTGCATTGTTAATTCATCAGGGATTTGACTGACCACGACTTCATTGCCAACTATCTTTGTTGAGGATGTTCAGAATTCCCAGAATCACACGTGGTGAGGATAATAATTGCCTGAGGGTAGGCTAGTAATTTCAAGTGGAGTTTCAAGGTGGTTTATGGGTGTTTAACGGTGGTGTATGGGTGTTTAACGGTGGTGTATGGGTGGTTAACGGTGGTGTATGGGTGTTTAACGGTGGTGTATGGGTGTTTAACGGTGGTGTATGGGTGTAGAGAGATGATTAAGCAGCTTGGTAGCAGTTAATTCTCATTACCCATAGTTAATGCTGGTGGTTGGGTATTTATAGTATGATGTTTGGGCCCTTATGGGCTTTCGGGTCATGTTTAATGGACCCGGGTCATGATTAAAGACCCATGAGCTCTAAGCAGTAGAGTAAGTAGCTTAGTCAGGAAGTGTTTAGGTTTTTTAGTACTTTAGTCATAGTTCGAACAGTGTTAAGTTTATAGTGTCCAAAGTAATCTGTCCGGAAGTGATCTGTTCGATTTATGTCCTTGTAGCCTGTCCGGTGTTCGGAGAGACTTAGACTGATTTACCCTTCCGGGGGGCATGCTGAATTCGGACTCATCAGGAGCCCCTTTTTTAGGTATTTGAGCAAGTGTTCTTGTCAAAGAACTGAAAAACAGTCCGATGAATGAAGTGGTTCTCAATTCGGACAGAACTGTGGGTATACCCGGACAGGTTAAACTTTACGAATTCCAAACGGTTTTTGCCAGAGTTAGTGGGACACGTGTCGCTCTCTGATTGGCCACTCCATCCATTTTTTCACCTTGAATTTCGCACCACCTTCTTTAACAAGTAACCTCTTTAATTACCAATAGTGACATCAGCGCCGTCTTTTAATCATTGCCCAACTTTTCGGATTCTCCTAGGAATCAACTCCTTTTTTCAAATCTACTATAAATTCACATTCATTTTCCACTGTTTTACCATCTCTTTCAAATTTTACTCTGCAAATTTACTCAGAGCTTTCTCTCTCTAGAACAAAAATTCCCTTGGCAGTTTATGTTTACAGCAAGAACAACATTGATCAAAGGTGGTTGGCTCAACCTTTCGGAGTTGGAGAAAGCGCAGAGGGTCGAGAAAGAAAGGCGAATAGCAGCAGGGCTACCATCATCACTAGTTGAGAGACCAGTTGCTTCTGTTACAGAATCGGATCGAGGCTCATCCTCCTCCAAAGGTACCAAGCCCAAAAAACTCTTTCAATCCACCCTCTCACCCATAGTATCTGGTTCCTCAGTTCAGGAGTCAATACCTGCTGTTGAACCGGGAGTTACCGCTACAAGTGTTAGGAAACCCTCACCTTTTATAGCCATGGGGTCTGATTCTGACCACTCTCCGGAGAAGTTAGTCATTAAGAGGCCAAGCCGGTTAGTCAAGGGACTAACCTCTAAAAATACTCCCTCAAAATCGGGGGCAAAAAACAGTGATTCTGGGTCTGGAGTGCCCATTAGAGCTTCCCGGGAGAGGCCAACCAGTCCGGAGGCCAGCAGCCCGGTCCCTCCAAGAGAGACTTCTGCCTCCGAGCCCCTATATGAGGTGAGAAGTCAGAAGAATACAGGCAGTCAACAGTCCGGAGGGTAGGCTATGCCAAGCTTCAATCCTCCCCGGACCACTTCCACAGAAGTTCCCCCAACAATTATGGAGGAGAGAATGGAGGAATCCACTGAAGAGGTCCCCTTTGAGTCCGAGTCCTCCGGACAGGCTGATACCACTACTGTTGTTACCAAAAAAGGCAAGGAAAATTTGTATTTGAGGCATCCGGACCTGCCGGAGTACCTTGAGGGGAGAGTGGGGCCGTGCTTTCACAAAGTCGAGCTTAAGTACCTCTTGGCCTTGCAGAAGACCAAGTATGCCTTTATCCATACTTCAGACCTGGGTCGAATGCGCACAAAATGGGGGATCCCCGAAAATGTGAAGATTAGGATCCCCATTGATCCGGAGACCCCAATGGACTGTAAAGGAAATGAAATAGTCTTCTTTACATAGCTATTTAACTGGGGACTCAGGTTCCCACTGGACCCGGAGATCGTACGGTACTTCCACCTGGTCAAGCTCTGCCCAACTCAGCTAAGTCCCAATGGCTGGTTCACTTTGATGTCATGTATCATGGCATCCAGGTTGTCTGGGATCCCTCTTCCCATGGAAGAGTTCGCAGCAGTAGCCAACCTTTGCAAGCATCACCAATTCCCCTTCTATCATTTCAACATGGGGAACGATCTCAAGGCTGTTGATGACCTCTTGGAGTCGGAGAGCAAATAGATGAGCCAATTCTTGTTTGTCAGTGGCTCCTGGGAAAACGGCAAGAAAATCAAGGCCGGAGAGAACCCAAGCCTCCTCAGGAGTAGGTGGAGGAGTGATCGTAAGTTTCTTACCTTAAGTCTCTGTCCGTTTCTCTCTTTTATTTTTTTTAAGTTAAGTTTAAACTAACCAGTTTTCCTTTTGTTCTAGCAGAGCTGCCAAAGGAGTTCGAGGACTACTTGAAGGCCGGACAGACTACCTGTGGCAAAATCAACGCTTGGGCCGCAGAGAACTGGGAGAATCGATTCTACAAGGCCTTCACCCCTGGAAATCTAGCAAGGTCTCACCTGTGGAACACCACAGGTCGGAGAGACCTAACTTGGGAGGAGCTCACCACCCAGCCCGATGAAGACACTGTGCTCAGAAGGTCTCACGAACTGGATGAGACACTCTACCTGCCTGCCCGGGCTAAAGCCCCAAGCAAAATGAAAGGCAGAATAAGAGGCAAAAAGGTGGCGGGCGATGCTGAGAAGGATGCCCCAACAGATCCAGAGGGGCCGGCCCAGGTTCAAATTGATGCAGCCCTCTTGCAGGTGGTGGAGCAGGAGACCGAAAGGCAGGAAGTTGACCTCCCAAAACCTCCAAGGGCTCCCAAGAGAACTCGCAAGCAAGTAGGTGAAAGTGCTGACCGGGAAGCCAAGAAGAAAAAGACTTCCCAAGGAGATGAGCTCGCTCTCCGGGATCCGGAGCCTTCCTTCCCCACTGACCCCTCCGACCCAACTCTGGCCGAAGAGATTCCAAGAGACTTTCACACTGATGAGGTAGAAGGGGGAGATCTCAATCTCGATGGAATGGACATCACAGGTCTAGCTGGGCTTGGTGAGTATTTCCTTGGCCTCCCGAGAGATGAATTCGTAGGGCCCTATGTTCCTCCAAGTAGCTCCAATACAGTCAATTTCAATGGTAAGACCTTCATGGTTTCTAGTGAAAAAGACATCATAGCCCATTCCTTGCTTAGTAACGTGCACCCAGTTCTTACATTGGAGAGGCAATTCCGGAGTCAGGCGGACACCATCAAAGACCTCAAGTCTGAGAAGGAAAAGCTGTCCGGAGACCTCCGCACTGCTACCACCAACGCTAATTTGCTCAAGGAAGCAAACAAGGAGCTGAAGAGGAACCAGGATGAGAGCAACACAAAAGTTGCCGCCCTAGAAAAAACCATAAAAGATCTCCAGGAGAAGCTGTCTGGTATGGAGAAAGATCTCACTGTCTCAAGTGGAAAGACCACTGCAAAGGAGAAGATCATCACCAACTTGACCACTGACAAGATTTCTCTAGAAAATGCAGTGACCCAGGCTGCTGAGGAGAAAAAAGCTTTGTTAAAGGATCAAGAGGCCACAATCAAGGCCAAGATCAATGCCTATGCCAGGGAGATGATAAAAAGCGAAGAGTTAATGGTTCAAAGGGTGAAGTCTGATATGGTTCTCCTTTTTCATGAAAAATTCCCGAAGCGGACCTTGGGGGACTTATGGCTCTATGTAGATGATGATGACCTTCCATTTTATACAATGGTTAATGAGGGATTTTCCGGTGAGTCCTCATCTGATAATGAAGAGAAGACCGGAGAGAGCCCAGGCGAAGAGGAGAATGATCCCAAGGGAAAGAAAGTGGTCGAAGGGGGGAGCGACATCAAGGGCAAGAAGGTAGATGAGGGTGAGCCATCTTCAAAGGCTCAACCTTAATTATGGTGTACTTTATTCATTTTTTACTCAAACTAAAGTCCTTGGAAGGCCAAAGCACTCTTTTTGTTGTGGTGTCCGGTATTATTCGGACAGATTTTTGTGCTGTACCCTAACCTGTTCGAAAGTCCTTGGAAGGCCAAGGCAATCTTAAGTTGTTGAATGAATGTTTCTATTTTGCACAACCATAATTTTCTTTCATTATTTGTTTTAGTTTAGATAGCTATAGTTTAAGTAGCTTTTAGTTATTGCATTTTGAGAGTGTTGAGATTCTCCCGCTAGAGTTTAAATAGCCCTTAGATCTTTCAGTCCGGGTAGTATGACAAGAGATAGAACTTTAAAAATACTTAGAAATTTTTTGAAGAAGGCATCGAATTTTATTGAACCATCCGGACACCTCATTAAAACCTCCCCGTGCCACCAGGGAGGAAAGAGTATGCCCCCAAATATTTACATGGAAGTTCAAACAAGTAAATATTTACACAAGTGTTATTCCAAGTATATTCGAAGGTGCTCAATACTCCAAGGGTGAGTTAAAACCCTGCCATCTTTGTCTTGCAACCAATAAGTCCCAATCTTGATTCTTTCAACCACAGTATACGGACCCTCCCAGGTTGGGGCCAGCTTTCCGAAGAGCTTTTCCTTAGTATGCAAGAAGACCTTCCTTAATACTTTGTCCCCTGGTTGGAAATCTCTTCTTTTAACTTTAGAAGCAAACCTGCTTCTCATCAAGCCCTGATAGTGTGCAATTCTAAGATGAGCTTTAACCCGTCTTTCTTCTATCAAATCAAGTTTATTTCTAATTGCCATTTCATTAGCGTGTCCGGAGAAGTTGTGAACACGAAAGGAAGGTAGTGTCTTCTCTATGGGGGCTACTGCATCCATTCCATAGACCAAGGTAAAAGGAGATTCTTGTGTTGCAGCCCCAGGTGTTGTCCGGACAGTATGGTTCTATTAGCCACTTCAACTTGCCCATTGGCTTGTGGGTGGAAAGGTGAAGAGAAACAATGTTGTATACCCCTTGAGGCACAGAAGCTTTCCATTTCTCTGTTGTCAAACTGTGGCCCATTGTCTGTTGTTATCTTATGTGGGACACCAAATCTGCAACATATGTTGGACATAATGAATTTTATGACAGCTTTCGATGTTGTCCCTGCCCGGGGAGCTGCTTCTATCCACTTTGAGAAGTAGTCAATGGCCACAATTATAGTTTTACGCCCTCCGGACGCCACAGGGAGAGGCCCAACCAAGTCCAACTCCCATCGAGCAAAAGGGATGGGCTCAGAAATTGATTCCAAAGGAATGGCTGGTACATGAATTTCATTGATGTACCTCTGGCACGGGTCACACCTTCTCACCAGCTCCTTAGCATCTTTCATGATTGATGGCCAATAGTATCCGGAGAGTAACACTCTTCTTGTTAAAGCTCTGAATCCACAATGGGCTGATCCCTCTCCATCATGTAATTCGGAGAGGACCACTTGTGACTCTTTATCCCCTAAAAAACGTAGGAGAGGTTTACTATAGGATTTTTTGTACAATACTTCTCTCAACATAATGAAACCACGAGCCTTGTGTTTCAATGTTCTGGCTTGTGATTTATCTGAAGGCACAATACCATCGGATAGATATTGTATGAGAGGAGATCTCCAGTCTTGAGGCCGATTCACTTGTATTTAAAAAACTTTCTCTTCTTCACCCTTACTGAGTTGAATAGAAGGGCTTTCAAGCAAATGGATCCATGGGTAGGACTCCGTATATGCTATTGTTGCCAATGAGTCTGCTAGCTCATTTTCTGCCCGGGGAATGTGCTCATAGACAACAGCTTTAAACTTTAGCGCTTCATTTTTGAGGAGGAGTAAATACTTGACCAACTGCTCCTTTCTAGCCTCAGATTGGCCTAAGGCATGGTGGACAAGCAACTGGGAGTCACTTAGTAGCTTGACCCTTTTAGCCCCACAGATGTGGGCCAACTTTAACCCAGCTATAGCTGCTTCGTATTCAGACTCGTTATTAGATGCCCTGAAAGCAAAAGAAATAGCCTGGTACATACTATCTCCATAAGGGGAAGTTAAACATATTCTTGCACCACATCCCATAGTGCTAGATCCACCATCTGTTCGGACGATCCAGACTTTCTTGTTTTTTGTATCAGTAGCTTGCTCCGAATCCCTATCAGAGTGGAATTCAACCAGGAAATCAGCCACTGCTTGGGCTTTTACCGCTGTCCGGGGAGCAAAGTCTATGTCGAAGTCCCCCAACTCTACTGACCACTTAGTCATTCTACTCAAAATGTCTGCTTTTTGAAGGACATTCTTCAAAGGGAAAGATGTCCGGACGATGATAGGACGAGCCTGAAAGTAAGGCCTCATCTTTCTTGCAGCTATCATTAGAGCTAACGCCAGTTTTTCAAGTTTCAAGTAACGCCTCTCAGCATCAATCAAGCTTTTGCTGATGTAGTACACTGGGTAGGGACACCCATCGACCTCTCTTACCAACACAGCACTGATGGCATAACTTGAAACGGCCAGATATACAATAAGAGTCTCCCCATCAACCGGTTTGAACAAAGTTTTGGGAGAGAAAAGATGTTTCTTGATTTCACTGAATGCCTCATCACACTGCGGGGTCCACTCGAACCCCTTCGCACCCTTCAAAGTTTGAAAGAAAGGAGCACACTTGTCCGAAGACCTCGAGATGAATCTGTTTAAGGCAGCTAATCTCCCCGTTAACCGATGTACTTCTTTGATGTTTCGAGGAGGTTCCATCTGGAAAAGAGCATTCAACTGATCCAGATCGGGCTGTATTCCATGCTCACTTATGATATACCCTAAGAATTTCCCGGACTGCACTCCGAAAACACACTTTTCAGGGTTTAACTTTAAATTTACTTTTACCAAGTTGGCAAAAGTTTCTCGGAGGTCGGATAAGTGTAGCTGCTGATCCACACTCTTTACCATCATATCGTCAATGTAAACCTCCATATTTCTTCCAATTTGATCAGCAAATGCCTTGTTGACTAGCCTTTGATAAGTAGCCCTAACATTTTTCAAACCAAAAGGCATCACCTTGTAGCAATGTAGACCCCTATCAGTGACAAACGTGGTATGCTCTTGATCTTTTGGATCTACTTGAATCTGATTGTACCCGGAGAAGGCATCCATAAAGGAGAGCAGCTTGTTCCCAGAAGTAGAGTCTACTAACTGATCTATCCGGGGGACCGGATACAAATCTTTTGGGCAAGCTCTATTAAGATCTGTGAAGTCAATGCACATGCGCCATTTGCCATTTTTCTTTTTTACTAGGACAGGATTCGCAGTCCACAAAGGATATTGAGATTCTTTAATATGCCCCATCTTTGTGAGTCTGTCAACCTCTTGTACTATGACATCAGCCTTTTCTTTCGAGAAAGCTCTTCTCTTTTGAACCACTGGTGCCACATCTCTCCGGACAGATAGGTGATGGGATATCAGCTCTGATGGATATTCCAGTAACATGAGCATTGCACCAAGCAAAAACGTGATGATGGTCTTTCAAAAATTTCAACATCTCTTCTTTCAACATTGGTGGCATCTTGGACCCTATCCTGACACTCTTGCCTTCTTCCAAATAATGTGTTTCAACCTCTTCAATTGGAATTAACACTCCAGGGGTCTCTCTGGGGTCATCAATTTCACCCTCACCCCCAGAAAGGCCCTCAAACTGCTATTGATCATTTATACGGACTGCCCCCAGCGTTTGAGGAGCCAAGGCAGTGGCATAGCATTCTGTTGCAATCTTTTGGATGCTCCGGACAACTCCAACCTATCCCTGAACAACATATTTTAAGCACTGGTGGACTGTTGAAGCCACTGCATGCATCCTAGAGAGCCAAGATCTCCCCAGAATAGCATTATAACAAGTGGGACAATCCACCACGATAAAGAGTATTCTAACTATTTTTTTGAAAGGGCCCTTGCCCAATAATACCTCTTCTTCAAACTCTCCGATCACATCGGCTGAGCTGCCAGTGAAGCCCACGATTGACCTGTCCGAATTTTGAATCACTTCTGGATTTTTCATTTTCTTGTAAGTAGTTAGGAAAAGGATATTGGCTGAGCTTCCAGTATCCACCAGAATTTGCCTTATTTCATTGCCCCTATAGATGCTCCTATAAAAACAGCATCCTCATGAGGGCCAGCAATGTCTCTCAAATCATCCTCATCAAAGACTATGAATGGGAATGAGTTTGGTGACTGATAAGATGTCATGCCTCCTTCTAGCCGGGAGGCTAAATTATGAACATGCCTCTTTCTCGAAGAAGCAGTAGGAGCTGTCATAGAGTCCCCTCCGAAAATTGTAAGTGACTCAAAGAATTTAATGAGCCCGGAGACCGACCTAGAACATTCCTCTATAGCACCCACCCTGTTTCGAGTTGGATCAGGATCCAAGTACTCAGAATCCACATCAAACTTTTCAACTATGACCATGGCCCCCTCTGGGGCAGCATTACTTGGACCAACCCGGTGAGTGTTGTCAGGCCTGTTGCCTCCTCTTCTCTTAACGTATGCTCCCAACTTTCCCCTTTCAATCAAGTTCTGAACCTCTTGCTTCAACGCTATGCAATCATCAGTGGTATGGCCAATATCATTGTGATACTGGCAAAAGGAGTTGTTACGATGCTCTCTGGGAGACTGCAAGGTTGCCGGTCTCCGGTAATGCACCTCATCTTTTGTTTTATCAAAAATGGTGGCCACACTTTCTTTGAGTTCTGCGAACCACTCCGGTTGGACCCATGGCCCTCTTTTGTTTCTGGATTGTTGACTTTGAGCAGGAGCAGCTGGCTGAGACTGAGCTTTTGCCCTACCATGCCCCTGTCTGGTTTCTCTTACTTTGTTCCCGGACTGGTTTTGATTTAGAGTTGGTGCCACCGGGGTGGATCTCACCTGTCTGTGCACCCTGGTTTTCTTTGTTTCATCAACGTTTATTTGCTTGCCAACTTGATTTAGCAATCCTCCCCAGGTCATAGCCTTCTTTCTGGTCACCGAATCAGCCAGATTGCCTGGGTTCAAACCTTGCCTTAGGGATGCTATTGCCACCTGTTCGAAGCAATCAGCCAACCCATTCTTTGTGTTCACAAAACGACTTATGTACTCTTTCAAGGACTCATTTGGCTCCTGGGCACAATGGATTATTGTGTCTCCATTTCCCTTTAGCTCCTTACTCCCTACAAACTGCCTTCGAAAGGCCACCCAAAACGTATCAAAATCTTTAATACAACCCTGAGGCAGGATGTTGTACCATTTCAGAGCACTCCCCGTAAAAGATTGGGAGAATGCCCTACAAAGTAGTTTATCATCGTTATCAAAGTTCATCATGAAGTTCTTGAACTACTCCAGATGATTGTCCGGATCAGTACTGCCATCGTACTTCTCCATTTTCGTGCTATCGAACCTCTTCGGGAGGTTTCCGGACAGAATTTTAGAAGATAGTGGAGACTGCCTCCAATTTCTTCCACGACTGAACACAGTATCCTCGTTTGGAGTGGCAAAGATGCCTGGTTCATCGTGGAAAGCAAACGGATTCATCAGCATCTTGTCCGTATACCTCCGGTGGTGAGATGACCCCTTTCCAATGTGCCTTTTCATTCTTCCATGGTGGTCTCTTTTTCTTGAATATTTCTTCCCTTGCTTTTGCTTTTTCCTGGTTCGACCCTCATCGCTGCTAGAGGACAAGGATTTTTCATTTCCCTTACTGTCCGAAGAGTTACCTGAAGATTCTGAGCTTGAGTCAGAGCTCTCCACAGGCTTGGACCGATGAGACTTTTTAGAACTGGCATGTGTCTTTTTGGTGCTCACATGAGTTTTCGAAGCCTCAGGCTCTCTAGGGTTGTCGGTATGATGAGCAACTAATGCTTTGGATTTTTCTTTCACGCCTATCTTGGCCTTTTCAGCCCTCAGAGCTTCTATTTCAGCCCTCAGCCTGTCACGCTCTTCGATAGTGTACTCGTCATTCTCTCCCACCACTTCGAGCAAAGCTGGTGGTACTTCTGGATTGTCCGGATTCATTCGGACAGAGTTTTTTAGCTGGTTTTGAATGCTTGATTCAGGCACCGTCGCCTTCCACTGTGGTCGCCAATTTGGTGAGGATAATAATTGCCTGAGGGTAGGCTAGTAATTTCAAGTGGAGTTTCAAGGTGGTGTATGGGTGTTTAACGGTGGTGTATGGGTGTTTAACGGTGGTGTATGGGTGTAGAGAGATGATTAAGCAGCTTGGTAGCAGTTAATTCTCATTACCCATAGTTAATGCTGGTGGTTGGGTATTTATAGTATGATGTTTGGGCCCTTATGGGCTTTCGGGTCATGTTTAATTGACCCGGGTCATGATTAAAGACCCATGAGCTCTAAGCAGTAGAGCAAGTAGCTTAGTCAGGAAGTGTTTAGGTTTTTTAGTACTTTAGTCATAGTTCGAACAGTCTTAAGTTTATTGTGTCCAAAGTAATCTGTCCGGAAGTGATCTGTTCGATTTATGTCCTTGTAGCCTGTCCGGTGTTCGGAGAGACTTAGACTGATTTACCCTTCCGGGGAGCATGCTGAATTCGGACTCATCAACACGTGCTCTGATACCATGTTAAACAACAAAGAGAGAAGTAGCCGCAGGAGGCGGCTAGGGTTTTGTGTTTATTAGAAAATGTTTCTTTTTGTATTGAACTGTTTTTTATATTAATAAACCAAAGTAAGGCTCTTAATATATAGAGAACTTAGAGGCCTATACAAGGAAACTTAATACACTGAATCTTCTAACAATATCCAAACATGACAGACATTTTTAATACTATGCAGCGTGAATGTGTTACATGCTAGCGCACTAAAAACATGTTATTGTGTGAATATTCTAACAATATGAATTATGTCCTTGTTGTATATATACTCCCATAAGTTTAGAAAAGTGTGTGTATGCTTTTGATATGCATCAATTCATAAACAATTAAATAAATGGATTTCTTTTATGAATAATCCATAAATAAATGAAACAATTGATATTAAGTTCTTTTTTTGTTGTGTTTTGCTTTTTATTTTTACCTCATTTAACAAGTGCGTTTCAAAATTTAAAAATTTACTTTTTTGCACAACGGCAAAGAATAGTTTCCGACACATAAGTTAATGTTTAAGATATCGGTTAATCTATTATTTTATAGAGCTACAAATATTATAGTCAAAGGGTTGGAACAAATTGTTAATATAAGGTATAGGTTGGATTCCTTATATTAGTTGGATCATCTATATGAATTAGAAGTGTATATTTATGAGTTTGACTCTATTAATGAACAATTGTTATTTCGGAGGTTGATTAATGAGTTTTATTATGGAGCGTTTGATGGGTAATTAAAGTTTTTTCTAAATTATAAATAGATAAAGATATTGTTATGTAATGTGTGACTTGATCTGATTGGTGATGAGAGATAAACTAACTCTAGGTCTGTTGAGAGATAGGTGAACTGAGACATAAACACTGAAAATAAGGTCATGTCAATCACGTCATCTTTTGTAACAAATAGTGATTGAGTTTTTATGTTTGGAGAGTCTTTCTGTAACCTACATATTTGTAAAGGAGTGTTTGTTGCTCATGGATGTTGTATTTTTTCACTATCCCGGCCATGTTAGATATTGTCTTGTGTGTTTGGTTTTACTACGCTTTCTTTTTTATGTTGCGTGTCCTGTACATGGAAAATAGAGTGTTCTTTGGTAGGTTCGATTAATCTTATATATTTATTGGTCTTTGCCTCGGCCGAACGTTATTGGTTCCACCAATAGTTTAAAAAATTAAAAGTAAATAATGATTCTTAGGAGTGTAAACAGTTCGACTCAAATATATAGGTCCTTCAACAATTTATATATCCAATATAAAAAAGAAATAGAGAAAAACAATTCATAATCATTTATATGTGGGAAATATTTATTGTAACATTAAACCGTATACATAGAGGTACAACGATCCTACAATAAGATAACATTTTATTCATTTATAGTATTTCTCTATAGTATTGGAATCTTATTTTCAAACACGTCTATTTAATCCAATTATATTTTCAATTTCGTCTTGGATATTAATTAACACTGTATGTAGGAAGCGTAAATTTTATTTACGAAAAAAATCAAAACTACTTGATAGTTAAACTAGCTCATGTTAAATTCTGACAAAAGGATTGATCCACTTGCAAAATATGAGATTGGAGTGTAGCATCCTAATGGACATCTGAAGGCCCTAGAAGCAAAAAAGAACCCTCCCTTACATGTGATTGAAATCGAGCGTCTAACTCAACACTTAAATGAGGAATATTCTAAATATTTTAATTTAATGTAAATATAATTATTTTTTCAAGCTCCCGAAGTCAAATCTGTCATCAAAACCGTGGATGAAGAAAAATAAGTTGATGCAACTTATGGGATATTGAAAGACCGTTTTGAAAAATAAAATTTGGACAAGAAGGAACACTTCGATGAAGCTTGCAATGGAGCCAAGAAGAACTTGGATCGAGACCCAAAATCATACTTCCAAGCATAAAAGTAAGAAGGAGAAGCTAGCGAACCTCGACTGAATCACGGAAAGCAAAACAGAAACCAAGAAATTACAATGGCTGCAAAAGCCAAAACACTAGCAGTAGGAGTAACGCCACGGGGATACCCGCTACCCCTGTAGGATATATCTTCACTCCACCACGTTAACCAATATACCCTAGATATCATCCATCTTTTAATGAAAATAAATTTATCCCACAAAGGATGTTCGAAAACATCATGAGTACACAAAAATGGTATCTTTCAACCCATGCATAAGGGTAGTAATAACCGAATGAGATAAATGGTCAACTCATGTTAAATCCTGTGTTTTATCTTTACTGTTATTTGTTTCATTTGTGTTATGTGCTTGAGCCATTTTGAGATAAATTGCATAGTGATTTAATAAAAATAATTATATTTTAAAAAACAAATTGTATGCGGATCCGAGTTGGACCCTTACAAGATCCTTTAACATAGAAATTGATAAAAGAAGTTTGTTTGTTTTTTTAATAGTAGCAGTATATAATGAAAATTTGGGTGATAGTTATATTCTTTTTTCCCTCCACTTTTGACCGTTATATTGTTTTTGTTGTATTTTTTATTATTTAGTTTACATATTTTTAATATTTATAAATTATTTAGTTAAATTTTCATTATAAAACTATAAATTTTTGAATCCATCATTTTTTCTAGCAAACTTCTAAAATATTCAAACCATAGCTTACATATTTTTATCATCTACGAATATCATAAACAAAAAAGCTTAATAAAACCAAACACACATACAATATTTAACATGGTTCGGATTGTGAAGAAATTCTACATTCACAAGCAACAAACTACTTTTATAAATATGTAGGTTATAGAAAGACTCTCCAAAAAGAGACTCAATCATTATTTGATACAACAGGTGTCGTGATTCGCAAAACCCTTTTTAGTATTTATGTCTCACCTCGCCTATCTCTCAACAGACCTAGAGTTAGTTTCTCTCTCTCATCATGAATAACATCAAATCATATAGTGCATAACAATATTTTCATATATTTATAGTTTTAGAGAAAATTATGATTCTTGATCACACGCTTCAGATTAGAACTTATCAATTAACGACTGGAATAACTCTTATTCATTAATAATATAAGCTTCTAATTAGTATACAATATCCAAATAATATAACAAATATGACTTATACTTTATATTAACATAAATCTTTTTCAATCCTTTAACTATACGATTCGTAACTCTATAAAAAAATAGATTCATTGGTATCTTAAGCATTAACTTGTGCATTAAAAAGTAAAATTTTAAATTTTTGAACTATTTATGAGATGAGGTAAAAAGAAAAAACAAAACACAAACAAACATAAAAAGCAGAATTTTTTTTAATATATATTGTTTCATTTACTTATGAATTATTGATAAGAGAAATCCATTTATTTGACTGTTTATGAATTGATGCACATAAAAAGCATACACATACTTTTCTAAATTTACGGGAGTATATGTACAACAAGGACATAATTCATATCTTAGTTAAGTTATTAGGTATACCTCTATCAACTTGGGTCTCCTCCAAAAATAGAGCCAAGTTTAATTGCTGCAAAGCCTAGGTAGAACTAGATGTTTCTAAAACTCTTAATCATAATGATTAAGGTCAGATTGGATTTGGAGAAAATGATGGTTTCTTATAAATCTAATTACCCATCACACAATCCATGTTAAAACTCATTAATCAACCACCGAAATAACAATTATTTATTAACAGAGTCAAATTCATAAATATACACTCTTAATTCATATAGATGATCCAACTAATATAAGGAGTCCACCTCTACCTCATATTAACAATTTTTTCATACCCTTTGACTATAATATTTGTAGCTCTATAAAATAATAGATTCACCGATATCTTAAACATTAACCGGGTTGGAAACTGTTCTTTTAGTGTTGTGCAAAAAAGTCAATTTTTAAATTTTAAAAGGCAATTGCCAAATGAGGTAAAAATAAAAAGCAAAACACAACCAAAAAATAAAATAGAAAAGAAGTTGATATCAATTGTTTTATTTATTTAAATCAATTTATTTGATTGTTTATGAATTCATGCACATCAAAAGCATACGCATACTTTTTCCCCATGGCCCATTCCCCTGCGCACCGCAATGGATTCCATACAGCGTCCTTGTTGAGGCTCACAATAGGCAGAGCAATCTGCGTCCTTCTCGCATTTTGGAGCAGGACCCTTTTCCTGCTTCTTACCTTTTTCCTGCTGCTTTCCAGATTCAGGCTCATCTTTCTTTCCAGAATGCTGAGCATCCTTTTTCGGACTCTTACTCGATCCAGCCTCTTTAGATCCTCCCGCTTCTCCCATGTGAAAGTTTGAACTCCATAGTAAAACAACCAAGAAAGAGATTAACAAAACTGTTTTCACAGATGTTTTTTCCATTTTTCTTTCTGGCTTAAATTCTTCACAAATGTACTGGCAGCCTCAATCAAAATGTGATGATTCAAGTGTTTTTGGCTATTGTATATTTATATAGCAAAAAGGGACCTAGTAATAAAAACGTACAAAATATATTTCTAAATAATCCAAATATTTTTTATATAGTTATATGTTATTATTGCGATCAAACACCTTCTACTTTTGTTCCAAACCTGGCTTAAGTCTTATATTTTATGCTATAGTATTAAACAAGCCGAAGTTTAGTAATTTTAAACCTTTAAATACTCTAATTATAAGTGTCGTAATTTCAGGAAATTTTAACATCAAAGTTTGATGCTCCCAAAACAAAGTATGAAATTTATAAACTATAGATATTTTTTTATTGGAAAATTAAAACACTAAAAAAATTTAATGTTAAATTTTGAAAATATAGAATTTATGTGAGACAAAATAATGTTGTAAATCTTTTATCTGGATCTATCCTAATTAACTTAGGAGTTTCTATATTTAACAACTACGGTTATATATATAGAAAGGTATCTCTTATTAATCCTAACACCAAGAAAATTTCGATTAACTTCCTGAATCTGTGCTATCAGAAGTTTCAGTTGAGTGAAAAGTAAGCTTCATACGAAGTGTATGCTAAACATAAACTTTTGGAATAATATTTCTATAAACTTGTTAACACAAAATCGAGTCGAGAGATAGGAGCATTCGGTGGAACCGGTGAACTACACTTGCTTGTGGATAGATGTGTGGGACAAACAGCTCGTGGTACCAGCTGTCCACCCTTCCTCTTCTGTTTTGAAAACCATGTGAAACGAGAGTGGACAGAAAAGAAGGAGGTCCCGTACGGAGAAAATAAGGGAATGGGTAGAGTAAATATCCCTGGAGCCGGAGAAATCAGAGACGAAGCTTTACTAGCCTTTGATTTTTGAGTAAATATGGTATTTATTATTACTGTACAATATCCTTGTTATATACAAAATGTATATTATGGATGATACGTGGTTGGTTCGGTCGGTTTTTTTTATATATATTTAAATTAAATTAAATAATTCGGTTAAACTGTTTCATAAAAATAATATCGGTTTTTTTTTATTTCAATTTTTTTCGATTTCGGTTGGTTTTGGTTGGATTTTTCGGTTTGCATATTAATAGAATTCGGTTTGGTTTTGTTCGTTCGGTTTGAATGATTCGGTTTGATTTTTTTGAATTTTTTAAAAATTTGCGTAAATATATAAAAAAAAACTATTATAAACCTATTAAATTAATTATTAAACTTTTTTTATACATTTATAATAACAAATAGTAGAATGTATTTTTATAATTTTGATTTAATAAAATTATATATATTGCCATTAACCTATTAAAATAAAATAAAATATATGAAGCTTTCTACTCTGTACCTATACCCTCTGTCTAGTCTATACTTATACTCTCTGTCTATGTCTGTAGCTAGCTGTACTTTGTCCAAAAGAAAATATGTGCGTTTGGAATCCATTTTGGCCAAAGCTATTTCCTCCATGTTATTTTTTATTTCCTCCATCATTCAAACTTTTAAAAACACTAGTGACTTGCTTTTACCAAATTACCCTTATTTTTATTTCAAATTTAACACTAGATGCCATTGATCTAATAGATAGTCTTATATGAAAAAACACACCAATAACCTAACTTTAATCCAACATATATGATTCTACTTCTAAAATTAACCCTAAAACAAAGAACTTCAATTTTATTGAAGATTAATCATGGAAAATGAAGAAACCCAAACTAAACCGGAACGAACAAGGTAATTTAATCTTTGTTTTGAAATCTTTGTTTTCATGTTTTACCATTTCGAAACTTCTTTTTTTCAGCCAAACCCGATTTCTGCAGTTCTGAACGAAAAACAACTGATTCCGAGACGGTATCTCGGAATCAATTGTTTTGTTCAGAAGCAACTATTGCTAGCCAAAAAATTTAAACATTAGCGAAAGCATGTGATTCGGAGAGGCCATCTCGGAATCAAATGCTTTTTTTTAACTACAAAACATGTGATTCCGAGATGGCCACTCGGAATCAGATGTTTTGCAGTTAAAAAAAAGCATGTGATTCCGAGATGGCCTCTCGGAATCAGATGTTTTGCAGTTAAAAAAAGCATGTGATTCCGAGATGGCCTCTCGGAATCACATGCTTTCGCTAAAAAAACAGAATATAAAAGAACAGTCATATGGTCACAAAATCGAACAAAACTCGAAAACAGATCCAACCAAAAGCATAAACCCTAATCAAACCCTAAATCTACCAAATAAGAATCCTAACCTAACAAGAAGAGCCATAGCCAAAAGAAACCGGAAAACAAAAGACAGTAGAAAACTGAAGAGATTAGGGGTTTGAAAAGAAACTGGGAAACAAAAGAAAGTTGAAAACTGAAGAGAGAGATAAGTATCGTTATTTTCTTTGAAATTGTTAATAAGTAGGATAATAGAATAAATGGGTAGAATAATGACGTTCTTGAAAAAGAAAGAGATAGAATAAATGGGTAGAAGGACAAATGTGTAATTTCCTTTATGGAGGAAATAACAAGATGGGGTTATTTTCAAATTATGGAGGAAATAAAAATTATGATGGAGGAAATAGCATGGCCATCCATTTTCACATCCAAACGAGGATTTTGGATGGGGTTTGACTAAATTAGGGCTATCGATAATAACCAATTCCAAAATTTTAGCGCCGTTTTTAATCCCGTGGGTTGAGATCCTTTCCACCGGCGGAGAAGTTTACCCCGGCTGATGAAATAGCTTTTCCGCCGGTGAAAGGGTCTCAACCGGCCGGTTGAGAAAAGTTCAACCGCCGGGATAAGGGTAAAATTGTAAAACTTTAAAAACGCTTTCTTTTTGGGGCTGGTAAACATATTTTGGGTCTGAATTTAGTCAGACCCTTTTGGATGGTCCTTTAAAACCATTTAGGCATATCAAGAATAACCAGATAAAAGTGGTACGAAAACTAAATATTTTGATTCAGCCGAATCAATTCATTTGGGTTTGGTTCGGTCGAGTCGGTTTTTTTGATTTTTGCTCACTCCTAAGCAATATTAAACCCCTAAGCAACATTAAGCTTTAGAAAGCATGGTATTTATTATATTACTTTATACAAGATCCTTATTGTATACAAAATGTATATCTTAAATACAAAAAAAATGTGTATCTCAAATACAGAAGCCTAAAATATCTTTATTTAAATTAATTTTGTTTGATATAATTATTAGTTACGTATGTAAATTGAAAATCATTATTGTAAATAGCCTTGATTAAAACTATTTATCTAAAACAATTTAGAGTTTCAAAAATCATTCATAACTATTTAGCTTTGAAACTAAATTATTCTTAACCATATGTTTTTTAATACCGATTAAACCGTTGGTTTATTATTATAATCTCCATCTACTTTCTTTTTCATTAGATCAATTTGTCCGTCAATTTGAAATCAATTTTTTTTTCGTTCGATCAAGATATTTTAGACTGCATCTTTCTTTTTATTTTCTACATCTGCATTCATTGATCGGTTATCGCTTCACGTGTGATTTTGTTTTCTTCTCTTTTTGTTATATTTTTTTTGTTTCGAGTTATTTTATTGTTGTTTATGATTATATGATTTTTATAGTTATGTTGACTCTTTGGTTTCATACATTCAAGTAAATATTTTGCCAACTATATAGAAAGATTGATTTCGGGCAAACAAATTTTGTTATTTTTAGTTTTGCTCGTTTGTTTGCATAATTATGTATATTTGGGTTGCATATTTAGTTAGTGTGTTTTGGTTGCGAAATTATGTACACTATGGTTGCATAATTAATAGTGAAATCGGTTGCTAATTACGTGTACTTGGGTTACATAATTACTATTTTATCTTTTTGTGTTTTGGTTACGAACTTATGTGAAAGTTTGATTCAAAAATAGTTTAAATGATAAGCAACATCCAACAATAATCAATACTTATGAAGTCAAGGAAATTTCTAGAGGCTAGGGTCGTGGATCTAGAGAGAGGAATCATGATAACTATAAAGGCAGATGCAACTACAATTGTCATGGACGAAAAGAAGACATATATTATTCTCCAAATAGGCCATCATGCGAGCTTTGTGGCAGGTTTGACTATGTTGCCCCCACATGTACAAGGATGATCCTAATGTTATGAACCTCACACATGCACAACAACATCAACAGAGGTTATATCCAGATGCATACCTTATAACTCAAGATTCAAACAATGATATTACATGGTATGTAGACTCATTAACCACTCATCATGTGACTCGCGACCCTAGTCTCATGAGCCAAAAGATAGACTATGGATGTAAAGTTTCTTTCCAAGTTGGAAATGATAAAATATACTTGATTAAACATGTTGGTAACTCTAGTTTCTCTGATTTTAAAATATACCAGTTAATCTAAATGATGTTCTTCATGTACCTATGATCTCTAAAGACTTATTCTTTGTTTCTAAGCTAACTTCTCAAAACAATATATTTGTTGAATTTTATAAGGATATGTGTTTTGTGAAGAATTTTACAACATGGAAGGTTATTATAATATTGAAAGCTATGCAGAGTTTGTACTGCATTGACAAGCCAGTGGAACAACCTTCTAAAGTTCTTATTTCCGAGTTATCTTTAGGCTCTAACTCTATATTTTATTTACGTAAAAATGGCACCTTAGATTGGGTCATCTTTACTCAAAAATTTTGTTTAAAATCTTACACATATATGATGTTTCTTTCAATAAAAATCATCTTGTATTATCAGATTATTTTATGTTTGGTAAATCTCATAAATTATATTTTCATGTTTCCCATTCTCATGCTTCCAATATTTTTGATCTTCTTCACAGTGACTTGTCAAGACCAGCTCCCACAAAAGTCATAAATGGTGACAAATGTATATAAATTTCCTAGATGATTATAATAGGTTCTCCTTGGTGTATCTTTTGATGCACTTGTATTTTTTCTAGAGTTCAAAGAGCTAGTAAATAATCAATTTGAAAGACACATCAAATTCTTGCAAACCGATGTAGTGGGTGAATATAAAGATTTCTTACCATTCACTAAAATTTATGAAATCAATATCAGAATATCCTACCTTATTCTTCTTCTTCAAAAGACAGATCAGAGATGAGACATAAGCACATTGTTGAGACAAGTCTTACCCTTTTAGCCCAGACTCACTTGCCATTCTTATTTTGGTATGATGTCTTTTGCACAACCACTTATCTAATCAACCGCCTTCCGAATCCTGTATTGGACAATAAGACACCCTATAAAATTGCTTAGTTTAGAAAAGTAGACCACTCAGTCGTAATAGTCTTCCGTTCTGCCTAATTTCCTTACATAAGAGACTATCAGTTCAATAAGTTTAGTTTTCACTCTCTAAAATGTGTCTTTCTTTGCTATCCTGCCACTCACAAAGGTTACAAATGCATTATTCCATCAAGGAAAATCATCATTTCCAAACATATAATCTTCAATTATAAGAAATTTTCATGTTCTTGTCAATTCTTTAACATCAAAAGGCCAACTGCTCAAGTATTTACACCCTATTGTAATTGGTTTGTGTATTTTCCTAAAATACCTACTACATCACATTTAATTAATGATACGATGTAGTGCAATTCACATGCCTCGAATTCAACTGAAGAAGAGCTGTTACATGTACCATCTAATGCTTCAAGTCCACATCCTACTCCAATTACGTGTGTCCTTACTCATAAAGAAATAATCTGTTGGGTCCAGCAGCAAACGTATTAATTGTAAAAGGGGTAAATAAAATAAATCCATTAGTGTATTTATTATTTATTAGAGGACAACATGTTAAAGAGGTAAAATGTAAAGAACTAACAATTAAATACAAGGACTATCTGGAACAAAAATGGGGACCACTTTCCCCACTATATAAGGGATCCCCTTTATTCCTGGGTAGGTGGACATTATTTAATACTTTCTCTCTCTATATTCTTAGCATTAGTCACATCAAGCACTAGATCCAAGATTCTCTCTTTTTGTCATTATTTTACTCTTCATTGGCACCGTGTGTGGGACCACGTGATACCTGAAGGGCATCTTTTCCTCGAAATCAAGACTTTAATTCAACAATGAATGATGAGACGACTATGGAAGGGGTCGGGAGAGTGACAGCCCGAGCTGTTTCGCTGCCCGAGGGCGAAGGAGCCCCCGACCATGATCACTACGCACTTGGTCGGGACAAGCGATCGACTCTTATCATGACAATGAGACAATTGATGGAGAATATCTCAAAAATAAACGCTAAGAAGGAGAGAGACTTAAATGAAAAAGAGCCTGTGAAGAAAAAGGAAAAGAACCAATGATTGACAACCGCGGAGAAGACTCCTCGGGGCAGGGTCATAATAAAGACGCCCGACCTAGTCACGGTTATCCGGAGTCCCAGCCGGACTAGGAGCGGGAAGGAAAGGCAAAGCGATATTCGAAAGATAATCGAGGCAACTCTACTGATTTTATTTCGGACGATTCCTCGGGTAGAGAATACCGACGCAGGGTAAGACGAAGTAAGTTCGCAAGAAAAAACAAATCCCAACGCAACAGGGCACTGTATTCCGACTCACATAAGCTCAAGAAAGACAACACCGAAAAAAGAACGCCAAATTCTCACGAAAAAGAAGAAATAATGAGAGCAAGTAGAGAGGAACGGGTTGTTCTGCCCCAGGTCCGGTGGAAACCGTCAGTTAGCCAGACGCACGGGTACATGGTTAGCAGCCAGTTCATCAACCCGGACAACAAAGGATTATACGGAATTCCCACCGAGGGACTCGGTGGTGGTGCTTTTGGTTTTGGGCTGAATTGGAGGGCGTCACCACTGTCAGATGAGATACTGTCGGGACATCTCCCGAAGAGATTTGACATATCCAAACTAGAAAAATATGATGGCAAAAAGGATCCAGACAACCACCTAGAAGCTTTTAAGAACTTCATGTTGAGTTTCGATAATGACGACAAGTTGTTGTGCCGAGGTTTTTCAATGAACTTCAAGGACCAGGCATCTAAGTGGTACAGCCGATTACCACAGGGTTGCATCAAAAAATTTGGGAT
This sequence comes from Limnanthes douglasii subsp. nivea, assembly GCA_036936605.1. Taxonomy (NCBI): domain Eukaryota; kingdom Viridiplantae; phylum Streptophyta; class Magnoliopsida; order Brassicales; family Limnanthaceae; genus Limnanthes; species Limnanthes douglasii. The sequence continues at coordinate 293,665,691 of JAUPFV010000002.1, forward strand.
GTTTTGGATGATGTTCCGACAAGAATTCGTGGGAAGAAAAAGCCTCCGAGCTAATGGAGACACAATCATAAACTTTAAACAAAGGCTGTGAGAGAGCCTTAACGATTATACCAGACGTTTTATTGATGGATAGACCAACCTTGACCACTGCAAGGAAAATGTAGCTTTGACGGGATACCGTTTAGGACTACTCCCATGACCGATGAAACAAACGGTCACAAAGAAGCAGGCTTTTACCTTTTCCGCCCTCTTAGCTCAGGTGAAAGCAGATATTGATTGAGATAACGAGGCCTTTGAGTTAGCAGCACAGATACAGTATAGCGCACAAGCGTCAGTAGTCACAAAGAAGGGCACTCAATCTTGCTATGTCCCGTAGGCTCAACCAATTAGCACGATACCACATGCTCAACCCGTTCCGACCAAAGCTTCGACACCTCAAATTCAGAGGGCTAAACAGAACAATCAGGTGGTCACGCGACCCATTTCGAACAAATGGATCCGACCTGCCTACTTTGCTGACTAAACTGAGTGTGTGTCTACTATATATGAAAAGACTAAAAATAGTGGGATTTAGCGAAGGCCTTTTTATATCCAACACCCCGGGAAAAGCAGAAATAATCGATACTGCAGATACCATGAGGATGTGGGGCACAATACCAAGGACTGTATTTCTCTCAAAAAGGAAACACATATGCTGATATAAAATGGAAAACTACTAGAGTATGTAAAGAAGAAAGCACAACACGGTGCGACTTCGAAAGAAATGGCGACGGTACAAAAGTCGGAAACAACAATGGAAATTTCTGAAGTAACAGATCTTTTTTATGTATCCGTCGAATATCTCGACCCCGATGTCAGTCGTAATATCATCGGGGTCATAGAAGAAGAAGTTGTGGAAGGCTGGAGGAAGGTAAGCAACCTCTGTCAATACTTCGAATCTTTGACTATTTTTGGAGGTGACTTTATGGCAGGGATCACTCATTCTTCTCGGAAAAGACATATTGTGAACTTGGCGACTCAGCTGGAGGCTCAGACGTCTCCCCATGTATAGGGAAACCCATCACCAATCTTATATTTTGACGACGATGACATGAGGGACATAGCCGGCCCCCATGAAGATGCAGTCGTCATCGAAGCAGCCATTGCAGGAGAGGAATTCCGCCGCATACTTGTCGACACCCGAAGTTCGGTAAACATATTCTTCTCGTCTACGTTTGCCCTGTTTAAGAAACCCCCCAGTGATTACAAGGTCGGATTGGACTATTGTGGGATTTACAGGTTCGGCCACAGTGGTAATAGGAGAATTTGAGGTCGTTGTTCAGCTCGGTCGTGGGTCGTTCAAAATAGAGGTTACTATTCTGTTTGTCGTGGTAGATGCGCCGACTTCTCATAACATAATTTTTGGCAGATTGTGGCTATCGCGGATGCATGTGGTGATATCTACTATTCATCAATGTTTAAAGTACGTGGTCAGTAAGAACGTGGGGGTAGTAAGAAGCAGCCATAAAGTAGCGAAGGAATGCTACCGCGCATCGTTTGCACCAAAGGGTGATCAAGAAATGGAGCAAATTCGGGACTAGCAGTTAAGGGTACTTCCATTAGGGTCATTACCTGTGGATGATCCTAGGGAAGCTCCCAGCTTTTTGACTACCGATGAAGATTGCAAGAGATATTAGTTCACTGCAAGGAAAATTTTGCAAATCGGAACTAATTTGTCACCGGATTTCAGGGCAAAATTGATTTTATTACTACAAGAGAATTTGCATTTGTTCGCTTGGTGTTCGGAGGACGTTACCATGGTCCCAGAAGACCTGATAATTCACAATTTGGCTATTAACCAAAACTTCCAACTAATCTTGCAAAAGCATCGGGCGTTCTCACCAGAAAAAGCGAAATTATTCTACGAGAAGTCGAAATAATGCTCAAGCTACCCACTATGGACATCCAATCCCGTTTTGGTGAAAAAGAAAAATGGCAAGTGGAGGATGTGCGTAGATTTCACCGACCTCAACCGAGCATGCCCCAAGGACCCTTTCCCGATGCCAACAATCAACTAATTGGTCGATTCAACGTCGGGGAACAAACTACTCTCTTTTATGGATGCGTATCGGATACAACCAAATCAAGTTAAACTCGGTTGACCAAGAAAAAACCACGCTCATCATCAGGCGGGGGCTATATTGTTATAAGGTCATGCCATTCGGATTAAAAAACGCAGGAGCAACGTATCAGAGGCTGGTAAACAAGGCGTTCGAGAAGAAGATCAGAAGGAACATGGAAGTCTATATAGACGACATGCTCGTGAAAAGCGAGATCGGTGATGACCACCTTCCTGATTTGAGAGGGACGTTTGACAGTTTAAGAGACATAAACCTTAAGTTGAACCTGGAGAAATGTTCTTTTGGAGTACGGTCAGGAAATGTTTTAGGATTCCTCATTAGCGAAAGAGGAATCAAAGCAGACCCAATCCAGTTGCAAGCTCTGGCAAGCATGACCCCTCCAAGGAATATCAAAGACGTCTAGATATTAACCGGACGCCTTGTAGCTCTGAACCGGTTTATATCTCGCTCATCTGATAAGTGTGCTCCTTTTTTTCAGGTTCTGAGAAATGCAAAGTCTTTCGTTTGGATACCGGCTTGTGATGAGGCATTCTTGGTAATCAAAAATTACTTGTCATCCTCGAATCTCTTTACAAAGCCTCTGAAATGGGAAGTTCTTTTTGTCTATGTGGCAGTTTCTGATTTTGCAGTAAGTACGGCTTTGGTCAGCGAATCGGGAGTAGTCCCTAAAGTAGTATATTTTTTGAGCAAAAGCTTGTTAGATGCAGAGACAAGGTACTTGAAACTGGAAAAGAGGGCATTGGCTTTGCTCACCGCGGGAGGAAAAATGTGGCCATACTTCAACGAGCACTCAATTATCGTTCGAACGTCGTTTCCACTCAAATATGTGCTTCAGCGCCCAAACATGTCGGGACGAATGTCCAAATGGCCGGTCAAACCGGGCGACTTTGATATCAATTTCGAGCCAAGAACGGCCATTAAGTGCCAGGCCTTGGCTGATTTTTAGTCGAATTTCATTCCAACCGACCAGAAAAAGTAGAATCGCCCGGGGAAGACAAGCAAGTTGAATGGATTATCAGAACTCATGGAGGGTCGAATGTCAGTGGTTGCGGTGCATGTATACAGATAACCACCCCTACGGGTATAATGATGCACGAGGCGATCCGATTTGGTTTTGCCACGTCTAACAATGAGGCTGAGTACGAGGCTGCTTTAGCTGGCTTGAGGTTAGCACATGTGTGTAGAGCCAGACATATACGCCTCATTAGTGATTCTCAGTTGCTAATAAACAAAGCCTCGGGAGAGTCAGAAGCTAGGAAAGAGAACCTGGTTCAGTACCTAGCGGCGTTGCGTATGTTAGTCGCGTCGTTTGCCAAGTTAATATATGAACATGTCCCCACAGCCGAGAACGAGATTGTAGATTCCCTCGCATCAGCATCGTGCTCAAGCAGTTGCCTGTGGGTAACATTGCAAGAAAACCCTTCGATTATCAAAAGGACAGAATTGGACGACCGACCAGAGATCGCATGCCAGATATCTTCAGTAGCCTTGTCGGATTGGAGGAGTGATATCATAGGTTTTTTGGCAGAAGGATCGTTACCAGAAATTAGTGTGTCGGCCAGAAAAGTGCGAAACAAGGCTCGAGGGTACGTTCTTTTGGGAGAAATATTATACAAGAAATCTTTTAGCAGGCCTTTGCTGAGATATCTGGGGACGAATGAATCACAGATAATTGTGTCAGAACTGCATAATGGTGAGGGGGCCGCTCATTGCAGCTACAAAGCGTTAATAAGGACAATTTTTCTTGTCCGGTTTTATTGGCCAACAATAACCACCGACGCTAGAGATATAGTAAAAACGTGCGACACTTGTCAAAGGTTCGGAAACGCAATCCATATGCCCGCAGCCTCGTTGGAATCACTATCGAAAGGCCTTCATTTTAACCGATGAGGAATCGACCTAGTAGGACCATTACCGATGGCGTCCGACGCAAGACAAATCATAGTGGTGGCAGTGGATTACTTTTCGAAATGGGTAGATGATGATGCACTGTGAGGAACAAAGACTAAAGATATCATTAAGTTCATTTGGTCGAACATCTGCTGCAGATTTGGGGTCCTACAAAGACTCACGATGGATAATGGACCGTAGTTTGATAGCAACGAGATGAAATCCTTTGGTTCGACCCACAAAATCAGGCAATGTTTTTAGCTCCTTTCCACCCGCAGGAAAACGGGCAAGTCGAGGTCACAAACCAGACTATCATAGACGGACTCAAGAAAAACCTGGAAGGAAAAGCCGGCAAATGGCCAGATTATCTACAGGAAGTATTATGGTCCTACCGCACCACTCCCCGAACGACGACTCAAGAATTGACCAACACCTTGGTCTATGTGATGGATGCAGTAACCCCCGCGGAATCAATATTCCCATATTTCAGGATCGGGAGCTATGATGAAAACAGAAATTAGGATGAGAGACGACTAGCTCTTGATCTATTAGAGGAAAAACGGAGCCGAGCTCAGCTCAATTCGTTAGATTATCAGACCCTAATGAGGAGCCAATACACGTCCAAAGTACGCTGACAAGAGTCCAAAGTCGGAGACAAAGTTTTGAGAAGAGTTTTCATGCACACTAAGGATAAAAGCCTCGGCAAACTTGCCTTGAAATGGGAAGCCCCATATGAGGTAGTGGAAAGATTCAAGAGCAGGACGTATCGATTACAAGACAAGCACGGACGTTTGTTAAGGCTCCCCTGGAATATCGAACACCTGAAGATGTATTAGGATTAATTTCTTTTAATTTCCTTGTAATTATTCTCGTTTATGTAAAAACGTTTGGTCCGGGACGCACTTTTTCCTACCTCGATGGCGCGATGAGGTTTTAATGAGGCATCCATGACAACCGATCTTTTTAATCTACTCATTGTGCCTTCAAAAATTAGAAAGACAGTGTCAAAGGAAAGTCCATCAACTGACGAACTGGTAGACAACTTTTGACAATCTCAATTGGCTACAAAACCTTAATTGGTTTTTTCAGTTTTTAACTGGTCCACGTTTGTTCCCGACCGTAAAGGGAAACTTTCAATTAAATATTGATCTACAGAACCTTAATCGGTTTTTCAATTTTTAATTGATCCACATTTATTCCCGACCTTAAAGGGAAAATTTCAGTTAAATATTGATCTACAAAAGTTTAATTGGCTTTTTCAGTTTTTAACTGATCCACGTTTATTCCCGACCCTAAATGGAAACTTTCAATTAAATACTGATCTACAGAACCTTAATTGGGTTTTCAGTTTTTAACTGATCCACGTTTATTCCCGACCCTAAAGGGAAACTTTCAATTAAATATTGATCTACAGAACCTTAATTGATTTTTAAGTTATTAACTAATCCACGTTAGTTCCCGACTCCAAAGCGGAATTTTCAATTAAATATTGATCTACTGAAGTTTAAAAGGCGAATAATTTCAAAGACATAACGGGTAAAGCTTGATGAAAGTTATACAAATTCGGAACAAGTACAAAACAAAAAGGGTTCATTCGCCCAACTGGCTACAAAACAGAACCACAAAAAACATCGAAACTTGGGAAATAGATAAAAAAAAGGGGGAAAAATTTAAACATCTCAGTTTCTGAGGCATATGATTCTTCATCTTCACAGACTACTTCGGTCGGGCGGTCTGCCTCTGGAACATCTAACCACATTGAACCAAAAGCAAGGTCGGGAAATCGATTATGCAGGCTTAAAACGAAAGAAGCTTTGGCTTCGACGGATTCTTTCTCCATCCATTTTTCACACTTTGCAGCGAAAAGGTCATTTGCGGCTCGGAGGTCAGCAATTTCCTTTGTCTTCTTTGCCACAAAGTGACGGAAAAACGGCTCTGGAATTTCGCTGCCACCAACTACCGAGCTTGGTCGACACGGTCTTTTTTGACCCGCGCCAGAGCTTTCTTAGTTTTTGACGCTCTTTCTTTCGCCTTTTTAAGCCCTTCCTTCAGGAGTGTTCTTCCCGCGTCTTCCCTTTTAATCTCGTTCTCTAGCTCGGTTATTTTCTCCTGAGTATCGGTCAACTTTTGGCTTAGCTTCCCCGCGCCCTTCTCTTTCATAGCCAGCGACACACTCATGCTATACAAAGATAAGGATAAGTTGGTCGCCTCTGGCTCATTGATAGCGTTAGTTTGCACAACCTCGGTACTGTTAGGATGAGCTTCCTCTCGAATTTGGGAACAAGCCGCTTTTGTGTCCCCCGGTTGGGAGGAAGGCTTTACAAAATGGAGTTACTACCGGTGTGGTTATGTTTAGATCCGCTTTCCTGAAGTTTTTGTGCACGCTCCTTTTCCAGTGTCTGACGCTCGAAATCCCTTCGAGCAACACCCAAAGGAGTAGCAGCGATATTAATGCCTATACGGAACCCGACAATGGTTGGGGTTAATTGCACCGGGTCGGGTGAGATGCCTCCCACCGGAGATGAAGAGGCGCTAAAGTCTCCCATTGTAAGGAATCTGGGTTTATCGAGGCACTCGAGAAAAAGAGGAGAGGGTAAATTACCAGTTGCGTTTACCGACGAGAGCGTCGGTTCATCATGTAGATTGATAGGGGAATTTCGGGAAAAATTGCTAGAAGGGATGACGACCGCTTCGGGGGTTGGAGCAATAGCCGGCTTGGGAACAAGGAAAGACTCCGCAGGCAAGGGAATTGATTGGACAAGATCGTGGGGAAGAGGCACAGGTGTGAAGCGTTTTTTTATTGGAATCCCAAATCAGTCCTGTGGCTCGGTATTCGTCGACTCGGTCACTAATACTAGTCCAGTCAATGAATCTAAACAAAGGGTTTGGTTTCTTTTTCGGTTTCTAGGTATGCTGTGGTATTTTCTTTTTCATAAACGCTGGTTTCTCTCTCTAGAATGGCTAATGGGGACTCTCTCTCTCTATGATTCCTCTGAGGGAGCGAGTTATGGTAATGTAAGAAGTATTTATAGGCAAATTTATGCCTTAACCTTGCGCATGGGGAAGTCCAAACGAAAAAGAGCCACACGAAGTCGAAGAGTCTCCTAGAGAGATGTGCAGATGAGAACGGTTCGAATAAAGGAATGACACGTGTAAGCTGAAACCGACTACGCAAGAAATAGGTAATGATCAGGATAGCTCCATAGGCATGCGTCGGCGCCAGAACTCGAGTGTTATTCAAACGAGTTCCACGTGTTCGCTAATGCGAAGAACAAAAATAGATAACTTTTCAAGCAGGCCTAACGACCCGGTTGAGCCCATAACTAATTTACCAGCTAGAGTTTAATAAGCCCACCACCATAGGTCAGGAGATGGGGGACAAGATTAATCATCTCTCAAGGTTTTAAGAGACATGAAGCGAATTGGTTCTGGTTTGGTGAGTAGGTCGGTCACCACCATAAGGTAACCATTCCTGAAGCTTTATGAGTCACGATCCCGAGGTACTTAGCCAAGATACTCGCAGGCTCCAGAACCCAAGGTAATTTTTGACAGTAGGTGTTTCCTCGATTTACTCATGAGTCTTCATTCCCGAAGCTCTTGAAGACTGGGGGGCTACTGATAAGAAAATATTCTGTTAGTATTAATTTTAAAAGGGATAAATAAAATAAACCCATTAGTGTATTTATTATTTATTAGAGGACAACATGTTAAAGAGGTAAAATGTAAAGGACTAACAATTAAATACAAGGACTATTTGGGATATAAATGGGGACCACTTTCCCCACTATATAAGGGAGCCCCTTTATTATCTAGATAGGTGTACATTCTTTAATACTTTCTCTTTCTACTTTCTCTCTCTACATTCTTAGCATTAGTCACATCAAGCACTAGATCCAAGATTCCCCATTTCTCGTCATTATTTTACTCATCACTTACCAATCTTGTACATAATACAATAATCCAATATACATCATCTACCATTCATTTCTATTCTAAACAAATTACAACATATATATCACAACCATCTCCTTCCTATAAGTATCAGACGTCACCATTTAGTTACTCATTGTCAAACAACATGTCGTACTTCCTTAAGGCTTCATACAGACCATCACTTGCCTAGACAAACTATTTCAAAAAGATCCAATACTTCTTCACTCACTCTGCAAGATGCTACAAACATCTTATCTCAAACCAATGCTCATCTTATACATACCAGGGCTAAATATGGTATCTCTAAACCAGAATCTATATATACTAGCCTTATTAACACAACTAACTACCAACTAAATCATGAAACAAAATTTACATCGATTGGACCGGTCTGATGTAACAGACCTTGTAAGATCGACATAAAGTTGAAGTTCTTAATTTTGGTATTCATATATGTAACAAGCTTATAAAGAATGTTCATTGGCACTTAATCACTCATATATCAATATAAAAATCATAAAAGTTTAATAAAAAATATTCTCTCCAAATTAAAAAATTTCAACACATAATTAAAAGGCTTGTGGGGCATAAGCGGAAGAATACTCCAATAGTGTAAATAATGCAGGAGACGGTTACAATTCCTAATCTATTCTAGATATTTCTAGATATCTTTTTTTTAAATATTTCTTTTTTTTAGTGTTTTCCTTTTCTAGTTAAGATTCTAGTAATTTTCCTTATTTCGATTCTAGTAATTTTCCTTATTTCTAGGAACTTCCTATTTTATGCTTTAGGGTTTCTATAGTTTTCTCTATATAAAGAACCTTATGTGCTATGTTTTAAAGACACTTTTATCATCACTATTAATCAAAGTCTTCGAGTTTTCGAGATTTGTTATTTTCTGGTGGATTCCAGAGTTTTTTCTTCAAGTTTGACACCCGCAAACTTGAACCTTCAATTTTAAGACCAACGTTTGTTGTCTTAGTGCATCCGACTGCATCAGGTGGTATCAGAGCAGGCAATCTCCTACTCTTTTCAAAGCTTGAACAGCTATGGGTGATCAACCAGTAACCATGGCCGACATGGAGGGTTTCACAGCGAGTTTGAACGAATCAACCACGAACCTGGCAAATCTGGTGGCAGGGTTAACTAATCAAATTGCAGCATTAACCAATCAGATTGCTAACGCAGGACAAGGAGGAGAAGAAGCAATGGGACGAAATCAGAATCGACAAGGCAGACACATACCAGTTGTTGAGGAGCCACCCCGAGTCCGACATGGTGGAAACAATCGACTTCCTGTTAGAAACAATCAACAACAAGGCAGGTATAACCGTGTCGCTGTTAATGATTCTAGCTCGGAGGAGGAATTGGAAGAGGAAGAAGCAGAACAAGGGAATCAAAATAATCAGGATTACAGAGTGAAAGCTGATATTCTATTGTTCTATGGTACTATGGGTGTCGAGGACTTTCTCAATTGGCAAATTAATGTCGATCGGTTCTTTGATGTTATGGAAGTCCCGGAGAGTAAACATGTTAAGACTGTGGCTATCCGGTTAAAGAAGACTGCAGCTGTTTGGTGGGACAAATTGGCTATTCAAAGGCAAAGACAGAGGAAGGGTCCAGTTAGAACATGGCGCCGAATGAAGCAGCTAATGACTGAGCGGTTCTTACCGGAGGACTACGAGCAGATTCTTTACAAGATGTACATTGATTGTGTACAAGAAAGCAGGACCGTGACTGATTATACATCAGAGTTCTTACGTTTCTCTGAACGTAGTGACTTAAACGAAACAGAGAATCAGAAGGTTGCTAGATACATTAGTGGTTTAAAGGGCTCTCTTCAAGGGAAAATAGGGTTACAAACTGTGTGGACAGTTCAAGAAGCATCCAGTCTAGCCTTGAAAGCGGAATTGATGGAGAAATCATCTCGGGGTTTCACAAATTTCAAGAGACCCTCGATCCAGAACAACATCGAACCAATTGGAGAAACGGACAAAGGCATGATTAACAGAGATTCCAACTCTCACAACAAAGGAGCAAGTAGTTCCATTAGTGGCATTCAGAAGGACAAAGCACCCACTCCGAAACAGAACATTCCTTATGCTAGGCCAACCATCGACAAGTGTTTCCGTTGTTAAGGAACAAGTCACAAATCGAATGTTTGTCCCAGTAGGAAGACGGTTGCATTACTAGAAGAAGAAGACGACTTTATGGAGAATGAGTATGTGGGAGTTGAATTTGCGGAAGACGAATCTGAGGACAGAATCAGCATTGTTTTACAGTGACTGTTGCTATCATCCAAAGAAGAGGGACAACGCAAGAATCTGTTTAGATGTATTATTCTATTCAGAACAAGGTGTGCAATGTGATTGTTGACACTGGGAGCTCCGAGAATTTAGTTTCTCAAAAGTTGGTGTCATATTTGAAACTACCCACGACTCGTCATGAGAAACCGTATGGTCTTGGATGGGTGAAGAAAGGATCTACAGTAGGGGTTAGTGAAACTTGCAAAATTCCTCTATCAATCGGTAAGCATTACAAAGAGGAGATAATTTGTGACGTTTTGGATATGGATGTTTGCCATATTCTCCTTGGGCGACCATGGTAGTACGATAACGACATTACCTACCGAGGACGAGACAATGTGGTCATGTTTACATGGGGGAATTATAAGATTGCAATGGCTCATGTCAAGGATTTTGGTAGCATTGCAAAAGAGAAGAAGTCAAGCTTCCTAGTCATGTCGCATGATGATAAAGAACTTGACAAGGCTATTAAGGAATCACAGTTTTTTTATCCGGTTGTGGTCCAGGGGTTGATGAGTACCGTGACGGAGGAGACAACAACTCCACGTGAGGTGTTAGAAATTTTGGAAGATTACAATGAGTTAGTTGCTGAGGAACTACTTGACAACCTGCCTCCTATGCGTGATATACAACATCACATTGACTTGATCCCGGGTTCTATTCTACCTAATCTTCCCCACTATCAAATGAGCCCTAAAGAGAATGAAATTATACGGGAACAGATTGAAGATTTGCTGAAGAAAGGATTAATCCGCGAGAGTATGAGCCCTTGTGCTGTACCAGTTCTTCTCATTCCAAAGAAAGGTAATCAGTGGCGAATGTGTGTTGATTCTAGAGCCATCAACAAGATCACAATCAAATACCGGTTTCCTATCCCTCGGTTGGAAGACATGCTTGATGAGTTGAATGGATCAAAGGTGTTTTCCAAAATAGATATTCGAAGTGGGTACCATCAGATTCGAATCAGGCCTAGAGATGAATGGAAGACTGCTTTTAAGAGTAAAGACGGATTGTACGAGTGGTTAGTGATGCCTTTCGGCTTGTCAAACGCACCTAGTACTTTCATGAGGTTGATGAATCACGTTCTCCGTTCTTTCATTGGGTCCTTTGTAGTAGTTTACTTCGATGATATTTTGATCTATAACAAAGCCAAGGACGACCATTTAGAGCATGTACGGCAGGTGTTACAAGTCCTCCAAGAAAATTAGCTGTACGTGAATTTAAAGAAAAGCACATTCTGCAAAGCCAGCTGCTGTTTTTGGGGTTTTTCGTTGGTGAAGATGGGATTCAAGTAGACGAAGCCAAAGTGCGTGCAATAAAAGATTGGCCCGTTCCCAAAACCGTAACTGAGGTACGCAGTTTTCATGGTTTGGCTACTTTCTACCGGAGATTTGTAAGAGACTTCAGTACTCTTACTGCACCTATTACCGAATGCTTGAAGAAAGAGAAGTTTTATTGGGGACCAGAACAAGATGAGAGTTTTGCATTGATTAAGGAGAAGCTTTGTACTGCTCCTGTGTTAGCATTGCCGAATTTTGATAAGATATTTCAAGTGGAATGCGATGCTAGTGGTGTAGGAATTGGTGCTGTGTTATCTCAGGAAAAAAGACCAATAGCTTTGTTTAGTGAAAAGCTAAACGAAGTACGACAGAAATGGAGTACTTATGATCAAGAGTTCTATGCGGTATTTCGAGCTCTTCGACAATGGGAGCATTATCTGATTCAGCGAGACTTTATTCTGTTCACTGACCACCAAGCTTTGAAGTTTCTTCACAGCCAGAAAGTGATAAATAAGATGCATGCTCATTGGGTAAGTTTTCTGCAAAAATTTCCTTTCATTATTCAGCATAAGTCCGGAGCTCTTAACAAGGTAGCTGATGCTTTGAGTAGAAGGGCTTCCTTGGTAACTACCTTAGCACATGAGATTGTGGGTTTCGAATTTTTGAAAGAGTTATATGAAAGTGATGCTGAATTCAAGTAATTATAGGACAAGTGCAACGGTAAGCATCATTCTGCAGACTTCCATATTCGCGATGGCTATCTTTTTAAAGGAGACAGACTGTGCATTCCTTTCTCGTCGTTACGAGAGAAGCTGATCCGAGAATTGCACAGTGGTGGTCTTAGTGGTCATTTGGGACGGGATAAGACAATTGCAAGCTTGGAGGAAAGGTACTATTGGTCGCACCTTAGGAAAGACGCTGGAGCTATTGTTCGGAGATGTTTTGTTTGTCAGGTTTCTAAGGGACAATCTCAGAACACAGGTCTTTACATGCCGTTACCTGTTCCTGAAGATATCTGGCAGGACCTATCTATGGATTTTGTGTTGGGGTTGCCGAGGACGCAACGAGGTGTGGATTCTGTGTTTGTTGTTGTCGAAAGGTTTTCTAAAATGACACACTTCATTGCTTGCAGACAGACCGCAGATGCAACCAACATAGCCAAATTGTTTTTTCGGGAAGTTGTGCGTCTCCATGGGGTTCCGATGTCAATAGTTTCCGACAGGGATACTAAGTTTCTCAGTCACTTCTGGATTACATTATGGAGAATGTTTGGAACAAGTTTAAAACGAAGCTCTACAGCTCATCCCCAGAGTGATGGGCAAACCGAAGTCACAAACAGGACACTGGGTAACATGATTAGAAGTATTTGTGGTGATAAACTGAAACAGTGGGATTTAGCTCTACCGCAAGTCGAGTTCGCTTACAATAGTGCCATACATTCCGCAACAGGGAAATCACCATTTGCGTTGGTATATACCTGTGTCCCGAAGCATGTGGTTGATTTAGTTCCACTACAAAAAGCTCCTGGAGTTAGTGCATCAGCTGCAGCTATGGCTAAAGACATTTTGGACACTAAAGAAGCAGTCCGAGCTAGATTGGAAGCAACTGGGCAAAAAAACAAAAGGGCAGTAGATAAAAAACGGAGGCTCAAGGTTTTCAACGAAGGTGATGAAGTAATGGTGTTTCTCAAGAAAGAAAGGTTTCCAGTCGGTACTTATCGTAAGCTTCAGCCTCGCAAGTATGGTCCATTCAAGATTTTACGAAAGCTTAATGACAATGCTTATTTGATGGATCTACCAGACGACATGAGCATCTCTCATACGTTCAATGTAGCGGACATCTATGAGTATCATGCCGATGGTGTTCTTTATCCAGATAAGAACTCGGGGACGAGTTCTTTGGAGGTGGAGGAGACTGATGCAGGAGACGGTTACAATGCCTAATCTATTCTAGATATTTCTAGATATCTTTTTTTTTAAATATTTCTTTTTTAGTGTTTTCCTATCTTTTCTTTTTTAAATATTTCTTTTTAGTGTTTTCCTTTTCTAGTTAAGATTCTAGTAATTTTCCTTATTTCGATTCAAGTAATTTTCCTTATTTCTACGAACTTCCTATTTTATGCTTTAGGGTTTCTAGGGTTTTCTCTATATAAAGAACCTTAGGTGCTATGTTTTAAAGACACTTTTATCATCACTATTAATCAAAGTCTTCGAGTTTTCGAGATTTGTTCTTTTCTGGTGGATTCCAGAGTTTTTTCTTCAAGTTTGACACCCGCAAACTTGAACCTTCAATTCTAAGACCAACGTTTGTTGTCGTAGTGCATCCGACTGCGTCAGTAAATTCGAAGAGAACCCGTGTAATTGAGACTAAAATAAAAAAACAAATTTTATAAAAAGTATTTAGATCTAAAAACAAAATAATTTTTTATAAGACTGGAATTATATGTTATAATTGTGGTTGACTATACTATTTTCCAAAAATATTGAAAAAAACAATATTCTATAAAGTATAAATTCTAATCGGTCGTATCATACATTTGCATCATTGCATGTTTCCTATAAAAAAACCTATATGTAAGTCAATTAAATGAAACACTATCTTGCAAGTAGGAAAATTTTATTAAAATTTTTGTATGTTCAGATAAAAATAAATAACTAGAATTTGTTTTACATACGAATCTAACAAACTCGTTTTGTCTATATGAGGGATTTTTATTAGAAAATTATACTCTTATGAGAAAATAGTAAAACTATATACTTATGAATTCTGAATAAATAAAACAACCCATTTTAGTTACTCTTGTTTTAATGATAATTATTTGTTGTGGCATGTTAGACTTGCATATATAACTTATAATATGAAAAATTTAATTGTTAAAACTTGACTAATTTTATTTAATATAATTTTATACGAAATATGTTAGCATGCGTTTAATCAATATAAAAGAAGCTTTATGAATTTAAAGAATACGAGCGGTGGTTATACTAATACTATAACAATTCTAATATACATTTTATTCATTAGGACATACATTTTATTTTATGTGATAATCCAAGTAAGAAACATTAAAATGTGAATGTAAGGGTTTTTTGTGTAGTTGAAGAAAATAGAAAAATGCACGCCTTCAATATTATAAATTTTCTAACGTAATTGCGGGATATAGGAGCGCAAGTTGGATCACTAGTCTAACCTATATTAAATGAACTACAGGGTAAATTTTAACATTTATAGAAGGTTTTACTTTTCGGGTTCATATTAAATTTTAATTTTAACATGTATATCTCACTCAACTATAGAGTTCTAGTTCATAGGGTTGGACGCGGAAAACGAAGTTGAATGATTGAGATACTTATTGCTTTAAATATCATTCATCTATAAAAGAGACATGATAATCTAAATATATTTTAATAGTAAAAATACCCTCAATATAGTGTAGCAAGTCATTTACAAGAGAATATACATACATATAAACCTAAGACATGCGTACATTTGATAATTGATTCAAAGTTGAATCATACCTTTCTTGTACGTATTTTCTATATAGAATTTTCCCGATTTATTTACCCAATAATTAGCTCAATAATTGGTGAATTCTATATATAGAGGGACGTGACTAAAACTTCTAAATTGATATTTCAAAATAATGGTAACCCAGTTTAACAAGTGAACCTAGACAATAAATTTTTAATGGATAAGAACAAATTAGTTGTTAAAGGTTTCAACATATAAGATTGAACTCAATCTGTGATGTATGTATCATATGTTAGTGGTTATAAAAGAGTAAGCTCAGTTTTTTTAATACAATTTTGTTTATGTATGGCATGTATTTTATACGATGATTAAGACACTCCATGGGATTCACCAATATACGCTGTTGTTGCTAAAGAGTAAGCTACCATATTTTTAGCCATGTGGACATGTTCATAGTTTACACTTTGAAATTTCACTATCAATGCTTTCAATGTTGTTAAATACTTGACCAAATCATCTTTCCTATCCTCGGATTTCCTTGTAGCATGATTGACTAACAATTATGGATCACCTAACAACCGAACTCGCTTCACCCCACAAACGTGCGCAAGTTGTAAAAATGCCAAGGCCACCTCATTCTCTGCTTCATTATTCAAGGCTAGGAAACTGAAGCGGGCATCACTACTCCCATCCAAGTGGTTAATTGAACTCATGTCTCACACCCAACGATACTCGACCATATATTAGTCCCGACAACCCATTCATATTTTTTTTTCTTGATAAATATCGATCTTCGGTTGTTTAGAATGAATTTCAACCAAATAATCAGTCAATGCCTAGCCTTTAATCATGGTTTGAATTTCAAAATCTATGCCAAAGTCACCAAATTTACACACCACTTGGTCATCGACCTGAAATATCAGGTTGGTGGAGAACATTCTTCAATGGAAACGACGTTCGAAAAACTATCGAATGTACCTGAATATATGGTTGCATTTATTGTATCACAGTTATTAAATCTACAACCAACTTTTCTACTTCTAAATACAACTACTCCGAATCCAAAAGGCTTTTACTCAAATAATAGATAGGTCAATGATAATTATCTACCTCTCGAATAAGTACCGCACTTACCACGTAATCTAATATCGTGATATGGACAAATAATTTTTGTCATGGGCTTGGCTTGGTCAAAACTGCGAAAGAGGACAAATATTATTTTAAACCAATTGAAATCTTTGGCTTCTCCAAGTACTTGGAAAAAAGGGAACATTTGTCCGATGACGTGGATATGAATCTGCTCGAAGCTGCCAATCTGCCAATCAAGATTTGGACTTTCTTATTGGTCCGAGGTGGAGCCATAATGTTTCAAGCGTCTAATTGTACTAAAGCAGTCTCTATTCCTTTTTCACTAATCATACAACCCAAAATTTCCAAGACCCAACTCCAAACCATACTTCTCCAGATTTAACTTTATATTTATTTATTTATTTCAAGTTGTTGAACGTTCCCTCCAAGTATGAAAAATGGTTGACATCCCTAGTGATTTCACCAACATATCATCGATATATAACTCAATGTTACACCCGATCTTTCCTATGAATGCTTTGTACACCAAACTTTGGTAAGTTGCTCTCACGTTCTTTAACCCAAAAGGCATGACTTTATAACAGTGCCAAATTCTCCCCGTTATAAAAAAAAGTGCTATCATAATCTTTAATGTCTAACCTGATTTGGTTGTGCCCTACATATGCGTCCATGAATGACAATAATTTATATCTCGACGTGGAGTCTACCACTAGGTCGATATGAGGAATTGGGTGGGTATCATTAGGGAATGCTATATTTAGATTAGTGAAATCCACAGACATCATCAAACTCGGCAATGATGGCTTCAAAATTCTCGTAAGAGAAATACATTCTTTTCTGAATAACTGGTCGAAACTTTTATCAGATTAGGAGGCTGTGACATATTACCTCTTCGGGAACACTTGTAACATCCCCCGTACACCAAGTAAACATATGTAACGATGTAGACAAAAAAAGATTAATTTTCCCGCACCTCTAGCGATAAAATAATACAATTTTCAACATTTTTCCTCTAGAAAAGGTGTAGCTCTCACATAAATTTATATAATTCCTCATCTTGTCAAAAATAGTTTCTACGCACTAACTTAATTCATTAAAGTGAGAAGGTCGAACCCATTTGTTGGACATGAGTGTAACTACTATTTGAGCGTTGGCCAGCTGATGAACCGTCCTTGACATGATGTGATATGTGGTTTGAAACTCTTAGTCGTTACTAAAAAATTTGTTAATTCTGAATCGGTTGTGGTTGACGACTTTGTGTACGAGTCTATTGGTAAATAACGGCCAAGGATTACGAATTTTGTTCTTGTTGAGAAGCAAACTCAGAGGCTTGAGTTTCCTCCACTAAAATCCACTTTTAAACCTAGGATAACAGTTCTCTAAATGTAAAGGCATGTTTCTTTTTGAAGTTGTCTTTCATAATACTGGGCAATAATCCCACCATATACCTAGTTAACACCATGATTTCTTCGCACGTCTCAAGCTCGGTTCTCGTCTCAACACACTCCTAGGTATAATCAATTAGGCTTTCTATAACCCTTTGTCGATAGTTAATAAAGTATCCTCATTCGCTCGAAATGTTTTTCTTCCTACAAATTTTGAACAAAACTAGTCCAGAATATAAGGGAAATATGCTAATTTCCTTTCAAATCAGATCAAAAGAAAAAAAGGAAAGCACAAAAACCCAAGTGAAATCAAAGACACAATTGTTAACGGAGTTCAGCAAATTATACCTACGTCTCCGGACCTGCTGCAGATCGATTTTATTAGGAAGACACAGTGACTCTGTCGTTTTTCGATTACATACACAAAAACTCTAGCACTTAGTTTTTGTAGAGACTGTAACACTTAAAAAGGGGAACACATTTCCAGTCCTTAATGTGTAATTTATGACCCACTAAAATTATAGTGTCTTTTCGATTCACTCTAACTCGCTTTAATGTGTTTAGCACTTGCCTCATCTCCATTGTCTTTCACTGTCTTTTCATCTAGTATATCTTCTATCCAATAATAACATGTTGAATAAGGGTGGATTATTATGTCAAAATAACAATCTCCCACTTGAAGACTGGTTTCAACCTGTCTTCACACCTTGATCTATGCAGTAGATCTTTCTGGTCTTATTACTCTTGCAGACCAATTGAAGCTGAACACAACTTCAGTTTTTCAATGGCTAATGTCTTTGTCAACATATCAGCTGGATTCTTGCTTCCTTGAATCTTTTCGAGTATTAGCACCTCATTTTCTAATAACGATCTAATGAACTGATAGCGAAGACTGATGTGCTTGGTTCTTGAATGAAATGTTGAATTCTTCGCCAATTGAATTGCACTTTGACTATCACTATGCAGAACGTTGTTCTTCTGTTTGAATCCCAACTCGGTTAACAAACCTTGAAGCCATATCATCTCTTTACTGGCTTCGGTCACAGCTATATACTCACGCTCTGTAGTTGATAAAGTGACAATTTTCAGTAACTTTGACATCCAACTAACAGCTGTAGTTCCAACAGTAAATATATAACTGGTAGTGCTATTCCACTGATCAACTTCACCTCCAAAATCTGCATCTACGTAGCCTTGTACCTTTAACTCACCCTTACCAGAGTAGAAACACTTTTCTATGGTACCTAGTAGGTACCTCAAAATCCATTTGATAGTTTCTCAATGAATTTTCCCTCGGTTTGATATAAACCTACTCACATCTCTGCTTCGTATCATCTTCCTATTCTCCTCATCCCAAACATGATAACCGAACTCATCTTTGCCATAGCCGATCATGAAACATTTTTTCGATTTCGGATCAAGCTTGTTCCCGCCTTAATCACTAATATGAACATACAATGTACAACCAAAAACTCATAGATGTGATAATTTTATATCCTTACCACTCCATACCTCCTCGGGTATTCGATATTCTAAGGGAACCGACGGGCCTCGGTTAACCAGGTAAGCCGATGTGTTGATTGCTTCTTCCCACAACTGCTTCGGTAAACCAGACTGTATTTGAATGCTTCTGGCTCTTTCTGTCAACATTCTATTGATACGTTCGACAATACCATTGTGTTGAGGCGTACCTGGAACGGTTCTCTCCATCCTGATACCATGCTCATAGCAAAAGTTCTTGAATTTGGTGTCCTCATATTCACCACCATTATCAGTTCTGAGCTTTTTAATCTTCAGACCTGTCTCATTCTCAACCATAGATTTCCATCTCCTAAAAACATCAAACACATCAGATTTATGCTTCAGAAAATAAACCCATACCTTTCGAGAATGACCATCGATAAAGGTCACGAAATAGTGTTTCCCTCCTATAGATGAAACAGTTGTTGCCCCCAGTGAACAAGCTCCAGCCTTTCTTTCTTTGGGGTTCTACCACTCGTCTGAAAACTGATTCTTTTATGTTTTCCAAGTATGCAATCTTCACACATGTCTATATCGACTGATTTTAGACCTGGAAGCTTCCCATTCGAGTATATAATTTTCATACCCTTCACACTCATATGACCAAGCCTCTGGTGCCAAACATTTGGATTTTCGTTTCCTGCTGCTATTGCAATTGAACAGCTCGTCTTTGCTGTCTTGTAAAGAGTACCACTCTTCTTTCCGCGACCAACCGTCATTACTCCTTTTTAAATTTTCCAATTGTCACCATGGAAGATCGTACGATAGCCTTCGCTAGTCAACTGCCCTACTGAGATTAAGTTCTTTCTCAGACTAGGGATATGTCTGACATCTTTCAGTTCCCATACAGACCCATTCAACTTAATCTTCACAGTAGCTTTACCAATAATATCACAAGGTTGATCATCACCAAGATATACTTTTCCAAGGTTACCAGGGACATACCTGTTGAAGAATTGTTTCTTCAAAGTAGCGTGAAACGATGCTCCAGAGTCTAATACCCAAGACGCTTCCCTACTTTCTAATGAGCATATTAATGCATCGTCTCCTTCTGAAGTGATATTTGTCTTTGTCTTCTTATCCTGGTCCTTTGGTTCTCTCTTGCACTAAAATTTATAGTGTCCGGTCTTCCCACAATTCCAACACTTGGTGTTTCTCAACCCCTGGGAATTTTTAGGATTTCTAGACTTGGACCTCCAATCACTTGATTTGGCTCGGTAGTTCGATTTACCGCGTCCATATACTCTGGTTGAATTTATTCCTCTCGATTCTGTATGTAAGACTGAGGAGATTAATGACTCACCTGATTTTCTCCTTCGAATCTCTTCACTAAGAACTAGGTCACGAACATCATCAAATTTCAACTTATTGCTTCCTGATGAGCTACTCGCCGCAGTGACAGTAGCATTCCAACTATCTTGTAGTGAAGACAACAGTATCAATGATCGTATTTTTTTTATCAAAATCAATTTCAACTGAACTCAACTTGGTTGTGAGTGTATTGAGTTCATTGAGGTGTTGAGCTACCGAAGCACCTTCCATCATTTGCAAATTGAATAAACGTATCATCAAGTGAACTTTGTTAGACGCTGATGGCTTCTCATACATACTGGAGAGAGCTTTCATAAGACCCGTCGTGGTTGTTTCCTTTATGATGTTAAAATCAACATTGCGGGATATCGTCAATCGGATGACTCCAAGAGCTTGTCTATCAAGAAGGGTCCATTCTTCATCTTTCAAACCCTCTGGTTTCTTTTCTGAGAGGGGTTGATAAAGCATTTTGTGGTACATATAATCTTCAATCTGCATCTTCCAGAACCCAAAATCTACACCATCGAAATTTTCGAGTCTCACCTTTCATTCGTCTGTAGCCATTGCTCCAACTCAAATCTGATTTCCTTTGGATTGCTACCAGTCTGGCTCTGATACCAGTCTAAGGGAAATATACTAATTTCCTTTCAAATCAGATCAAAATAAAAAAAAAAGAAAAGCACAAAAACCCAAGTGAAATCAAAGACACAATTGTTAACGGAGTTTAGCAAATAATGCCTACGTCTACGGACCTGCTGCAGATCGATTTTATTAGGAAGACACAGTGACTCTGCCGTTTTTCGATTACATACACAAAAACCCTAGCATTTAGTTTTTGTAGAGACTATAACACTTAAAAAAGGAAAACATTTACAATCCTTAATGTGTAATTTACGACCCACTAAAATTACAGTGTCTTTTCAATTCACTCCTACTTCTTTAATGTGTTTAGCACTTGCCTCATCTCTATTTTCTTTCACTGTCTTTTCATCTAGCATCTCTTCTATCCAATAATAACATATTGAATAAGGCTGGATTATTATGTCAAAATACCACACAACATATTAAAATTCTTAATATAACCCTGCAGTTAACACTTATACCATTTTTGAGGCCCTATTCTTAAACATCTATGAACGCTCAACATAACAACCTGTTATCATTATTAAAATTTATAATAATTTTTTTGAACAACTTCATATCATTATCCAAACCCTTTTTTCATTCAATTTCTCTAATTTGGAAATATAAAATCGTTTCCGCAAAAGCCCAAACAATATTTCATCATACTTTCAATAGGGACACATATAAACCTTCATTTGATGGATTCCTAAACTGTCTGTTTACCCGATATCTAAGGCTCTGACTTCCAGAGGAGAACTAAACTTGGGGAGTTGGTTGCGCTCCTCTTCTGATAACTACCCCATGTCAGTATTGTTCTTCTTCTTATTTGAATCTCTAGATCTCTGAAAAACGCGACGTTGTTCTGCCTGCTTCCTCAAACTCTTCTTTTTTCCTTTTCTCCCGCGTCGGTATTCCATGTTCGGGGAAGAAGACTCATCAAACTCATAAATGGATAAATCACTAGAAATTGTTGAATCATATCATTTCGTAGATTTTCTCTATTTTGTTGGAAAATGATGAATCTGTCGCCTTTCATAATGACGATCTCGAGCGCAATGCCCGTTTTCCATCTTGACATCTTCCAGAGATCATTCATTTCTAATTTCTGACCTGTGTCTTTTCTCGACTAGCTATGTCTACCTGCATGCCCCACACCAAAGAAGGTACCAGATGGTTCAGTTGTGTTTTCTGGTGGTAATAATAAGGTAGAGAAGCCACAGAGTGGTATCATGACTGAAAATAGTCCACGTGAGAGAAAAAAAAAATCGTCTAACGTTATATTAAAGGTTTTGGAGGGCTGTTCCAAAAGCGGTATCAGTACGGAAACATGCCATGATGGTCAAGTTGAAGCGGGTTTATCTGAGTCGAATGCGGTATCGGTTCGTAAGCAATTAGCTGATATGGCAGTTTAAATCAAGTGGAGAAGATTTAAGCTTGTTTATGGGCATGATATAAAGCTTAGTTAGATACCTATTAACTGTAACTTTAAGGTTTTGAGAGAGATTGTGAGTACAAAAATCTTCAGCGTTAAAGTCGGTTTTGATCAAGTATAAGGATAACGATGGAGATTTAGTGACAATAACTTGTAGAGACGAACTCATATTGGCAGAGCTGTCTGTGGATAGTAAACTTGAATCAAATGTACTCGAGTCGGTTATATGTTGAGATTACATATTATTGATCCTCAACAAGACCCTCTTTTGTTGGACGAAGAACAAGAGAAACCTCTTGAGATTCCGGATATTAAAGTGGATAAAAGTAAATCATATTCTCTCGGTGGTTCTATTTAAGAATCTAAAATTATGTATTTCGATAAACTGGAGAAAAAGGTTCAAAAGAAATCATAAGAACCATAGAGTAAGGAAAATAAAATTGATGATGGCTTGTTCGATTTCTCACAATGTTTCGGTACCCATGTGGGTGTTAACCCAGATGCTCATGTTGACTTGCATGAGCTAGAAATAGATTTATGTTCAGAAGCACTCAAAGAAACCATTACAGGTGAAGAAGCTCAAAGTATGTTTGACAAAGCCGCTGCAACTTTTTGTTTATGTGGGTTTGTTGATACTTATTGGACTGACAATGTGAATGACAGATGGTCCACTTCAGGCTATTGTTTCGATACTGGTTCAAAAACTTTCTCTCAGTCTAGCTCATTGAAATAATTCACTAAAGAAAAGTGTCACAAATTAGTGCATTCTTTGCTCCTATAATTTTCAGTTACAAAGAAGCAGACAGATAGTACCCGCAAATTCCCCTCAAAGAAGTCTGTACCCGTAAATTCCCCTTAAAAAAGCAGACAGTTCAAATCAATTCTCAACTCTTCAATGAAGTTAGTAGAGTAGTGAGAGTTACAGTAAGAAGTCTGAAAGTCTCGAATTATTAAGTGATGTTAGTGGGTTGTGAGAATCAGATTTTCTATAAGTACTGAACTCTTTTGTTTCATTCTTCAAGTAATAAAATCAACTCTTGTGTATTCTTGTTGTTTCAGTTGGTGTATCTGTTCAATTTGTTTCAAATTTCGAGGGTACAGACACTATGTCTACACACACAACTATACTATATTTAGAGCACTACAGACAATGAAAGAATCCGCGGTTATTTTAGAACATTAAATAAATACAACGTCACCTTCTCAGCCGCCTTGTCTTCTTTTGGGAAGAAATTTTTTCTCTCTCCTTTGAAGATTCTCGCCGACGATAGAATCAACACTTGAAGACAACTAATGGAGCTAAAACAAAATTTTACATCACATAAATTCCATATTCTTCTATTTTTTCTTCTTATCAAGGCCAATAAATCCTTCTCTCATGGGTTCAGCACAATCAGAAGATACTAGGCCTGAAGGATGATAAAAAAATTATCTTGCTACTCAAGATACTACATGAGACAATGCCTGGTTCACTAACAGTGGTGGTAGCCACCATGTCACAAGTAATACAAGTTAATTGACTTCGAAGTCTGAGTATTCAGGTAACAAAGATATATTTGTGGGTAATGGTCAAACATTACTAATAAAACACATTCGACATTCTAATATATATTCAACTTCCAAAACACATATTTCACTTCCAAATATACTACATGTCCTTATGATGAACACAAAATTATTATCTGTTTTTCAGCTCACTAACAATAATAAGGTGTTCGTTGAGTTTCACAAGGGTTTTTTTTCCGAATAAGGGAACAATGATTTTTCTTTTCAAAGGGATATCTGAGAATGGGTTGTACAAGTTGGACAACTTAGGTAAGTCACAAGCAAGAAAGATTTTTCCTGTCACTACTCAAGCCATCCTTCCTGTTACTGAATCAATTTCTCATAGAATTCTTTATGCTGTTGTTTCTAATTCTCTAAAAGATAGATGGAATAAGAAGCTTGGGAATCCAACTCATAACATTCTAAATATTTACTTGAAAACATGTAATTTGAATTTAGTTTTAACAAATGTGAGGAGTTTTTGTGAGGCTTGCTCTCACGTTCTTTAACCCGATATTTCCTTTGAATGCTTTGTACACCAAACTTTGGTAATTTTCTCTCACGTTCTTTAACCCAAAAGGCATGACTTTATAACAGTGCCAACATCTCCCCGTTATAAAAAAAAAGTGTTATCATAATCTTTAATGTCTAACCTGATTTGGTTATTTCCTACATATGCGTCCATGAATGACAATAATTTATATCTCGGCGTGGAGTCTACCAACTGGTCGATACGAGGAATTGGGTGAGTATCATTAGGGAATGCTATATTTAAATTAGTGAAATCCACAAACATCATCAAACTCGGCAATGATGGTTTCAAAATTCTCGTAAGAGAAATACATTCTTTTCTGAATAACTGGTCGAAACTTTTATCGGATTAGGAGGCTGTGACATATTACCTCTTTGGGAACAGTTGTAACATCCCCCGTACACCCAGGAAACATATGTAACGATGTAGACAAAAAAATATTAATTTTCCCGCACCTCTAGCGATAAAATAATACAATTTTCAACATTTTTCCTTTAGAAAAGGTGTACCTCTCACAGTTATTGCCAGAAATAAATAAAAAAAAAAACTGGAGGCCTTCCTCGGATCATCCATGGGATCAGACACCAAATTCGACCCCGGTAAATGATATCATATTGATTAATATGTGATTCCGTTTAGGATTCAAATACTTTGAGGTTATATCGAACGAATAGATAGGATCTAAAATAACTAGAGTATTCTCTTGCTTCAGAGCTCTAAAACAACTTCATATCATTATCCAAACCCTTTTTTCATTCAATTTCTCTAATTTGGAAATATAAAATCGTTTCAACAAAATCCCAAACAATATTTCATCAGACTTTCAATGGGGGCACGTATAAAGCTTCATTTGATGGATTCCTAAACTGTCTGTTTACCCGATATCTGAGGCTCTGACTTCCCGAGGAGAACTAAACTTGGGGAGTTGGTTGCTCTCCTCTCCTGATAGCTACCCCATGTCAGTATTGTTCTTCGTCTTATTTGAATCTCTAGATCTCTGAAAAACGTGGCGTTGTTCTGCATGCTTCCTCAAACTCTTCTTTTTTCCTTTTCTTCTGCGTCGGTATTCCATGTTCGGGGAAGAAGACTTATCAAAATCATAAATGGATAAATCACTAGAATATGTTGAATCATATCGTTTCCTAAATGTTCTCTATTTTGTTGGGAAATGATGAATCTGTCGGCTTTCATAATCACGATCTCGAGCCCAATGCCCGTCTTCCATCTTGACATCTTCGAGAGATCATTCATTTCTAATTTTTGATTTGTGTCTTTTCTCGACTAGCTATGTCTACTTTTCATATTTAAACTTTGGGATATCATCTAACAATCGCTTCTTTATGATTATCAGAGCCGATCATTCTAATTGATCATTGACTTATTGGTCATCATACTGTTATTCTTCAGTTTTTTTCTCTTTGAACAGATGGTCCTCACATTAAAATACCCGATCCTAACGCCCTCTACCCCGATTGCGAGCTCGTATTAAAAACCTGTGTTCATATCTCTTAACAAATGTGTAATTTTGAATAGTTATTTAGGAGACAATAGCTCTCTATATCAATCTTCTCCCATTGTGATCGACAACGATCGCTCTAAAAATATTTGTACCCGATTTTGCTACCATATAATGCTGGAACCAAGTCGAGCAAAAAACACGAGAAATATATAGCCAATGTGCCAAAAAACGGTTGTAATATATTAATTGTTCACCCTTCCCCAAAAATAGAATCTTCCTCAATAATAAAGATTGTGGCCCCAAACCCACACAGGTGACCTAGTTTAGAATATTCCACCCCCTTATTACACTAAACCTACTTATATATTTAATATTACAGTATATTCCCTTGATATTACTTACTTTACCATTTTCTATAACAAACTTATACATTAAGGCCAAAACACCGTTAACTTGCCCGACCCATGTAGGTCCGAAAAATTACTCCCTTATCCTACACCACAAAAGATCATAAATAATATCACATATGACCAACGTAACGAAAAATAACCTTAAAAACACACATCTTCCCATTTCTCAATACATACACAAGAAAATAATAACTTTATCTCGAAAGAAATATTACGGATCATGTGTCCCTAAACATATATGTCGTTCTTCTTTTGAGAGGTATTTCACCGCTATTAAACTCATGCTATGAATAGAGGCTGCAAGGACATGCAAGAAAACTGAATGATCACTCATATCTTTCGTTTTCTTTATAGAAGATTACAACAAGCATAATTGTGGAAGAACCAAACCCTGATAAGATTATCTAGTAGATATTTTTAGTGATGAAACAATCAAATAATGCTTGGATATAAAATATTATAAATTATGCATTCTAAAGTTGAAGCCTTTTGTACCCATAAGGTACAAGAGGCATAACAGATAAAGAAAATGTTAATAGCCCACAACCAAACTTCAAAATAAAATGCATCAGATATCGACCCAACACGACCAGTAAATAGGACAATAGCAAGACCATCATGAAAGCTTATTCTAACAAATATAATCTATTGTTACAAGTTTCACTTCAAATGTGTAACTAGCATGAATTAACCGATCAAAATTGCATACTTAAAATCAAAACTAATATATTTACAAACCATGGAGTGCCTAAAATTAATCAAGATCTGCTAACTCGTTAATATTTTCAAAGGTACAAGGAAAACTAGATATCGTGTTTATGGAAACTTATGAAATTAATATAAAAGAAACTCGAAGTATATTCTCAATATGAAATTTGAAGAGGATATTGATATGATAGAGCAAACAGTAAGTAATGAAAGTTTAATATATATTTTTGTGTACGATGTGTAATGTGTGTTTGCTTAATGTACATAATGATACCATCCAACCAAATAAAAATGGAAGACAAGATCTAGAGATCCTAAACTGTAGGGTAATACAATCCAAGGCACACATACAACATATAGAATCAACAAAACACTAACCAAAATAAGAATTAAAATCAACAACAACAATTAGGGACCGATTGTAATTTGATCAATCACCAACAACCTATTCTATATATCTAATTCAACTTTGAATCGATTACAAAAAATTAGGTTCACTATTGTTGAAATGGTTTACCACTATTTTCAAAATATCAATTTAAAAGTCGTAAAAATTGTATGTATATATATTCTCTTGTAAATGATTTGTTAATATATACCTAGAGTAATTTTATTATAAAAATATATTTAGATTATCATGTTTCTTTTAAAGATGAGTGGTATTTAAAGCAATAGGTATCTCAATCATTCAACTTCATTTTCCGCGTCCAATACTATGAACTAAAACATTATAGCTGAGTGAGATACACATGTTTGTTTCTTTGATCCTAAAAAATAAAACCTCTTATAAATGTTAAAATTTACCCCGTAGTTGATTTAATGTAGGCTAGACTAGTGATCCAACTTACGTTCGTGTATCCCTCAATTAACTTAAAAAAATTATAATATTGAAGACTCATATTTTTCTATATTCGCCAACTACAGAAGAACCCTTACATTCACATTCTAACGTTCCGTACTTGGATTACTAATAAATTGCCTTAACTTACCCATATAAAATAAAATGTATATTCTAATGCATAAAGTGTATGTATTACACTTGTTATAGTATTAGAATAACCACCACTAGTATTCTATGAATCTTAAAGTTTCTTAATTAATTGATTAAACACATGATAACATATTTTGTATAAACTTACATAATATAAGATTAGTCAATTTTAACAATTAAATTTTCCATATTATGACTTATACGTGCAAGTCTAGCATGACATAACAAATAATTATTATTTAAACAAGAGTAACTAAAATGGGTTTTAGAGAAAACAAATTTGTTAGATCCCTCATACGTGAAAGTCTAGCATGCCATATTTTCCATATATATTTTTACTGTTATTTCATAATAATACCATTTGCCAATAAAAATCCCTCATATAGGCAAAACAAATTTGTTAGATTCGTGCATAAAAACAATTCTAGGTTTTTACCCTGAAGATAACAACACATTAAGTTTTTTTTTATCTCATGAACATATAAAACTTTATTAAAATTTTCATAATTGCAAGATATTATTTCATTTTATTTATTTACATCGAGGTTTTTTTTATAGGAAACATGCAACGGTGCATATGTATCACACTCATAACACGTAATTCCATTCTTATAAAAATTTATTTTATTTTAGATCTGAATACCTTTTTCAAAATTTCTATTTCTTTATTTTAGTCTCAATTACATGAGTTATCTTGGAATTTCTATTATTGGAGTATTCTTCCGCTTACGCGCCACAAGCCTTTTAATTATGTGTTCAAATTTCTTAATTTGAAGAGAATATTTTTTCTATTAAAATTTTATGATTTTTATATTGAGATATGAATGATTCAGTGATGACAATATTTTTTATGAGCTTTCTCCACACATGAATTCCAAATTAACAATTTATACTTTTCTTTTGATCTTATAATGTTTGTTACATCAGACCGGTCCAATCAATGCAAATTTTGATTCATAATTTAGATAATAGTTAGTTATGTTAATAAGACTAGTATATATAGCTTCTGTTTTAGAGATACTATATTTTACTCTAGTATGCATACGATGAGTGTTGGTTGAAAAAGATGAAAGGTTTTTAGCACCTTGTAGAGTGGGTGAGGAAGTATTGGATCTTTTTAAATAGTTTGTCTAGAACAAACACACTTGGAGTAGGATATGGACTAGAAGCATTAGAAGAAACATGTAACAGCCATTGTTCAAGATTTGAGGCATGTGAATTGCACTGCATTGTAGCATTAGTGAAATGTGATATAGTAGGTATTTTACGAAAACACACAAATCAATTAAAACATGGTATAAATACTTGAGTAGTTGGAGTTGTGATGTTAAAGAATTGACAAGAATATGGGAATTTGTTTTAATTGAATACTACCTGTCTGGATGATTTTCCTTGATGGAGTAATGTACTTGTAACCTTTCTGAGTGGCAGAATAGCAAAGAAAGACACAATTTAGAGAGTGAAACTATACTTATTTAACTGATAGCATCTTATGTAAGGAAAGTAGGCAGAATAGAAGACTATTACGATTGAGTGGTTTGGTTTTCTAAACAAAGCAAGTTCATAGGGTGCTTATTGTCCAACATAGGATTTGGAAGTCAGTTGATTAGATAAGTAATTGTGCTGAAGATATCTAACCAAGAAAAGAATTGTAAGTGAGATTGAGCTAAAATAATCAGACTTATCTGAACAATGTGCTTTTATACCATCTATGGTCTATCATTTTCAGCGAAAAAATGAGGGTTGGATATTCTGATATTGATGTCACAACGTTTCGTGAAAGGTAAGAAAGCTTTGTATCCACCCATTACATCGGTTTGCAAGACCTTGATATGTCTTTCAAACTGATTCTCTAGTATCTCTTTGAACTCTAGAAAGACATCAAGTGCATCATCCTTTTTTATAAAGGATACACGAAGGAGAACCTACTATAATCATCTAGAAAAATTTATATGATATTTGTTCCAACAAGTTAGTGTGAAGAAGATCAAGAGTATTAGAAGTATGATGATGAGAAACATGAAAATTTAATTTGTGAGATTTACCAAGCATAAAATAATCACATAATACAAGTTGTTTTTTATTGAAAGGAATATTACACATGTGTAAGATTCTATGGCTCCAAGATTTGCTGACCTTCGTAACTCCTTACCCCTAACTATCTCCTTCTCTTATTGCAGGTATTCTCGATTTCCCAGACACTTAGTTTGGGACCTTACGAAGTCCTTACCTCTGGAACTTTCATCAGATCGTCGCGAGGCTCTAGATGCTCAGTGATATTGTTCCCACCTCCGCTCGATTATTTCTATCCAAGTAGTTATACCGATGTTACTACTATTTATCCCTCAGCCACCTAGTACTTTTGTATCCGTTTCACTTATCTTTAATATCTCCTCCGGGTATGCCCCAGGTATTTGTATGAACTCTCTATTTATTTAAATATTTTTTACCCACCAAAAAAAAATTTAATGTTAAAACTCAAAATAATAATAATAATAATAATAATAATAATAATAATAATAGAGTATTTAAATGTTTTTAATTACTAATAAATTTCATACTTTGTTTTTGGGAGCATCAAATTTGTCATATATTTTGGTAAATATGGAAACTCCTAAGTTAATTAGGATAGATCCAGATAACAAATGTACAACATTATTTTGTCTTAACATAAACTCCATATTTTCAAAATTGAACATTAAATTTTTTAGTATTTTAATTTTCCAGTAGAAAAAAATATCTACATTTTATAAATTTCATAGTTTGTTTTGGGAGCATCAAACATTGATGTTGAAATTTCCGGAAATTACGACACTTATAAATAGAGTATTTAAACGTTTTAAATTACTAAACTTGGGCTTGTTTAATACTATAGCATAAAATATAAGACTTAAGGCAGGTTTGGAACAAAAGTAGAAGGTGTTTGATCACAATAATATCATATAACTATATAAAAAATATTTGGATGATTTAGAAATATATTTTGTACGTTTTTATTACTAGGTCCCTTTTCGCTATATAAATATACAATCGCCAAAAACACTTGAATCATCATATTTTGATTGAGGCTGCCAGTACATTTGTGAAGAAATTAAGCCAGAAAGAAAAATGGAAAAAACATCTGTGAAAACAGTTTTATTAATCTCTTTCTTGGTTGTTTTACTATGGAGTTCAAACTTTCACATGGGAGAAGCGGGAGGATCTAAAGAGGCTGGATCGAGTAAGAGTCCGACAAAGGATGTGCATCATGTTGAGATATTAATCTGAACGTGTCAGCAACATAACCAAAACATGATGTAGCAGTTGCATTTTATTAGGAGTAGTGGCTAATTATTAGGATCTGTTTGGCTCTAAGTAGTTATTCAGTTTTCTTATATATTCATGTAGTTCATTCGTAGTAGAAATAAGTTTGTACTCTTCTTTCAGCAGTTTTAATACAACAAAAACGAGTTTAACTCATTGCTGTTTCTTTGTTAATTATCTGAACACATTCACACACTTATAAATTTACATCAATCTGGTATCAGAGCAACATCTTACTTGCGGATGCCCAAATATATGCCCAAGAAAGTATCAATGGAGATAAACAAAAGCAAAGAGAATTCCGTGGGTCTGACCTATCCGATGCTTACCAAGATAAACTATACCGCGTGGTCTCTGAAGATGAAAGTATTCATGCAAGCACATGGCATATGGGAGGCAATCGAACCTAAGGATCCTAAGGCCTGTGTCGAAGACAAAACTGATAAGCTGGCACTAGCCGCCATCTTCCAAGGGGTCCCTGAAGATACGTTGCTGACACTCGCGGAGAAGAAAACAGCAAATGAAGCATGGGAGGCAATCAAAACTGTGTGTTTGGGTGCAGACAAGGTAAAACAGGCGAGGGCTCAGACATTGAAAGGAGAATTCGAGTCACTCAACATGAAGGAAACAGATCAATTGGATGAGTTTTTCTTAAAACTGAACAGCTTGGTCACTAGTATCCGAGCTTTGGGAGAGAAGGTGGAAGAGGCATACGTGGTGAAGAAGGTGCTTCGAGCAGTCCCACCAAAGTTCCTACATATTGCATCGGCTATTGAGCAATTCGGAAATCTAGAAGAAATGTCCGTTGAGGAGGTAATTGGTTCTCTCAAGGCACATGAGGAGAGGCTTCGTGGACAATCTGAAGTCAACGAAGGGAAGCTTTTGCTAACTGAGGAAGAATGGAGAAAGAGGGAACAAACCGAAGGACATCTCTTACTCACTCGGGAAGAGTGGTTGAAGAAAACAGGAAGGGATGGGACTAGGAGCAGCAGTGACAACCGAGGCAGAAAACCGGGTCGAGGGGGACGCGATAGAAGCAAGCTGAGGTGCTTTAATTGTAATGGCATTGGACATTACATGACGGAATGTCGCAAACCTCGTAGAGAGAGGGAATCAAAATCTGAGGTAAACCTGAATCAGATTAACGATGATGAACCTACACTCTTAATGGCTGGGTGTGGAGAGGAAGAGAAGGGACTAATCCGTGGTCAAGAATGCGAAATGGATGTTTGGTATTTGGACAACGGGGCCAGTAACCATATGACTGGGCACCGCTCCAAGTTTAAAGATCTAGACGAAACAGTGACAGGAAAAGTAAAGTTTGGAGATGGGTCTACCGTAAACATTGAAGGGAAGGGCTCAATGGTTTTCAAATGCAAAAACGGTGAAGAGCGAGTCCTCAAAGGTGTGTATTTTATTCCCACACTTCGTAATAATATTATAAGTTTAGGTCAACTATCGGAGGATGGCAACAAGGTTATTCTGAGTGGTGAGCACCTGTGGATATATGAGAAAAGCGCTAAGCTGTTAATGAAGGTTAAGAAATCCACGAATCAATTATACAAAGTAATCATTAAAGGAGACAAGGTAGAATGTTTACTGACAAAAACAGAGGAGACAACATTGCGGTGGCATTCAAGGCTTGGGCATGTAAACTTTCAGGCAATGCAACTCATGTCCAAGGATGATATGGTTTTTGGTTTACCAGTATTATGTCAGCCAAAAGGAGTCTGCGAAGGTTGCTTACTTTCAAAACAAACTCGAAAACCATTTCCGGCAAAGTCTGATTTTACTGTGAAACAAGCACTCGAACTGATACACGGAGACCTCTGTGGACCTATCTCACCTCAGACTCCAGCTGGGAACAGGTACTTCATGCTCTTAGTAGATGACTTTAGTAGAATGATGTGGGTTTTCATGCTCAGGGCTAAAGACGAAGCTTTGAGCACTTTCAAAAAATTTAAGGCTTTGGTCGAGAAAAGGCCTGGACAGGGGATACAAGTTTTCAGAACAGACCGGGGAGGAGAATTTTCCTCCAAGGAATTCACATCATACTGTGAAACAACAGGAGTTATGAGACACTACACAGCCCCGTATTCGCCACAACAAAACGGCGTTGTTGAGCGACGAAACAGAACTGTGGTTGCCATGGTAAGAAGCCTATTAAAGGAGAGGAACATGCCATCAAATTTCTGGGGGGAAGCAGTCAGGCATGCGATCTATGTGTTGAACAGGGTACCTACTCGATCTCTAACTAAAAGGACGCCATACGAAGCATGGACAGGTAAGAAACCTCACCTTGAGTATCTAAGGATTTTTGGCTGTTTAGCTCACATGAAATTGGCTGGAGTAAATATTAAAAAGCTAGACGATCGAAGCAAGGTTGTTGTTCATCTCGGAAAGGAACCAGGAACTAAGGGATATCGCTTGTTTGATCCAAGCACAGGTACTTTACATGTGAGCAGAGATGTGATTTTTGAGGAAGAAAAGAGTTGGCCCTGGGATGAAACTGAGGCAGAAAATGCGTATGTGAGCTCTAACGCATACGTGAACACTCCTTTGACTGTAGTTGGAGTTCAAACAAATACACAAGAGAACGTTAATGTGGAAGGAAACGCAGTCTCTCCTAATTCAACCA
Source organism: Limnanthes douglasii subsp. nivea (assembly GCA_036936605.1). NCBI lineage: Eukaryota > Viridiplantae > Streptophyta > Magnoliopsida > Brassicales > Limnanthaceae > Limnanthes > Limnanthes douglasii. The sequence goes on from JAUPFV010000002.1 coordinate 293,699,639, forward strand.
TGTCAGATACAAACAGAGATCACGAAGATGGAGGTTACATATCTGAGGGGTCAAGCAGTTCATCAAGTGAACCACATAAGTTCAGATCACTCAGAGACATCTACGCTGAGACGGAAGAAGTGGAAGCTGCAGATGAGCTATTGCTGGGAGACATTGATGAACCTGTTACATATGATCAAGCAGTGAAAGAAACATCTTGGAGGGTGGCAATGCAGAATGAAATCGAGGCTATAGAGAGGAACCAGACGTGGGAGTTAACAGAGTTGCCTGCAGGCCAAAAACCAATTGATCTAAAGTGGATCTTTAAATTAAAAACTGATACGGAAGGAAAGGTGGTCAAACACAAGGCTAGACTCGTGGCGAAAGGCTATATTCAGAGATATGGAGTAGATTATGAAGAGGTGTTTGCCCCGGTTACAAGGATAGAAACAGTGCGACTTTTACTAGCTCTTGCAGCGAAAAATGAATGGGAAGTACATCATCTTGATGTAAAGTCAGCCTTTTTAAACGGGGAATTGCAGGAGAAGGTTTACGTAACGCAGCCAAAAGGTTACGAGAAGAAGGGGGAGGAATACAAGGTTTACAAACTCATAAAGGCTTTATATGGTTTACGCCAGGCGCCAAGGGCTTGGTACACCCGTTTGAATCAGTGTCTCACCAAGCTTGGCTTCATAAAATGCCCGTTTGAACACGCTGTGTACATCAGACAAGAAGAAGGTGAAACACTTATTATCGGCGTGTATGTTGACGACCTTTTGGTCACAGGCTCAAACATTTCAAGCATCAACAAGTTTAAGGAACAAATGAATAGAGAGTTCGAGATGAGCAATCTTGGTAAGTTGACGTACTATATTGGAATCGAAGTTGAGCAGGGCAGTGGTTATATTGAGCTTAAGCAGACTGCGTATGCTAAGAAGATACTCGAAAAGGCTGGTATGAGCGACTGTAATCCAGCGAATTATCCGATGGAGCCTAAGATACAACTGCACAAAGATGGAAACGGGAAGCTGGTGAATCCAACTCAGTTCAAGAGTTTAGTAGGGGGGTTACGATATCTGGTGCACACTCGACCAGATATAGCGTATTCGGTTGGTGTAGTTAGTAGATTTATGGAGAAGCCTACTGTGTTACATTTTAATGCAGTTAAGCGAATTATACGGTATGTGAAAGGAACATTAAGCTACGGACTGGTGTACACAAGGAGTCGTGGGGATTATTTGTTGTCTGGGTTCTCAGACAGTGACCTTGCAGGAAATATTGACGACAGGAAAAGCACTAGAGGCATGGCTTTCTATTTAAACGAAAGCCTGATCACTTGGGTTTCACAAAAACAACGATGTGTAGCGTTGTCTTCTTGCGAGGCAGAATTTATGGCTGCCACCGCCGCGGCTTGTCAAGGTATTTGGCTACAGAAGGTGCTAAGTCATATATCAAAAGCGAAAGCAGGTCATGTCATTCTTTACATCGACAATAGGTCTGCAATTGACTTGACGAAGAACCCAGTATTTCACGGGAGGAGTAAACACATCGATGTGCGTTATCACTTTATTCGTGAGTGTGTTGAAAGTGGAACAATTGTTATCAAGCATGTGAGTACTAGTGAGCAGCGTGCAGATGTTCTAACAAAGGCACTGCACACAGCTAAGTTTGAAGAAATGAGGAGTTTGCTTGGCGTCAAAAATCTCCAGGCACGTTCGGATTAAAGGGGAGTATGTTGAGATATTAATCTGAACGTGTCAGCTACATAACCAAAACATGATGTAGCAGTTGCATTTTATTAGGAGTAGTGGCTAATTATTAGGATCTGTTTGGCTCTAAGTAGTTATTCAGTTTTCTTATATATTCATGTAGTTCATTCGTAGTAGAAATAAGTTTGTACTCTTCTTTCAGCAGTTTTAATACAACAAAAACGAGTTTAACTCATTGCTGTTTCTTTGTTAATTATCTGAACACATTCACACACTTATAAATTTACATCACATCATTCTGAAAAGAAGCCGATAAAGGATGAGCCTGAATCCGGAAAGAAATCGGAGAAGGGCCCGCCTCCAGAATGCAAGAGGGACAAAGATTGCGTTGACTATTGTGAGCCTAAACGCTCACGCTGTGAAAAACCTTTTATCTTGGGTAGGGGAATGGACAGCATAATCTCTACTGTAGGAAAATGCGTATGCTATTGATATGCCAAAATTCATAAACAATCAAACAAATGGATTTTTCCCATGAATCCTTCTTGAGTACATGAAGCAATGAAATAAATGAAATAATTGATTTTATGTGTCTTTTAGTAGCAGCCATACAATGGGTCCTTCTAGATATGAAGAAAACGGTCTTATGTAAAGAAGATTGTCAATTAACCACCATATAATAGAAAAAGTTGACATCTTGCGTGGAAACATCCTTATAATCAGAGTTAATATAACCCAGGTTCCATCCCAACTTCAGATAGAACATCTGAAGGGTTAACAACGGGAGTTCATAAAATTTAATATAAATTCGTTCAAAATACTAATGGAATAGAAAACGTCAAGTCTTTACGTATCACTACGTACATGATTTATCGTTAGAACAGTATAGTATAGGTAATGTATGAATTACTTTTTTTTTATCTTGTTTGGTGTTTGAGTTGTAATAAATTTAAAATGGACACAAATGACGATTTCAATTTCTATGATCTTAGATAAACAAAATTTGTCGACAACATTTTTTTTATTCATGTTGAAATAAAAAAAAATACTCTATTAATATTATTCTCTTGATCTTTATACCAAGTATTCTTTTAGTTTGTCTCTACTATTCATTTTACACTCTTCATTCACATGAATATTTATCGTTTTAATTATTCGTGTTCTTTCCAGCTATTAGGATATTATCAATAAATAATAACAAAAAAACATGTCCAATGTGTGTTTCCTAATTACAATAGACATAATTGTTATACCATATCCTCATATATTTGGTAGACCTCATAAAATATCAAATTATTTATTCTACTGCATCGACGATGGTTTCAACGCTATAAATATCTTCAAAACAAAAATACATCCCCTTCTTTTCCTTTTTCAAAATATTGAGGATGAAAAATATAGATGGTTTCATCAAATTCTCTACGTAGAAAGTTAATAGTATATACCCTTTTTTATCAAAATCCCTATAGATTTTTATATATGAATTGGTGAGAAATTTCACTAAAATCGACACCCTTTTAGGGTGTATATCCTTAAATCAACAAGCTAGCTTTGTATATAGAAAACATAACTCTAGCAATAACTTGCTTCTTATTGAAAATCAATTTAATCTCTACAAGTTGTTAAACCTTAGGTTGTGTTAGAACAATCTAATTTCTCATACATTTAAGAAATCTAACTTCTTCCTTCATGCCATTCAACCTCTTTAAATTATCAGTGTGTTTCATATCATCTTGTTGACTCTCGAGTATAATACTATCTCCCTTCATTTCAATAGCATAACCTATTATTTCAATAAAGTTGTACCTTTGTTTACATTTTGTTAGGTCTCTATGCTCTCGGCCATCTTAGGATTCATACAATTGGTGAACTTCCTTTAAATGAGCCATACTCGTACCAATTTTGAAGTTATCTTCGACATAAACATCTTCAACTTCACTTGCTTGCTAAGACTCATCATTATATTTACATCTCTTCTCTGCATTGCTAGGTTTGGTCTCCACCATCTTCATTAATAATATTATATTCACTTGAAAATCATATTTCGACTAATCAAAGGTTATGAATTCCAGGATTCATGAAACACAACCTATACATGTTTACTTTTTCTCAATGGCCAAGGAACAAACACTTTAATTCTCTCAACTACATATTATATGGCTTCACATATGCGTAGGTAGCACATCTGAATACTCTCAAATATGTTACCATAATTTTTCTTCCATTAGATATATCTTGAGGATAAATAAACTACACCAAAATAAATAGACTCATATTAAAGATATATGCAAGTATCATGCGATATTCTACCAATAAAATTTTGGCTTATCATACCTAAAAGTAACATAGACCTAACCATTTCGAGCAAGGTTTGGTGCATCCTCTCACCAAGCCTATTATGTTGATGATTTTCTCTCATGGCTTGGTATCTAGCAATGTTAACTTCATAATAATATTTAATGAATGCCTCATTCATATATTCCAAGCTATTGTCGGTTCTCGACTTTTATAGCCTCTTCTCAGTCTAATTCCCCATCAACTTTTTATGAACCGTAAAATATAAAATGCTTATTCTTTGATCTTCAAAAGTGTACCCCGTAATATTTTAGAGTAGTAATCTTATCGATAGATGAAGTACATTGCACCATTCCTGTGGGTTTTCTTCGATGACCACAAAGGTCCGAATGAATATATTCAAGTAAAACGTTGGTTGTATGGTCACTAGTTATAAGCTTAGCCCTTTTAATTTTATTAGCACACAACTTTAACAAAAGCTCAACTTTTTAAATGCACCATCATCAAACAAACCTTGTTTTCTAAACTCAATAGAAACTTGACCAGTCACATGCCATTACTTGGTTGAATCTCTCTTTATACTAGACACACGTCCGAACACTACAAACCTTTCGAGACTAAAACATAATTAGTGCTATAGAATTTCATAAGAACTAGTAAGCCTTGCAAAACCTTAAGTTATCTATCTTCACCCTTATAACTAAACCTTCGTCATCTAAATTTCCAATAAATAAAGGTTTCGCTTAACTTTGTTCATATAACTCATATTTTTTATAACTCTCTCAAGTCATGTAGACAACTTGAGTCAAACCTTTTGTATTCCCTTTAATGCACATGGTTGATCATTCTTTACTATGATCGTGCCACCATAAAATAATATCATGTTTATCAATCTTAGGATCCATCAGGTTTATTAGACATTATCTGAAATAAAGCTCCTAAGTCGAAGATCTATTTGTCACTATATCTTCAAAAAAACCATTAGAATATCAATGTATTAATAATTATTCGATATAATTTATACATCTCTAACTTCGTGTATTGATAACTACATTCCTTCATCATCTCAAGGGATTTTCTCCCTATATGATTGTTCTTCTTGCACAACCAATATTTTTTCTTAGACGACTCAAAATATCTTTGATTTAGACCAAGAACTTTGTCTATTGTTGATTGAATCTTTCATTTCATTCCTACCCATCACACTTAGTCTACGACCTTAATACTTGCGTCTAAGCCTCTCTTCATTTTGAAGATCCTCTGAATTCCAAGACATCTTCTTTTTGGACATCATAAGGGAATATTTCCTATAGACCATGATGTTAATAAAATGTCACCGTAAGGGAATCTTCTATGTAGAGAACTTAATGAACTTATTTCTTGATCTGCATCTTTCAACTTGACTTCAACATCATTAAAATCAACAATTTTATTAACATCATCAAATGGTCTTCAACTCTCATTGCTACCAACCATAGACAGTGTATATATCTATTTCTTGAAATACAGTCTCAGCTTACTCAAATGTTTGCCCTTAAATATTGACTAACTTGCACTAGCCACCTTTAGCCTACACCTAACAAGATATTTAAGATTCCAAATTTGGTGTCAGGAGGATTATTGACATTCAAAATTTTTATTCTCACAAGCTCTGGTTTAATTTTAGAATCAATAAATCTCTCTGGGCGTATATATTCAAACAATAATCATCATCTCTATACTAACTATAACAGACCAGGTTCTTTTATATGGAATATAATTGCAGGAATCAGAAGAGAGGCCGAGCTAAATGTCAAATGGCTTTTAGAAAAGGGAGAGATAGACTTCTGAAGGGACGTTTTGTTAAATAATCATCCTATTGCCAATGATCACTCTAACTTTCTGCAAGCTAATGTAAATTCTTTCTGGAAAAACAATGAATGGGACACTAACTCTATGTCTTTCTTCTTATTTCCAGAAAATATGAACCTGATTCAAGAATTTACAATTGATAGAACCAAGGAAGATACTTTGATTTGGAAATGTTCAAATAGTGTTACCTTTGGTGTGGTTTATTTTCGACTGAGGGTAATTTTGTCTAGAGTTTTGTGATATTTAAAGGGTATTTAATATTTGGATAGATTGTAGTGAGAGATTTGAGCTGCCTGGTTGTATTAAATTTTCATTACCCTCATTAATGAAGGTGGTTGGGTATTTATACCCTTAATTATGGGCCACATGGGCTTTCGGGTCAACTTATGAATTCGGGTCGAGTTCAATGACCCATTAATCTTTAAGAAAGTAAGTAATTAGCTTAGTCATGAAGTGATTTAGGTTTTAATACATTTAGTCCTGTTCGGATGGTTCAGTGGGTGGTTTTGTCCGAATTGCCCCTGTCTGGTTCCCTGAGTGAGTGGTGAGAAAATCTGGACTCATCAGTAGCCCCCTTTTTAGGTTATGATCGAAGGCCTTTGTCAAGACCTAAAAAATAGTTCAAGTGTACCCATAACTATGTCCGGACAATTCGAAATGTGTAGCAAATTTATCCGGACTGACTGAAACCCTTAGAAGCTGAACAGTTTTGCCAGAGATAGTGGGACACGTGTCCTTCTCTAATTCGCCTCACCGGCCGTTTTTCTCTTAGAATGACGCTTCCACTTACTTCGAAAAGTAACCTCTTAATTAATTTTGGTGACATCAGCGCCGTCTTTAATCATTACACATATCTTTTCGTATTCTCATAAGTATCAAAGCATCATTTGTTCTTTTAGTAAAAATTAGTCCACTTTTCAATGTTTTACCATCTCCATTATCTCTACTCTGTTAATCTTCAAAGCTTTTACCTCTCAAAAAACCCTTCTTTTGTTGTCAGTTTATGTTCACAGCAAGATCGCCCTAGTAAAAGGTGGGTGGCTCAACTTGTCGGAGTTAGAAAAAGCTCAAAAACTTGAATGAGAAAAACGCATTGCTGCAGGCCTCCCTGTTTCTCCTGTTGACAAGTCTGATACACCAAGCTCGGAGCCTGATAGGGGTTCATCTTCTTCCAAAAGTTCTAAACCCAGAAGGTTATTCCAGCCCAACCTTTCTCCAATCGCTTCAAGCTCATCGGTTCAAGAATTAGAACCCATTGTTGAACCAGAACAGGCGGTTACAAGCCTTAGGAAACCATCCCCATTCATTGTTATGGGATCAGACGCTGATATTTCCCCAGAGAAGCTAGTAGATCGACAAAGGGGTGGTTTGGTGAAAGGGCAGGCTACTACAGCACAACCTAAACCTCCAAAATCCACGCCTTCTAAGTCCGGGGCTAAGAGTAAGACTACAGGGTCAGAAGCACCCATTAAAATTTCCAAGGACAAGTTATCCGGTCCGGAGGAAACCAGTTCAAACCTTCGGAAAGAGACCTCCAGATCTGAGCCCCAGCCGGACTCTAGACCACGAGAGGAGAAGAATTCTCAACAATCCGGAGGGCCTACTGAGCCAACCACTAGCTCTTCTCTTCCAAAAACAGCTAACAATCCTTCCATGGTAATGGAAGATGTAATGGAGGATAGCATCGAAGAAGCCCCTTTTGAGACTGATGTCTTCGGGCAAACAAGCGAGACTACCATCACCAAGAAGAGAAAAGGCAAAGAGAAAGTGTGTTTAAAGCATCCAGACCTGCCAGAGTGCCTTGTAGGAAAAGTGGGGCCTTGCTTCCACAAAGTAAGTGTAAAATATGTGCTAGCCATGCAGAAGATCAATTATGCTTTTATTCATACAACTCAACTTGGCCGGATGAGGACGAAGTGGGGGATTCCAAAAAATGTTAAAGTGAGAATACCAGTTGATCTGGACACGCCCATGGATTGCAAACTCAGTGAGATAGTTTTCTACACTGAGTTATTTAAATGGGGGCTTAGGTTTCCCTTGGATCCAGAAATAGTCAGATATTTCCATTTGATAAAGCTTTGCCCAAGTCAACTAAGCCCTACTGTCTGGTTCACCCTTATGGCATGTATTATGGCTTCCAGGCTCTCCGAAATTCCTCTTCCGATGGAGCAATTCGCTGCTGTAGCAAGTCTCTGCAGAAACCATGTCATACCTTTCTATCACTTTCACATGAGCGGCGATTACAAGGCGGTGGATGACTTACTTGAGTCGGGGAAAAGCTGGAAGACCCAATTTCTGTTCATCAACGGTGCTTGGGAGAATGTGAAGAAAAGTAAAGATGGTGTCAACCCAAGCATCCTTACCAGCAGATGGCAAAGTGATGGTAAAAATCTCATTACATACTTCTACTTTTACTTATAACAAATTTGTTTATCTAATTCCTCTTCTTTTGTTTTTTTGTAGTGCTTCCCAAGGATTTCAATGATTACTTAAAGGCTGGGCAGACTACTTGTGCCAAGCTAAATGCTTGGGCTGCTGAGAAATAGGGAAACCGCTTCCACAACTGTTTTACCGGAGGCAATTTAACAAGATCCCATCTTTGGAATACGACCGGCCGGAGGGACTTGTCTTGGGAGAAGAAATCCCAGGTGATTTTCACACCGGAGAAGGTGTCGGAGGGGACATTAATATTGATGGTGTCGACATCACCGGGCTTCAAGGGATTGGTCTTTACTTTGAAGACTTTGACAAAGATGATTTTGCTGGACCCTAATTCCCCCCAAGCTCTTCGAACATCGTCACCTTCAATGGCAAGTTGTTCTCTGTTTCAAGTGAGAGAAAAATCATCACCCACTCCTTATTGAGCAATATCCAGCCAGTTCTTACCTTGGAAAAGAAAGTACGAAATCAGTCATCCATTATCAATACCCTCAATTCTGACAAAGAGAAATTATCTAGCGACCTCCTGACTGGCAACCAAAATCCTGAGGCATTGAAGAAAGAAAATGAGGAGTTGAAGAAAAGTCAGGAGGACTTGGCCAACAAGCTGACCAATTCGGAGGGAGTTGTCATAGAACTCCAATTGAAGCAGTCTGATCTGGAGAGAAACCTCTCTTCTTCAAAAGAGGAGGTGAAGGCTAAATATAACATCATTCAGACCTTAACCAATGACAAGATTTCACTTGAAAATACTGTGTCCAAGGCTGAACAAGAAAAAGCTGACTTGTTAAGGGTGCAAGAGAAAACAATCCAAGATAGGATTGATGCTTATACCAACGAGGTGATAGACTCTCAGGAGGAAAGATATGCCGAAGTCAAGTCAGATATGGTCCTACTCTTTCATGAAAAGTTTCCGAAGATGACACTAGGAGATTTATGGCGATTCGTGAAATACGAAGACCTTCCCCACCATACCATGGCTGATGGCGATAAGCATAACTACTCCAGTGGCTGGGATGACACAACTGATGAAGAGGAAAAGACTGGTGAGAGTCCGGATGATGACCCAAAGAAGAAGAAGCCAAGTGAGGCTGAGGCATCTAAGAAAGCTCAGTCTTAAAGTATCAACTATCTTTTTAATTTTCTATAACTGAACCAAAGTCATTGGATGGCCAAGGAGTTTTTTGTAACCATGTCCGGCCCTTATCCGGATAAACCTTTATGTTTTGAGAATTCAAAGTCCTTGGATGGCGAAGGCATTTCGTACATCTTAATGGGTAGTTTCATTTTACCCAGCTCTTGCATTGTTTCATAGTTTTTCAACTTTGGTGGCTAATGTTTAAACAACCCTTAGTTATTTTACAAGTATTTTAAAGTAAGAGTGTGTAAATTCTCCGATGATAAATGATTAAGTAGTCATCACTCCACCAATTCAACCCGGTCTGCCATAAAAAATTTCAAAAAAAGCTATTAACTGAAACACTCCGAATCTTTTAAGAAGGCATCATATTTTATAAAAATGACCGGACACCTCATTAAAACCTCCCCACGCCACCCTTAGTTATTTTACAAGTATTTTAAAGTGAGAGTGTGTAAATTCTCCGATGACAAATGTTTAAGTAGTCATCACTCCACCAATTCAATCCGGTCTGCCATAAAAAATTTCAAAGAAAGCTATTAACTGAAACACTCCGAATATTTTAAGAAAGCATCATATTTTATAAAAAAGACCGGACACCTCATTAAAACCTCCCCACGCCACTAGGGTAGGAAAGATTATGCCCCCAGATATTTACATAAACTTTTAAACAAGTAAATATTTACATAAATTTCATTCCAAGTACAACCGGAGGTGCTCAATGTTCGAGGGGTGATTCAAAATCCTTCCATCCTTATCTTGGAGCCGGTATGTCTCAGGCTTAAGCTTCTCACTGACCACATAGTGTCCTTCCCAAGTTGGAGCTAGCTTGCCGAACTGCTTCTCCTTGGTATGTATGAAGACTTTCCTCAATACTTTATCCCATGGTTAAAAATCCTTTCTCTTAATTTTAGAAGTAAACCTGCTTCTCATCAAACCTTGACTCGTCTTTCTTCTATTAAATCAAGCTCGCTTCTGACTGCCACTTCGTTAGTGTTTTTGGAAAAATTATGAACTCGAAAGGAAGGAAGAGTAGCTTCTATGGGAGCTATGGCATCCATCATATATAATAAGGCAAATGGAGACTCTTGCGTTGCAGCCCCAGGAGTGGTCTGGTAGGCCCATAAGACTTCTTGTAAATAACTTGGCCATTTTCCAGCAGCTCCCTCTAAATTCTTTTTAAGTCCGGACAATATGGTCCTGTTAGCCACTTCAACTTGAGAGTTTGCTTGTGGGTGGGAATGAGAAGAAAAGCAGTGTTGAATGCCTCTACAGTGCAGAAATTCTTCATTTCCTTGTTGTCAAATTGTGGTCCATTGTCTGTAGTTATCTTCTGTGGAACCCCAAATCTGCAACAAATGTTAGACATGATGAATTTGATAACATCCTTCGAGGTAGTTCCTGCCAATGGGGCTGCTTCGATCCACTTCGAAAAGTAATCAATTGCAACAATTATAGTTATGCACCCCCCGGACGTCATGAGCAGAGGTCCCACTAAATACAGCCCCCACCGAGCAAAAGGTATTGGCTCAGAAATTGACTCCAAAGGGACAGCTGGGGTATGAATTTCATTGCTGTATCGTTGGCATGGATCACACCTTTTGACCAACTCTGTGGTCACCAATTTGGTGTGGTTTATTTTTTACTGAGGGTAATTTTGTCTAGAGTTTTGTGATGTTTGAAGGGTATTTAATATTTGGATAGATTGTAGTGAGAGATTTGAGCTGCCTAGTTGTATTAAATGTTTATTACCCTCATTAATGAAGGTGGTTGGGTATTTATACCCTTAATTATGGGCCACATGGGCTTTCAGGTCAACTTATGAATTCGGGTCGAGTTTAATGACCCATTAATCTTTAAGGAAGTAAGTAATTAGCTTAGTCATGAAGTGATTTAGGTTTTAATACATTTAGTCCTGTTCGGATGGTTAAGTGGGTGGTTTTTGTCCGAATTGCCCCTGTCTGGTTCCCTCAGTCAGTGGTGAGAAAATTCGGACTCATCAACCTTCAATTCGAAGATGACTTGGGAAAAGATCAGAACTAAAGCTTGGTCTTACTTCTGCAGCATTTTCAAGATTCGTATTAATAAACATATGGTTATCAATCATTTTATTAAAATTTGGAAAAGCTTCACTATAAGTAAGTCTCATATCACTCACTTAATGCATGTCCTGATTTGTTAGACCATTTGGAGTAATAGAAACAAGGCCAAATTTTTTGGAGTCACAAGAAATTCTTATGATTCCATCAAATTATATCAAAAGAGTGATTCTTTCTTTAGATGTTTCAAATGCTTTGACCAGCAAGCACTGGTTCAAAACTAAGAATGTGAGTATTACCTTAGGTTGTCTTAGCTGTAAGTATAAGCCTAACTACCTGGCCTGGAAAGCTCCTGCTAACGGTAGGATTAAGCTCAATGTTGACGCCTCTGTCCTTAGCAATGCAGAGTCGAGTGGGAGCTGCATATTCAGAAATTCTCAGGACAGGATGATTAAGTGTCACATGAACACTTATGGGAAACTCTTTTCCCTTCTTGCTGAGGCTCGTGCCTTGATGGATGGGCTGTTAATTTGCAAGAAAAACCAGAGGAGGGATGTTGATATCGAGTCTGACTGTCAGACTTTGATCAATCACCTGGCTTTCGGTGGTAAGCCTTGGTTCTTGGAGCCTATTCTGAAAATTTACAGGAAAGCTTTGTCTTCTTCGATGGTTTTCAAATACATCTCAAGAGTCCAAAATCAAGTCGCGAACTGACTTGCTAAATGGACTCTGAGATGTAAATTGAAACCTGATTTTTTGAATCAATTTTTAAAATCCCGAACATGTTTCAATCGATTATCTTCTGAGAGAGCTCGGGTTTGGGATATATTTCTTTATCTGAATGTTAAATTGAAAGGATACTGTTGTTCTCTATTTTATTTTGCAGGAGAAGCGGATGAAAGAACTGGTGTTTGAATCAAGGATGTAGAAGTAAAGAAGGAGGGTCTGTTTTGTGTTAAGGAGTTTTAGAAAAGACGATAAACAGTATTGTTGCTTCTGTTTGCTTTTAAATTTGTGAAGAGAAGGAACTAATGTCTTTTTTTAGATTTGGAAACATTAATTAGTAATCCTTGTGGTTTTGTACTTCTTTAAAAAGGTCCTTCATCTTATTAATTGAAATAATAAGAAAGTTTTGTTGGAAAAAAAGATCTTCTAAATACGTCTAATTAAGTTGTTAATTTAATTAAATAAAAAAAGAAGGTATTTTCATGAGAATATAATAGACGTATTTTGCGTTGGTTCTATTGAGTAAGTTTAAATAGAATCTTGAAATAAAAGTTCGGAAATTTTAAATTTGATAAAAGTGAAAAAATAAATGAGCTTATTAATATATAAGGTGAAGTGGTAAATCTCGTTCTTTTATTATCTTCAAAACAATGATTTAGATAAAAGATCAAAATTGTCATAATGAAAGGGTCAGAATTTTATTGGTTAAAAAGATGAATCAATAATATCATTTAAATTTATTTGTAAATCGAGTAAATAATTTCATATAAGTGGAATTAATAGGGATTGTTCTCTTTTATGTGTATAGTAATACCTTTATGTCTTCTGATTTGATTCTTAGTCATTAAAATATACAAAATATATCTTAAAAACTATAAGGAGTCCTTAAGTCTCATAATGTTAGACATTTTAAAAGAGATATTTTGACATGACCTTCTTTTCAGTGTTTATCTCTCAGTCACCTATCTCTCAACAGACCTAGAGTTAGTTTATCTCTCGTCACCAATCTGATCAAGTCACACATTACATAACAATATCTTTATCTATGTATAATTTAGAAAAAACTCTAATTACCCATTACACGATCCATAATAAAACTCATTAATCAACCTCCGAAATAACTATTATTCATTAATAGAGTCGAACTCATAAATATACACTTCTAATTCATATAGATGATCCAACTAATATAAGGAATCCAACCTATACCTTATATTAACAATTTGTTCCAACCCTTTGACTATAATATTTGTAGCTCTATAAAATAATAGATTCACCGATATCTTAAATATTAACTTATGTGTTGGAAACTATTCTTTGTCGCTGTGCAAAAACGTCAATTTTTAAATTTTGAAACGCACTTGTCAGATGAGGTAAAAATAAAAAGCAAAACACAACAAAAAAATAAAATAAAAAAGAACTTAATATCAATTGTTTCATTTATTTATGGATTATTCATAGAAGAAATCCATTTATTTGATTGTTTATGAATTGATGCATATCAAAAGCATACACATACTTTTCTAAACTTACGGGAGTATATGTACAACAAGGACATAATTCATATTGTTAGAATATTCACGCAACAACATGTTTTTAGTGCGCTAGCATGTAACACATTCACGCTGCATAGGTATTAAAAATGTGTGTCATGTTTGGATATTGTTAGAATATTCAGTGTATTAAGTTTCCTTGCATGGGCCTCTAAGTTCTCTATATATTGAGAGCCTTACTTGGGTTTATTAATATAAAAAACAGTTCAATACAAAAAGGAACATTTTCTAATAAACACATAACCCTAGCCGCCTCCAGCGACTACTTCTCTCTTTGTTGTTTAACATGGTATCAGAGCACGTATGATTCTGAGAATTCTGAACATCCTAAAAAAAGATGGTTGGCAATGAAGTCGTGGTCAGTCAAATCCCTGATGAATTAACAATGCAGATTACTGCCATTCTGAGAAATGGTCTCGGAACATAACAAAAAAAAACTAACCCCGAGAATTTATCCCTAGGGATTAAACTCGGTGGTGACAACTATGCCCTATGAGCAAACCTGATGAAGAAAGCAATTGGGGGAAGAGGGAGAGGTTCTCACATTACAGGGGAGTCGATACCTCCATCCAAAACTGACAACACATATACAAGGTGGGAACAAGATGATCAATGTGTTTTCACATGGATTATCCAGAATCTTGAATCCAACTTGGTGAATAATCTCTCGCAATATCCCACTACAAAAGACCTCTGGGATGGGTTAGCCATCACATACGGTTCTGATACAGATTCGTTACAGGTGTTTAAATTCCGATCCAAAGAGAAAGAAGATAAATCCAAGTTGTACTACACTCATTGTGGGATGAAGAAACACACTAAAGCAACATATTTCCAGCTGGTTGGTTATCCAGAATGGTGAGAGGACGATCATAAGGAGAAAAATAACCAGCGTTTTAGATCTAATGTCAAACGGGCTTCGTCTACAAGTGGCGGTGAAGATCCGACTAAAATTGAGCAAGGAAGTGGCACTGGTTTTGGAGGAATGACGACAAACTCCTATGCAAAACTTGGAGGTAAAGGGTTTGAGAAATCAATGAATTGGATCTTTGATTGCGGGGCTACGGACACCATGTCTTATGATCCTAAAGACTTTGGTGACATGTCATCTCCAAAGAAGTCCCATATTGAGACTGCTAGTGGATAAATTTGTGAAGTCAAAGGGGGAGGTTCAATTATTTTTTCAAAAAAAATGGAAATTAAAAACTGCCTCTACATTCCTTCACTATCCTTAAAGTTATTATTTGTTAGTCAAGTGACAAAACAACTCAACTGTGTGGTTCTTATTTATTCATTTTTTTGCATTTTACAGGATATTCGTACGAAAGAGATCATTGGGCGTGGTACTGAACAAGGAGGTCTCTATTATGTTGATGTGGTAGTTCATAAGGGACATGTCATGCTAGCTCACGA
Organism: Limnanthes douglasii subsp. nivea; assembly: GCA_036936605.1. Classification (NCBI taxonomy): domain Eukaryota; kingdom Viridiplantae; phylum Streptophyta; class Magnoliopsida; order Brassicales; family Limnanthaceae; genus Limnanthes; species Limnanthes douglasii. The sequence continues at coordinate 293,714,781 of JAUPFV010000002.1, forward strand.
AACAACCGAAAGGAAACTTTGGTTATAGCACCGGCGACTTGGTCATCCTTCTTTTAGCTATCTTAAAAGTTTGTTTCCTAGTCTTTTTTTGAATAATGTCATTCATGAGAAATGTAAAACCTGCATTCTTGCAAAAAAATCGTAGGGTCTCATTTAATCAAAGTAATACTAGATTTGATTATGCTTTTTCACGAATCCATTCTTATGTTTGGGGTCCAGTACCAAATTCCACTAACAATCAAATCAGATACTTTGTTTTATTTGTGGATGATTTCTCAAGAATGACTTGGATATACTTCATGAAACATAAATCGGAAGTACCAAAAATATTTGTTTGTTTTTACAAAATGATTTTGACTCAGTTTGAAAAAAATACAGATACTCCGTTCTGATAATGGAAAAGAGTTTGTCAACCAAACAATGCATAATTTTTTCAAAACAAATGGTCTTATCCATCAAACCACTTGTACAAACACACCTCAACAAAACGGTACTTTAGAACGAAAAAATCGTATTTTACTTGAAAAAACTCGTGTTATTATGATTGAATCTAGAGTTCCTCATTTTCTTTGGCCAGAAGCTCTTGCTACAGCCACATATCTTGCAAATCGTCTACCAACCCGATGTCTAGGAAATAAAAATCCATTACAAGTGTTTGCCACCCAAGTTACAATTTCATCTGATATGACCTTACCACCTCGTGTCTTTGGTTGTTCGGTGTTTGTTCATATCCCTAAAACTAGTCCAAACAAACTTAATCTGTGTGCTGAAAAGTGTGTATTTGTTGGGTACGGTGTCCATCAAATGGGTTATCGGTGTTACAATCCAGTTACTCGTCGAATCCATGTCACCATGGACTGTGACTTCTTAGAATCCGATTATTTTTTCGACCACCAATCACTCGACTGGTTGCTATATGAAAGTTACTTTGAGGATGTGCCGACAGAGTAGGTAGATGGCGCCACCGAACACGCCTCTTCCAACATAAAGGAGACTGACGAGACGGTTCTTACCACCAATGATTCTCCCGAAGACAATGTCCAACAAGAAATAAATGCCATGGATACTACCAGCGAATCATCCGAAGAAAATGTCCATCAAGAGGTAAACAATTTACAATGTCATAATTCAAAAAATGTTACTGACCATGACATTTCAGGAAGTTCATTTGTAGAAACTCAAACTCTGGTTCTTCCCCCAAGAAAAAATACAGTGGTTCCTCCTCACCGGTATTCACCGGAACACGTTCCTCGTGCTTCTACATATCCGGTAAAAACGGAAAGGTTAGGAATGACGAAGATTGCAAAAGCATTTTCAGCTACTATTCTCTCTGAACAAATCCCTAAAACAGCTCAAGAAGCTAAGAAGATGAGTGAATGGCATGATGCAATGAATACCGAAATGGAAGCTCTAAAAAGGAATGGTACATTGGAGAACTGTGTGTTACCACAAGGGAAGAAAACCGTCGGGTGTAGATGGGTATTTAATATAAAATATAAATCTGATGGCACCATTGAGCGACAGAAAGCAAGATTGGTTGCCAAAGGATATACACAAACATATGGTATAGACTACTCTGAAACGTTCTCTCCGGTTGCAAAGATTGACATTATCAGATATTTACTTTCAATAGCGGCAAATAAAGATTGGCCTCTTTATCAATTTGATGTAAAGAATGATTTTTTACATGGAGACTTGGAAGAAGAGGTATATATGGAACCTCCACCAGGGTTCTCTAATGGTTTTAAAAAAAATGAGGTATGTAAACTGAAAAATGCATTATATGAGCTCAAACAGTCTCCTCGTGCTTGGTTTGGGAGATTTACAATGGCAATGAAGCAGTATAGCTACAAACAGGGTAATGGGGATCATACCTTGTTTTAAAAAAAGAGGAGAATTAGTCACTTGTCTTATAATATATGTCAAAAATATGGTTATAACGGGGAATGACGAAGAAGAAATTAGCTCTCTTAGGAAAAACCTCTTCAAGGAGTTCGAAATGAAAGACACTGGGGGATTGAAGTATTTCCTAAGAATCGAGGTTCTTAGGTCAAGAGGAGGGATTTATATCTCCCAATAGAAATATATATTGGATTTATTAGCTGAAGTTGGCATGGTGGATTGCAAACCAAATGACACTTCTATGGTTGTGAATCACAAACTAAAGATAATTGAAGGGGCCAGACCAGCGAGTAAAGAAAGGTACCAAAGGTTGGTGGGAAAATTGATTTACCTGGCTCACACTCAACCTGACATTGCATACGCGGTGGAAGTAGTTAGCCAGTTCATGCATCATCCTTAGGAATACCATATGGAGGCAGTAATGAGGATTATTCGATATCTCAAAGGCACACCAGGAAGAGGCATAATTTTTAAGAAAAATGGACACCTTGATGTTGAAGTATTCACATATGGTGATTGGGGAGGGAATCCTAACGACAAGCGATCAACTGCTGGCTACTTTACTCTTCTTAGAGGTAACTTGGTGACTTAGAGGAGTAAGAAAGAAAAAGTAGTATCACTGTCAAGTGATGAATCAGAATTTAAAGGAATCGTTAAGGGGATTACCGAGATACTTTGGTTAAAGAAGATAATGAAAGAAATCGGATCCGCTCTAAAGTTTCCAACTCATTTAATGTGCGATAATAAAGCTGCGATTAAGATTTCAGAGAACCCGGTACAACACGATAGAACAAAGCACGTTGAAATAGATAGGGATTTCATAAAAGAAAAGATTGAATATGGGACAGTCGAACTTCTGTTTGTTAGATCCGAAGACCAACTGCCAGATATCCTGACAAAATAGGTTGCTACAAGAACATTCGAATCAGTTTTATCCAAGTTGGGTATTGGTGATCCCACTACACAACTTGAGGGGAGTGTTAGAATATTCACGCAATAACATGTTTTTAGTGCGCTAGCATCTAACACATTCACGCTGCATAGTATTAAAAATGTGTGTCATGTTTGGATATTGTTAGAATATTCAGTGTATTAAGTTTCCTAGTATAGGCCTCGAAGTTCTCTATATAGTGAGAGCCTTACTTGGGTTTATTAATATAAAAAAACAGTTCAATACAAAAAGGAACATTTTCTAATAAACACAAAACCCTAGCCGCCTCCTGCGGCTACTACTCTATGTGTTGTTTAACACATATCTTAGTTAAGTTATTAGGTATACCTCTATCAGCTTGGGTCTCCTCCAAGAATAGAACCAAGTTTAATTGCCGCAAAGCCTAGGTAGAACTAGATGTTTCTAAAACTCTTGATCATAAGATCGGATTGGATTTGGAGAAAATGATGGTTTCTTATAAATCTAATTACCCATCACACGGTCCATGTTAAAACTCATTAATCAACCACCGAAATAACAATTATTTATTAACAGAGTAAAAAATATACACTCTTAATTCATATAGATGATCCAACTAATATAAGGAGTCCAACCTATACCTTATATTAACAATTTTTTCAAACCCTTTGACTAAAATATTTATAGCTCTATAAAATAATAGATTCACCGATATCTTAAACATTAACTTATGTGTTGGAAACTGTATTTTAACGTTGTGCCAAGAAATCAATTTTTAAATTTTAAAAAGCACTTGTTAAATGAGGTAAAAAGAAAAAGCAAAACACAACAAAAAAAATTGATATCAATTGTTTAATTTATTTATGGATTATTCATACAAGAAATCAATTTATTTGATTGTTTATGAATTCATTGCACATCAAAAGCATACGCATACTTTTTCCCCATGGCCCATTCCCCTACGCACCGCAATGGATTCCATACAGCGTCCTTGTTGAGGCTCACAATAGGCAGAGCAATCTGCATCCTTCTCGCATTTCGGAGGAGGACCCTTTTCCTGCTTCTTACCTTTTTCCTGCTTCTTTTCAGATACAGGCTCATCTTTCTTTCCAGAATGATGAGCATCCTTTTTCGGACTCTTACTCGATCCAGCCTCTTTAGATCCTCCCGCTTCTCCCATGTGAAAGTTTGAACTCCATAGTAAAAGAACCAAGAAAGAGATTAACAAAACTGTTTTCACAGATGTTTTTTCCATTTTTCTCTCTGGCTTAAATTCTTCACAAATGTACTGGCAGCCTCAATCAAAATGTGATGATTCAAGTGTTTTTGGCTATTGTATATTTATATAGCAAAAAGGGACCTAGTAATAAAAACGTACAAAATATATTTCTCAATCATCCAAATATTTTTTATATAGTTATATGTTATTATTGTGATCAAACACCTTCTACTTTTGTTCCCAACCTGGCTTAAGTCTTATATTTTATGCTATAGTATTAAACAAGCCGAAGTTTAGTAATTTAAAACGTTTAAATACTCTATTTATAAGTGTCGTAATTTCCGGAAATTTCAACATCAATGTTTGATGCTCCCAAAACAAAGTATGAAATTTATAATATATAGATATTTTTTTATTGGAAAAATAAAACACTAAAAAAGTTTAATACTATGATGGCACTCTATGACTCTAATATCATATGTTACACATTCCTTAAACATTCTAATATCTCTAATTTGTTTGTCTCTTCAATCAAATATTTAGCGTTGATATTTATTAGTAAACTGTTTTATCGTCGTTCATCTCGGAATGCTGCTTATCTTTTTGCCGATTTTGTTAGTCAACTCTCCGGCCATTATTTTACCAACGTTATCCTCAATATCTTTAACATAACCTTTATCGATGATATAAGTTTGACGATGATGATTTTATTTACTTTTATTAAAGGTCCAGTTGTAACATCATATTACTTTCTCTATCTCATAATAAGAGACGTTTAATGTTGTTTTACTAATATTAAAGAAAACAATAATTGTTTTGAAAAAATAAACAAAAATAAATTTGATTGGTGGGATGAGAAGTTTGTGGAGTCAATAAATTTTTTTATTGGTGGGAAGTGTAAGAGATGTAATTAATACTGCCTTGAAAAAAAAAACGACTATTAATATGAGACAAAATATCTCTTTTAAAATGTCTAACATTATGAGACTTAAGGACTCCTTATAGTTTTTAAGATATATTTTGTATATTTTAATGACTAAGAATCAAATCAGAAGACATAAAGGTATTACTATACACATAAAAGAGAACAATCCCTATTAATTCCACTTATATGAAATTATTTACTCGATTTACAAATAAATTTAAATGATATTATTGATTCATCTTTTTAACCAATAAAATTCTGACCCTTTCATTATGACAATTTTGATCTTTTATCTAAATCATTGTTTTGAAGATAATAAAAGAACGAGATTTACCACTTCACCTTATATATTAATAAGCTCATTTATTTTTTCACTTTTATCAAATTTAAAATTTCCGAACTTTTATTTCAAGATTCTATTTAAACTTACTCAATAGAACCAACGCAAAATACGTCTATTATATTCTCATGAAAATACCTTCTTTTTTTATTTAATTAAATTAACAACTTAATTAGACGTATTTAGAAGATCTTTTTTTCCAACAAAACTTTCTTATTATTTCAATTAATAAGATGAAGGACCTTTTTAAAGAAGTACAAAACCACAAGGATTACTAATTAATGTTTCCAAATCTAAAAAAAGACATTAGTTCCTTCTCTTCACAAATTTAAAAGCAAACAGAAGCAACAATACTGTTTATCGTCTTTTCTAAAACTCCTTAACACAAAACAGACCCTCCTTCTTTACTTCTACATCCTTGATTCAAACACCAGTTCTTTCATCCGCTTCTCCTGCAAAATAAAATAGAGAACAACAGTATCCTTTCAATTTAACATTCAGATAAAGAAATATATCCCAAACCCGAGCTCTCTCAGAAGATAATCGATTGAAACATGTTCGGGATTTTAAAAATTGATTCAAAAAATCAGGTTTCAATTTACATCTCAGAGTCCATTTAGCAAGTCAGTTCGCGACTTGATTTTGGACTCTTGAGATGTATTTGAAAACCATCGAAGAAGACAAAGCTTTCCTGTAAATTTTCAGAATAGGCTCCAAGAACCAAGGCTTACCACCGAAAGCCAGGTGATTGATCAAAGTCTGACAGTCAGACTCGATATCAACATCCCTCCTCTGGTTTTTCTTGCAAATTAACAGCCCATCCATCAAGGCACGAGCCTCAGCAAGAAGGGAAAAGAGTTTCCCATAAGTGTTCATGTGACACTTAATCATCCTGTCCTGAGAATTTCTGAATATGCAGCTCCCACTCGACTCTGCATTGCTAAGGACAGAGGCGTCAACATTGAGCTTAATCCTACCGTTAGCAGGAGCTTTCCAGGCCAGGTAGTTAGGCTTATACTTACAGCTAAGACAACCTAAGGTAATACTCACATTCTTAGTTTTGAACCAGTGCTTGCTGGTCAAAGCATTTGAAACATCTAAAGAAAGAATCACTCTTTTGATATAATTTGATGGAATCATAAGAATTTCTTGTGACTCCAAAAAATTTGGCCTTGTTTCTATTACTCCAAATGGTCTAACAAATCAGGACATGCATTAAGTGAGTGATATGAGACTTACTTATAGTGAAGCTTTTCCAAATTTTAATAAAATGATTGATAACCATATGTTTATTAATACGAATCTTGAAAATGCTGCAGAAGTAAGACCAAGCTTTAGTTCTGATCTTTTCCCAAGTCATCTTCGAATTGAAGGTTGATGAGTCCGAATTTTCTCACCACTGACTGAGGGAACCAGACAGGGGCAATTCGGACAAAAACCACCCACTTAACCATCCGAACAGGACTAAATGTATTAAAACCTAAATCACTTCATGACTAAGCTAATTACTTACTTCCTTAAAGATTAATGGGTCATTAAACTCGACCCGAATTCATAAGTTGACCTGAAAGCCCATGTGGCCCATAATTAAGGGTATAAATACCCAACCACCTTCATTAATGAGGGTAATAAACATTTAATACAACTAGGCAGCTCAAATCTCTCACTACAATCTATCCAAATATTAAATACCCTTCAAACATCACAAAACTCTAGACAAAATTACCCTCAGTAAAAAATAAACCACACCAAATTGGTGACCACAGAGTTGGTCAAAAGGTGTGATCCATGCCAACGATACAGCAATGAAATTCATACCCCAGCTGTCCCTTTGGAGTCAATTTCTGAGCCAATACCTTTTGCTCGGTGGGGGCTGTATTTAGTGGGACCTCTGCTCATGACGTCCGGGGGGTGCATAACTATAATTGTTGCAATTGATTACTTTTCGAAGTGGATCGAAGCAGCCCCATTGGCAGGAACTACCTCGAAGGATGTTATCAAATTCATCATGTGTAACATTTGTTGCAGATTTGGGGTTCCACAGAAGATAACTACAGACAATGGACCACAATTTGACAACAAGGAAATGGAGAATTTCTGCGCTGTAGAGGCATTCAACACTGCTTTTCTTCTCATTCCCACCCACAAGCAAACTCTCAAGTTGAAGTGGCTAACAGGACCATATTGTCCGGACTTAAAAAGAATTTAGAGGGAGCTGCTGGAAAATGGCCAAGTTATTTACAAGAAGTCTTATGGGCCTACCAGACCACTCCCGGGGCTGCAACGCAAGAGTCTCCATTTGCCTTATTATATATGATGGATGCCATAGCTCCCATAGAAGCTACTCTTCCTTCCTTTCGAGTTCATAATTTTTCCAAAAACACTAACGAAGTGGCAGTCAGAAGCGAGCTTGATTTAATAGAAGAAAGACGAGTCAAGGTTTGATGAGAAGCAGGTTTACTTCTAAAATTAAGAGAAAGGATATTTAACAATGGGATAAAGTATTGAGGAAAGTCTTCATACATACCAAGGAGAAGTAGTTCGGAAAGCTAGCTCCAACTTGGGAAGGACACTATGTGGTCAGTGAGAAGCTTAAGCCTGGGACATACCGGCTCCAAGATAAGGATGGAAGGATTTTGAATCACCCCTGGAACATTGAGCACCTCCGGTTGTACTTGGAATGAAATTTATGTAAATATTTACTTGTTTAAAAGTTTATGTAAATATCTGGGGGCATAATCTTTCCTACCCTAGTGGCGTGGGGAGGTTTTAATGAGGTGTCCGGTCTTTTTTATAAAATATGATGCTTTCTTAAAATATTCGGAGTGTTTCAGTTAATAGCTTTCTTTGAAATTTTTTATGGCAGACCGGATTGAATTGGTGGAGTGATGACTACTTAAACATTTGTCATCGGAGAATTTACACACTCTCACTTTAAAATACTTGTAAAATAACTAAGGGTGGCGTGGGGAGGTTTTAATGAGGTGTCCGGTCATTTTTATAAAATATGATGCCTTCTTAAAAGATTCGGAGTGTTTCAGTTAATAGCTTTTTTTGAAATTTTTTATGGCAGACCGGATTGAATTGGTGGAGTGATGACTACTTAATCATTTATCATCGGAGAATTTACACACTCTTACTTTAAAATACTTGTAAAATAACTAAGGGTTGTTTAAACATTAGCCATCAAAATTGAAAAACTATGAAACAATACTATTCTAACAATAAATCATGTACGTAGTGATACGTAAAGACTTGATGTTTTCTATTCCATTAGTATTTTGGACAAATTTATGAACTCCCGTTGTTAACCCTTCAGATGTTCCATCTGAAGTTGGGATGGAACCTGGGTTATATTTGTTAAGAATATAAAGCTCATATAAAGCCCAAGCCCGTTAGCTTTCTTTTATTATAAATAAGAGCGTATACTGTACTAATTGTTATACTTCTGAATAATACAAAACCCTAGCCGTCTAGCGGTTTGTTCCTTTTTCTACTTCTCTGGTTTCTCTCTTTATTTCTTAACATGGTATCAGAGCCAGGTTTGTATGTTTGAGAGGTATGCGTACCAAGTTTGTGTGTTTGAGAGGAATGCGTGTTTTAGAGGTATGTGTGTTTGAGGTATGTGTGTTTGAGAGGTATGTGTGTTTGAGTAAAACAATTTGAGTGAGAGGTATGTGTATCTGAGTAAAATAATCTGAGTGAGAGGTATGTGTGTTTGAGTAAAACAATTTGAGTGAGAGTGCGGTATGTGTCTTAGTGAAACACAAAAAAAAAGAGTGAGGTATGTGTGTCGGAGTGAAACACAAAAAGAGTGAGGTATGTTTGTATGAGTGAAACAAAAAAAAAGTGAGGTATGTTTGTATGAGTGAAACAAAAAAAAAGTGAGGTATGTGTGTTTGAGTGAAACACAAAAAGAGTGAGGTATGTGTGTCTGAGTGAAACACAAAAAGAGTGAGGTATGTGTATCTGAGTAAAACAAGAGTTTTAAGTAAAAAAAAAACAAAGAGTGAAGAAAGTGCAACTGGTACAGTGGAGATTGTGGATCTTATTGCGAACATGATAGGAAAAGATGATAAGAAGAACTTTGTTACATCTGCATACCATTCGGGTATGTCTTCGTCTTCCACTTCAGGTATTGATTCATCATTGTGGATTTTGGATTCGGGTGCGTCTCATCATATGTCACCTCACATGTCGAACTTTGTTTCGTTGTCTCATGTTTCACCCACATCTGTTTTGTCTGCTAGTGCTACACCAATGTCAGTAGAGGGTATTGGCTCTGTTTGTACCCCTCATATATCGTTATCTGATGTTTACTACGTTCCAACCCTTGCTTTGAATCTAGTTTCGGTTAGTCAATTGTGTAAATCTGGTTATTGTGTTTTATTTTCCGACTCTGTTTGTGCTATACAAAATCAACAGACCCAAAGAGTGATTGGGACAGGTCGTAAAATAAGGGAACTTTATGTTTTGGAGAAACTCGAAGTAACAGATATGGATGTCTATGGCGTTGATAGTGAAAAAACATATTTGACTGATATTGCTGCCTCGGGTGTTGATTTGTCTTCGTTTCGTTTGAATCCTTCATCGTCTAAGTTTTATCTTTGGCATTCTCGTCTTGGACATGTATCCACATCGCGTTTAAAGTTTTTAGTCTCTACAGGTGCTTTAGGTCAGCTAAACACTTGTAATATCTCGGATTGCAGTGGTTGTAAACTTGCAAAATTTTCGGCGTTACCGTTTAATGAAAGTATTTCTTCCTCTATTGCTCCGTTTGATATTATTCATTCTGATGTTTGGGGTCCATCTCCTGTCTCCACAAAGGGTGGTTCATCCTACTATGTTTCTTTCATCGATGATTATACTCGATATACTTGGGTTTACCTTATGAAACGGAGATCAGATTTCCTTGGAATTTATAGAGAATTTCGGGCACTTGTTAAGACTCAACATTCTGCTGTAATAAAATGTTTCAGGTGTGACTTGGGGGGTGAATATACATCCAATGATTTTACTCAGTTACTTGCATCTGATGGTACCATACATCAGTCTTCTTGCACTGACACCCCTCAGCAGAATGGTGTTGCAGAAAGAAAACATCGTCATCTTATTGAGACTGCTCGTTCTTTACTTTTATCTGCTGAGGTTCCTACTATTTTTTGGGGAGAAGCAATTCATACTGCTGTATATGTGATTAATCGAATTCCCACTACTCATAATGCAGGGATGTCTCCTTTTCAGAAGTTATATGGACAACTTCCAGATTATTCTTCCTTACGAGTGTTTGGATGTACATGTTTTGTCCTTCGTCCTCATGTAGAACGCAACAAATTGGGCCCTAAATCCGCAATATGTGTTTTCTTGGGTTATGGTGTTAGACAGAAAGGTTATCGTTGTTTTGATCCCACTAGTCAGAAACTTTATGTCTCTCGACATGTTACTTTTCTTGAGCATATCCCGTTTTATTCGATTCCAACGAAATCACATGATATAACAAGTACCAAACTTCAGACTATTGATCCCTTTGAAAATACTAGCGACATACCCATTGATATTGATGTGACAGCTCATGAGACATCAACTACAACTGATACTACTCCTGCTCCATCAAGTCCTGATTCAGCTTCTTCTTTTAGTGAACCACCAGCTCCACCCCTTAGAAGATCTACTCGTACAAGTAAGTCTACCAAACTACCAGATTTTGCGTATTCTTCTTACTCAGCTCCTTTTGCCTCTTTTATAGCAAAAATACATGATTTATATGAACCTCAGTCGTTTAAAGAAGCTGTTTCTGATCCTCGTTGGCAAAATGCAATAGTCGAAGAGCTCACTGCTCTTTACCAAACTCATACATGGGATATAGTTAAGCCTCCATCCGGTAAGCATATAATCGGTTCTCGATGGGTTTTTAAAATTAAAACAAAATCTGATGGATCTGTTGAAAGATATAAGGCTCGTCTTGTAGCAAAAGGGTATTCACAGAAGTATGGTATGGATTATGATGAAACATTTGCCCCAGTGGCAAAAATGACGACTGTTCGTACTCTTATTGCGGTTGCTTCTGTTCGCCAGTGGAAAATCTTCCAACTCGATGTCAAAAATGCATTTTTGAATGGTGATCTTCATGAGGAGGTTTACATGACTCCTCCTCCAGGTGTTGCTCACCAACCAGGTGAAGTTTGTCGACTTAGGAAAGCCTTATATGGACTCAAACAAGCTCCTCGTGCCTGGTTTGAAAAATTCTCTACGGTTATAACTTCACTTGGTTTCCTTGCTAGTAATCACGATTCGGCCTTGTTTATCAAATGTACTAGTGTAGGACGAATTATTTTATCCCTATATGTAGATGATATGATCATTACAGGTGATGATATTGATGGCATTGCAGCACTAAAACGTGATTTGGCTCAGCGTTTTGCAATGAAAGACTTGGGACTATTACGATATTTTTTAGGTATTGAGGTGGCTCACTCTCCAAAAGGTTATATTCTCTCTCAGACAAAATATATATCTGATTTATTCGAACGAGCGCGGCTTTCTGATAACAGAACGGTAGATACTCCTCTTGAAACCAATGCTCGGTATTCTCCGACTGATGGCGTTCCTTTGTCAGATCCAAGTCTATATCGAACTCTTGTAGGGAGCTTGGTCTATCTTACAGTTACTCGGCCAGATATAGCTTATGCTGTTCATGTGGTCAGTCAGTTTGTTACTGCTCCTACATCTGTTCATTGGGGAGCTGTTCTTCGAATATTGAGATATCTTCGTGGCACTCAGTTCCAGAGCCTTTTATTTCCCTCGACCTCTTCACTTGAACTGCGTGCCTATAGCGATGCTGATTGGGATAGTGATCCTCATGATCGAAAATCTACTACCGGTTTCTGTATTTTTCTTGGAGATTCATTGATATCATGGAAAAGCAAGAAACAAGATGTTGTCTCTAGATCGTCTACTGAAGCTGAGTATCGTGCTATGGCTGTCACCACATGTGAGATTGTTTGGTTACGATGGCTTCTTGCAGATATAGGGGTTAATGTTACTAAACCAACTTCCCTACATTGTGATAACAAAAGCGCCATGCAGATAGCAAAGAATTCAGTTTTTCATGAGAGGACGAAGCACATTGAAATAGATTGTCATTTCACTCGACATCATCTTCAGATCGGCACCATCTCGCTTCCGTATGTTCCGTCAGCTTTGCAGATTGCTGATATTTTCACAAAGGCTCAGTCCACAGCGCGGTTTCGTTTTCTTTGTGACAAACTCTCAATGCCTATTATTGTTGCATTGTAAGTTTGAGGGAGGGTGTTAAGAATATAAAGCTCATATAAAGCCCAAGCCCGTTAGCTTTCTTTTATTATAAATAAGAGCGTATACTGTACTAATTGTTATACTTCTGAATAATACAAAACCCTAGCCGTCTAGCGGTTTGTTCCTTTTTCTACTTCTCTGGTTTCTCTCTTTATTTCTTAACAATATTAACTCTGATTATAAGGATGTTTCCACGCAAGATGTCAACTTTTTCTATTATATGGTGGTTAATTGACAATCTTCTTTACATAAGACCGTTTTCTTCATATCTAGAAGGACCCATTGTTTGGCTGCTACTAAAAAACACTTAAAATCAATTATTTCATTTATTTCATTGCTTCATGTACTGAAGAAGGATTCATGGGAAAAATCCATTTGTTTGATTGTTTATGAATTTTGGCATATCAATAGCATACGCATTTTCCTACAGTAGAGATTATGCTGTCCATTCCCCTACCCAAGATAAAAGGTTTTTCACAGCGTGAGCGTTTAGGCTCACAATAGTCAACGCAATCTTTGTCCCTCTTGCATTCTGGAGGCGGGCCCTTCTCCGATTTCTTTCCGGATTCAGGCTCATCCTTTATCGTCTTCTTTTCAGAATGATGCACATCCTTTGTCGGACTCTTACTCGATCCAGCCTCTTTAGATCCTCCCGCTTCTCCCATGTGAAAGTTTGAACTCCATAGTAAAACAACCAAGAAAGAGATTAATAAAACTGTTTTCACAGATGTTTTTTCCATTTTTCTTTCTGGCTTAATTTCTTCACAAATGTACTGGCAGCCTCAATCAAAATATGATGATTCAAGTGTTTTTGGCTATTGTATATTTATATAGCGAAAAGGGACCTAGTAATAAAAACGTACAAAATATATTTCTAAATCATCCAAATATTTTTTATATAGTTATATGATATTATTGTGATCAAACACCTTCTACTTTTGTTCCAAACCTGCCTTAAGTCTTATATTTTATGCTATAGTATTAAACAAGCCCAAGTTTAGTAATTTAAAACGTTTAAATAATAAGTGTCGTAATTTCCGGAAATTTCAACATCAATGTTTGATGCTCCCAAAACAAAGTATGAAATTTATAATCTATAGATATTTTTTTATTGGAAAAATAAAACACTAAAAAAGTTTAATGTTAAATTTTGAAGATATAGAATTTATGCTGACACAAAATAATGTTGTAAATCTTTTATCTGGATCTATCCTATTAACTTAGGAGTTTCTATATTTACCAATTACGGTTATATATATATATATAAACGTATCTCATATTAATCCTAACACTAAGAAAATTTCGATTAACTTCCTGAATCTGTGCTATCAGAAGTTTCAGTTGAGTGAAAAGTAAGCTTTATATGAATTGTATGCCAAACATAAACTTTTGGAGTAATATTTCGATAAACTTGTTAACACAAAATCAAGCTTTAGTAAATATGGTATTTTTTTTGTTATAAAAAGTTTATAGTATTGATGTAAATTAAACGTTACAAAAGTTCATGAGGTAGAATACCCTTTACAATTTCAGGGATCTATAAAGTATACAGAAAAACTGTTGTGAATGAGTCGAATAGTGCCTTGACAGTGTACTGTGTCCGGTAGTACAGTTTTGTGTTGTGATGTGATATTGTCCAATCATTTGAGTTAGTCTTGTGGTATCAGCCCATTAGGCCCATAGTCTAGTAAGTCTATTAATTCCCTATATATAGATTACTAGGGCGACACAAAACACAATCTGAAATCTGTAACCTTTTCTATCATAGTGAAACTCTTTTCTCTGGCGGCGCCCGTGGACGTAGACAATTGTTGAACAACGTTAAATCCTGTGTTTCATATAAATCTTTCATTCGCATATATTCTGTGCTTGAGCCATTTTGTGATAATTGCATAGTATTCTATAACAAAATTGGTATCTTAGCCACGTGGTGAAATTAGGGCTTTTGCAATTAGGGTTTCACAATGGCGTCTACAGCAACAAAATACATGATTAAAAATTTGATGGGGGATCCAGCTTTGCGTTGTGGAAGATTAAACTGAAATCTTCATTGGTACTGCAAGGGCTGTGGAAGGCTGTGGAGAATAAGTTACCAGAAGAGATGAAAGAAGAGGAGAAACAAGATCTTCAAGAAAGGGCTTTGTGCTGGATTTTAATGAGTGTGAAAGACAATGTGCTTCGCGAGATTAGTGGTGAGAAGACTGCTGCCTGCGCATGGAGAAAGCTAGGAGATCTTTACTCAAAGAAATCAGTAGTAAACCGATTAAATTTGAAGAAACGTTTGTATGATTTCAGATTGAAAGAAGGTATGTCCATAACAGAGCACCTAGATAATTTTAAATCAATTATAATGGACTTGGAGAACATAGATATCAATATTGAGGATGAGGATAAAGCTTTGTTTGTATTGAGATCGTTACCAGCTCCCTATGAATCCTTCGTAGATACCATTATGTATGGTAAGGATATGTTATCTCTAGCAGATGTCAAAGGGGCACTGAAATCAAAAGAGATGAGACAGTTGCATCCAGACAATCAAGCTGAAGGGGAAGGTCTTATGACTAGGGGAAGATCTAAAAGCAAAGCGAGTTGTTTAAGAAGGAAGAACTTGAGGTCCAAGTCAAGGGTGAAGCACTCAAACTGTTATGAATGCGGTGAGCAGGGTCATTATAGGAGAGATTGTCCGAAACTGAATGGTAAGAAGGGAAATCAAAAGGAAAATGCAGCAAACATTGTTGAAGGTGTGAACGATTCCGACGATAGTGAAAACAGTGGTAAAGGAGATGTATTGTCTGTGAGTTCAGACTTTGGGCAAAACTCTTGGGTACTTGATACTGGCGCTACATATCACATGTGTCAGTTCAAGCAGTGGTTTGATACGTACAAGCCAATGCAGAAAACTATTTATTTAGGGAACAATCGTTCGTTGACTGTTGGTGGTATTGGTAACGTCAGAATCAGAATGTTTGACGGGGTTGTTAGAATCTTGACGTACTGGCATGTTCCTGGGTTAAAAAGAAACCTGATTTCTCTTGGGACTCTAGACTCTCGGGGTTACAAGTACCATGCAGAAAATGGTGTAATCAAAGTGACAAAAGGCTCAATAGTATGCATGAAAGGTAGTTTGCAGAAGGGTCTTTACATTGTCCAAGGGAGTATTGTTATGGGCGATGCTGCAGTAGCATCATCAGGGAGTAATAGCCAAAGTAGGCAGGATCAAAATAAGTTGTGGCATTGGCGTCTTGGTCACATGAGTGACAGAGGATTAGCTGTTTTGGGAAAGAGAGATTTGTTGAAAGAGTATAAAGCAGAATCATTGGGATTTTGTGAGCACTGTGTTTTTGGTAAACAAACTAGAGTCAAATTCAGCAAATCGGCTGTAAGAAAGACTAATGGCACAGTGGACTATATTCACTCCGATCTTTGGGGTCCAAACAGAATTCCATCCAAGAGCGGAGCGAGATACGACATGAGTTTGATTGATGATTATTCAAGGATGGTGTGGGTTTACTTTCCGAAAACGAAAGATGAGGCATATTCAACCTTTGTCAAATGGAAGGCGATGATTGAGAAGCAAACAGGAAGAAAAATCAAACGTCTTAGGACATATAATGGGTTAGAATATTGCAGTCGTGAGTTCAACGAGTTCTGCGAAGTTGAGGGAATAGTGCGCCATCGCACTGGTTCTAGAACACCACAACAGAATGGAGTCGCAGAAAGAATGAACAGAACGCTTTGTGACAAGGCACGAAGTATGCTCTCACATTCCGGTGTGGGAAAGGATTTTTGGGCTGAAGCTATCAATACAACATGTTACTTGGTGGATCGGTCTCCATCAACGGCTATTGATTGTAAAACTCCTTTTGAGATTTGGTCTGGATCGTCGGCTGATTATGAACATTTGAGGGTGTTCGGTTGTCATACGTATGCTCATGTGAGAGATGGTAAGCTTGAGCCGAGGGCAAAGAGATGCATATTTCTAGGATATGCTACTGGAGTGAAGGGATATAGGTTATGGTGTACCTCTCCAAAGTCTCCAGGTTTTCTCATCAGTAGGGACGTTACTTTTAATGAGTTTTCTTTGATAGACAGTCAGAAGGAAGTAGGAGAAATGGTCGAATCAGGATCATTTGTGAGTAAACAGGTGGAGTTTGAAGTAGAATCAGTTCCTAGCAAGTCCAATAATTCAAGTGGTTCTGAGGTGGATCCAGAATCAGGAGGTGAAGCGTCAGTATCGGATGATAGTGACGATGATGTGCCCGAACCAGAGCAACAACCTTATAGCATAGCATTGGGCAGAGAAAGAAGAGATATTAGACTTCCAAAAAGGTATGTGAATCTAGTTGCATATGCTCTGTCAGTTGCAGAAGAAGTTGAGATGCAGGAACCTAGTAGCTACAAAGAAGCTATAGCAAGTTCAGAGGCAGATCGATGGATTGGTGCTATGGGAGAAGAGATTGAATCTCTTCATAAGAATCAAACATGGAAGCTTGTTGACTTGCCTAAAGGACAGAAGATAGTAGGCAGTAAATGGGTGTTCAAGAAAAAGGAAGGTAATCCAGGGGTTGAGGCATCTCGATTCAAAGCAAGACTGGTCGCTAAGGGTTTTACTCAAAGGGAAGGAATCGACTTCAATGAAGTGTTTTCTCCAGTGGTGAAGCATAGTTCGATTCGAGTTTTGTTAGCCATAGTAGTTTTGCAAGATTTAGAGCTTGAGCAGTTGGATGTGAAGACAGCGTTTCTACATGGTGAATTGGAGGAGCAAATCTACATGAGACAACCAGAGGGATTTATCGAACCTAATATGGAGGAAAAAGTTTGTCTGCTGAAAAAGTCATTGTATGGTTTGAAACAGTTACCTAGGCAATGGTACAAACGTTTTGATACATTCATGGTGTCAAAAGGGTTCACGAGGAGTCCATATGATAGTTGTGTGTATCATCAAAAGATGTCAGATGATTCTTATGTTTACTTGTTGTTGTATGTGGATGATATGCTTATTGCTGCTTGTAGTATGTCACACATTGTGCAGTTAAAAAAGCAGCTTAGTGCCGAGTTTGAGATGAAGGATCTGGGTAGAGCAAAGAAAATTCTTGGTATGGAGATTATCAGGAACAGAAATTTAGGAACATTACACTTGTCTCAACGAAGCTATATTTAGAAAGTGTTAAAACGATTCAACATGTTTGATGCTAAAGCAGTTAACATTCCTCTTGCTACTCATTTCAAGTTGTCTGCAGTAGAAGTGGCCAAGGACGATGCTGAGTTGGAACAAATGTCGAAGGTTCCATATGCAAGTGCAGTTGGTAGTATCATGTATGCTATGGTATGCACACGTCCTGATATTTCACATGCGGTTAGTGTAGTTAGCAGGTACATGGGATATCCTGGGAAAGAGCACTAGCAGGAAGTGAAATGGATACTTCGGTATCTGAAAAATACTGTGAACGTTGGCTTAACTTTTAACAAAACCGATATTGGTGAATCGCTGAATGATGTTGCAGGATCATTGGTTGGTTTTGTTGATTCTGATTTTGCAGGTGATATGGATAAAAGAAGATGTCTGACAGGATATGTATTTACTTTAGGTGGGAGTGCGATCAGTTGGAAAGCACAGTTGCAAGCTATTGTAGCTTTGTCTACAACAGAGGCAGAGTACAAAAGTGTTTTGTGACAGTCAAAGCGCCATACAACTTACAGGGAACCAGATGTACCATGAGCGTACAAAGCACATAGATGTCAGGTATCATTTTATTCGTGATATAATATCAAAGGGAATTGTTGATGTGAAGAAAGTGTCTACACACGATAATCCAGCAGATATAATGACCAAGGCAGTATCAGTTCGAAAGTTTAGGGAATGCCTAAACTGGATCGGTGTTCGCAGTATAGAGTGAATGCCTTAAGGGCATTTGGTGAGTCAGAAGAAGAGAAGATTCTTTGTTGATAGTGAAGAAATGATATTCGCCTTAAGGGGAAGATTTGTTGTGAATGAGTCGAATAGTGCCTTGACAGTGTACTGTGTCCGGCAGTACAGTTTTGTGTTGTGATGTGATATTGTCCAATCATTTGAGTTAGTCTTGTGGTATCAGCCCATTAGGCCCATAGTCTAGTAAGTCTATTAATTCCCTATATATAGATTACTAGGGCGACACAAAACACAATTTGAAATCTGTAACCTTTTCTATCATAGTGAAACTCTTTTCTCTGGCGGCGCCCGTGGACGTAGACAATTGTCAAACCACGTTAAATCCTGTGTTTCATTTAAATCTTTCATTCGCATATATTCCATGCTTGAGCCATTTTGTGATAATTGCATAGTATTTTATAACAATTTCAGGGATCTATAAAGTATACAGAAAAACAATAGAGTTGGAGATTTGGGGGAATCAATAGAGATTAACCCTAGAAGGGATATTTCGATCCTTTGAATCTGTAGCGAAGGTCGGAGAGAATCAAATGGGCGGTGCTGCTAAAGCGAGATTGTTTATCATTGTAGATTCTGTTGTTCCTTTCTTTCCAGATGTAGTAGACAGTGGCGCAGAAGGCAACATTCCAGTGAAGTCGACTGTGCTTATTGGAGGGGGCCCAAGTGCTTGCAGTCTCGTGCCATTGATTCCAAGATGATGACACTTGGTGAAGGAGGATTCTTTGGGTTAGGGTTGCCCAAATGGCCGAGGAATAAGGGAAGTGGATTAGGAGGTGATCTAAGGCTTTTGCGGCGGTATTACATATGATGCAGGACGCAGTCCAATCGAGCCCCCAAAAGATAATTCTGTCTCGAGTTGATAGCTTGATATGGATAGCTAGCCAGGTGATGAAGGAATGTCTTGGGATCGAGAATTTATTCCAGACGAGGTTTGCCCATCTGACCTTAGGAGTTGGAGGCTTGAGGGTAGTGTAGGTACTAGTGATGGTGAATTCAGGTTTGGACTTATTTGGGATCCAGATAAAGGTATCTGGAGCCGAAGAGGCGGGAGGGAGGTTTTCGAGAGCTGAGGCGATTTCTCGGAGATGATCCCGGAGGTGGCGGTTGGGGGCTCTAGCATGGGAGGGCCATGACCAAATCCCGTCCGAGCAAATGTCTTTCACGGTTTTTATGTTGCGGAGGCGAGTGAGGGTAAGGATGTGAGGGCCAAATCGATTGACAAGAGACGTAGGGAATAACCAGGGGTCATGCCAAATGGAGGTGTTTGCTCCATTTCCAATAATTACTCGGTAGAGGTTTGCTTCTTTGCTTCTTAGATTTAGGATTTTCTTCCAACTCCAGCTCTCAGAGGATGGGAGGGGAAGGGACCAGAAGCATTTTGATTTAATTTTTTCAGAAAGAATCCAATGTGTCGAGAGAGAGCTTTTGTTCCGAGTGAGGATGGACCAGAGGAGTTTGAGGGCGGCCGCCTGATTCCAGATTTTTAGGTCTGGGATCCCAAGGCCACCCTCATCTTTGGACACGGTCAGTTTATTCCATGATATCTTTGCTCCAGCGATTTTCATTTCTGGTCCAGACCAGAGGAAGCGACGGAGTAATTGGGACAGTTAGTTGAGGACGCGAGCCGAGAGAATGAAGATGGTAGACCAGTAGACTTGGCTTGCGAAGAGTACTGAGTTGATGAGTTGAAGTCGGCCTGCGTAGGAGAGGTGCTTGGAGGTCCATGAGTTGATGCGTTTAGTTATGTTGAGGAAGAGAGGACGGCAGTCATTGTAAGAAAGGCGCGAGGATATGAGAGGCACGCCTAGATATCTGACGGGGAGGGAGCCTTCCGTGAAGTTGAGGTAGTGGAGGATGCTGTGCTTTATTGTGGGAGAGGTGCCTGAGAAGAAGATAATGCTTTTGGCCGGATTTAGCCGAAGGCCGGAAATTGCGGCAAATTCGGTTAGTCCTTCTAAGGTTAGCTTAATTGACGGGAGGTTTGCCTTGCATAGGATCATCAGGTCATCTGCGAAATAGAGGTTGATTATCTTGAGCTTTTGGCACTTCCAGTGGAAACCGGAGGAGGGGTTTTGGCTTTTTTCTTGCAGGATTCCGGAGAGCACCTGCATGACAATAACAAAGAGATACGGGGAGAGGGGGTCACCGTGTCGAAGACCCTTTTTTCCCGGGAAGGGGCTCATCGGCTTTCCGTTAATACAAACAGAATAGGAGACAGAGGTGATACACTGGATGATCCAATTGATCATAGGCATAAGGAATCACATGGTTAAGAGGATGTCCATAATAGCTTCCCATCTGATGTTGTCAAAAGCTTTCATAAGGTCAATTTTAAGGGCACATCGAGGGCCTTTTCGGTTGGTTTGGTAGCCATGCAAAAGGTTTTGCGTGAGGAGGATGTTGTCAACAATAGAGCGACCCGGGACGAAAGCGGATTGAGAGGGGTCAATGAGGGCCGGGAGGGAAGGCTTAATTCTGTTAGCAATGATTTTGGAAATGATTTGGTAAATTACATTACAACAGGAAATTGGATGGAAATCAGAAGGGAGGGAGGGGGAGTCAATTTTTGGAATGAGGGCAATAAGGGTTTTGTTCCAGTGAGGGTCCATTTTGCCCTTTTCAAAAAAAAACGTTTGACTCCAAGGCAGATGTCATCACTAATAAGCGGCTAGCTGGATTTGAAAAAGCCGGCGCTAAAGCCGTCCGGGCCCGGGGCTTTGTCGATGTCGATATCGAAGAGGGCACCCTTGATTTCATCATTAGTGATGGGTTTTATCATCTCGTTACTGAGATCAGGGGGGACAGTGGAGTGGATTAATGCTTTTATCCTATCCGAACCGGGGTAGTTGTCTTTGCTGGTGGTACCTAGGTGCTGGATGAAAAAGTTTTGGAAGGTTCTCGAGATGGTATGGGGGTTTGAGGATATGCCTCCGGGGGTGGAGATTGAGATCGTATGGTATTTATTATATTACTTTATACAAAATCCTTGTTATATGCAAAATGTATGTTATGGATGATATGTGGTTGGTTCGGTCGGTTTTTTGACATATATTTAAATTAAACTAAATAATTCGGTTAAACTGTTCTATAAAAATAACATAGTTGTTTATTTTATTTCGATTGTTTTTCGATTTTGGTCGGTTTCGGTTGGATTATTCGGTTTGGTTTGGTTTGGTCGATTTGATCGATTCAGTTTGATTTTTTCGAATTTTTAAAAATTTGAGTAAATTTCAAAAAAATAAAAATAAAAATATTATAAACCTATTAAAATAATTATTAAACTTTTTTTATAATTCATAATAACAAAATAACAGTAGAATAGATTTTTATAATTTTGATTCAATAAAATTATATATTAATATTGTCATTAACCTATTAAAAAAAGGGAAAAGTACCACTAAATACCTTTTCAAGTATGTAATCCCAAATAAGTACCCAAATATAAGACTCTTACACTAGTAGTAAGAAGCCAATATTTTTACCAAATTAGCCCCAATACTAGAAGAAAGAGAAAGTAGGTCCCAATACTAGAAGAAAGAGAAAGTAGGTCATTATTAATACTCATCTCCTTCTCTCTCTTTCGATTTATTCAATATATGTTGACACTGTGTTTTTTTTTCTCTCTCTCTCTCTCCAAATCAGCTACAAACTCTTCGCCTCGATTCTCATATCTTAACCACGCACCAAACACTAGTTTTTCACGAACGGTACAAGCTTTCTTCCAAACAGAACGGAGGCTTGTTCGCATTATTTTGGTTTCTCCTAGGCGTCCAAAGACTTGAAACTGTAATAAAAAAGGTTGAACTTGTCTTCCAAATGACATGTCTCGAGTTCTTCATGAATTTGAGCTAAAACTTCGACATAATTGACAGGTTTAAAGAAAGGTAGTATATGTGGCTCAGGTACCCATCTCAACAAGTGCAACTTATCTAGCGTTATAGTCAAGGAACATCTAGCGTCATAGTCAAGGAACATCTAGCGTCGTAGTCAAGGAATATCTAGCATCATAGTCAAGGAACATCTAGCTTCATAGTCAACGAACATCCAGCGTCATAGTCAAGGAACATCTAGCGTCGTAGTAAAGGTATCGTCTAGCGTCATAATCATAGTCAAGGAACAACTCGTCTAGCGTCATAAGTACGACTCGTCTAGCGTCAGATTAGACGAACATCTCGCGTGATGTTGGCAAGTGAAACTTATCTAGCGTCATAGTCAAGGAACATCTAGTGTCATAGTCAAGAAACATCTAGCGTCATAGTCAATGAACATCTAGCGTCATAGTCAAGGAACATCTAGCGTCGTTGTATAGGTATCGTCTTCAACCATCGGACATGTAAAAACAAAACACCATTATAGACCGGGTTTCTCTACTCCACTCACACCCGGGTTTCTCGCTTGATGTTGGGAAGTGCAACTCATCTAGCGTCATAGTCAAGGAACAACTAGCGTCATAGTCAAGGAACATCTAGCGTCATAGTCAAGGAACATCTAGCGTTATAGTCAATGAACATCTAGCGTCATAGTCAAGGAACATCTAGCGTCGTAGTACAGGTATCGTCTAGCGTCATAGTCATAGTCAAGGAACAACTCGTCTAGCGTCATAAGTACAACTCGTCTAGCGTCATATTAGACGAACGTCTCGCGTGATGTTGGTAAGTGCAACTTATCTAGCGTCATAGTCAAGGAACATCTAGCGTCATATGGCGCTAGATGTGAACGTTTTATAACGCTAGATGTGCACGTCTTATGACGCTAGATGTAACCGTAATATGACGCTAGATTAGCCCGTACTCTAACGCTAGATATGCACGTACTATGGCGCTAGACGAGTTGTACTTATGACGCTAGATGGATGATAATAGACACTACATATGATGCTAGATTAACATATCATATGACGTTAGATGTGCACGTATTATGACACTAGATGTGAACGTATTATGACGGTAGATATAACCGTAATATGACGTTAGATTAAGCCGTACTCTAACGCTAGATGTGCATGTACTATGACGCTAGACGAGTTGTACCTATGACGCTAGATGGATGAAAATGGACACTCCATATGATGCTAGATTAACATATCATATGACGCTAGATGTGCACGTCTTATGACGCTAGATGTGCACGTCTTATGACGCTAGATGTAACCGTAATATGACGCTAGATTAGCCCGTAATCTAACGCTAGATATGAACGTACTATGACGCTAGACAACTTGTACCTATGACGATAATGTTTGGCTCGTGGAAGCAAAATACTATTAAAGAATTTGATTTAAAAAAGGTATCATAGCTTTACAGAGTCTTTACTTATTTGCTCATGTGATTGTGTTATGTATATTCCCTTGAGTATTTTAGATGCCAATATATAAAGTACACACTGGTTTTAGGAACCAGATATCATTACTGCCACAGTAGTTGCTCTTGCGATACTGAAGTTTGGAATGTCGAAAGAGGTACACAGTCATCATAGATGGTGGTTTTACTTTTTGTGTCCAGGAGTTCTAAATGTGTAGGTAGGTTCGAAGGTGAGAGAAAGGATTAAAAGGTTTATTGATATATAGGAGAGAGAGTTCTTAGGTTCGAAGGTGAGAGAGATGATTAAAAGGTTTATTGATATGGAGGAGAGAGAGTTCTTATCCATTCTTGAGACTGACACATTTGAGGGTATTTCAGGAAGGGAAATATTAGCTGGGTATTAAAAAGGAATTAGTTTGGTGAGATGGGTATTTAGTAGCCATAGAAAATAGTTGGGGTACTAGATGATAATAAGTTTGGTGAGAAGGTATTTAGTGTGACATTTCCTTAAAAAACAATATGAAGCTTTCTACTCTATACCTGTACCCTCTGTCTACTCTGTACTTATACACTCTGTCTATGTCAATAGCTAGCTGTACTCTTCGTCTAAAATAAAATAAGTGCGTTTCGAATCCATTTTCACATCCAAACGAGGACTTTAGATGGTCCTTTAAAACCATTTAGGCAAGTCAGGAATAAGATGAAGATGGTACGGAAACTAAATGTTTTGATTCGGCCGATTTTGGTTCAATTTGGATTCGAAATTAAAAAACCGACCAGATCCATTTCGGTTTGGTCCGGTTGAGTCGGTTTTTTGGATTTTTGCAAACTCCTACACAATATCAAGCTTTAGTAAGTATTTATTATATTACTTTATACAAGATCCTTATTGTATACAAAATCTATATCTTGAATATAGAAGCCTAAATTATCTTTATTTAATTATGTTTGATATAATTATTAGTTAAATATGTATATTGAAAATAATTATTGTTAATGACCATGATTACAACTATTTATTTACGACAATTTAAAAACTTCAAAAATCGCTCATAACTATTTAGTTTTGAAACTAAATTTTTCATAACCATATAATTTTTTTAATACCGATTAAACCGTTGGTTTATTATTACAATCTCCATCTATTTTTTCCATTAGATCAATTTATCCGTCAATTTGAAATCAGTTTTTTTTTTTCATTTGATCAAGATATTTTAGGCTACATCTTTATTTTTATTTTCTTCTTTTGCATTCATCCATCGTTTATCGCTTCACATGTGATTTTTTTCTTCTGTTTTTGTTATTTTTTGTTTCGAGTTATTTTATTGTTGTTTATGATTATATGATTGTTATAGTTATGTTGACTCTTTGGTTTCATACATTCAAGTAAATATTTTGCCAACTATATAGAAAGATTGATTTCGGGCAAACAAATTTTGTTATTTTTGGATTTCCTGGTTTGGTTGCATAATTATGTACATTTGGGTTGCATATTTAGTTAGTGTGTTTTGGTTGCGAAATTATGTACATTATTGTTGCATAATTAATAGTGAAATTGGTTGCTAATTACGTGTACTTTGGTTACATAATTACTATTTTATCTTTTTGTGTTTTGGTTACGAACTTATGTGAAAGTTTGATTCAAAAATAGTTTAAATGATAAGCATCATCCAACAATACTCAATACTTATGAAGTCAAGGAAATTTCTAGAGGCCAGGGTCGTAAATCTAGAGAGAGGAATCATGATAACTATAAAGGCAGATGCAACTACAATTGTCATGGACGAAAATAAGGCATATATTATTCTCCAAATAGGCCATCATACCAGGTTTGTGGCAGGTTTGACCATGCTGCCCCCACATGTACAAGGATGATCCTAATGTTATAAACCTCACACATGCACAACAACATCAATAGAGGTTATATCCAGGTGCTTACCTTGTAACTCAAGATTCAAACAATGATAATACATGGTATGTAGACTCATTAACCACTCATCATGTGACTCGCGATCATAGTCTCATGAGCCAAAAGATAGACTATAGATGTAAAGTTTATTTCCAAGTTGGAAATAAAATATACTTGATTAAACATATTGGTAACTCTAGGTTCTCTAATTTTAAAATATACTAGTTAATCTAAATGATGTTCTTCATGTACCTATGATCTCTAAAAACTTATTGTTTGTTTCTAAACTAACTTCTCAAAACAATATATTTGTTGAATTTTACAAGGATATGTGTTTTGTGAAGGATTTTACAACATGGAAGGTTATTATTATATTGAAAGTTATGCAGGGTTTGTACTGCATTGACAAGCCAGTGGAACAACCTTCTAAAGTTCTTATTTCCGAGTTATCTTTAGGCTCTAACTCTATATTTTATTTACCTAAAACTGGCACCTTAGATTGGTCATCCTTACTCAAGAAGTTTGTTTAAAATCTTACACATATATGATGTTCCTTTCAATAAAAATTAACTTGTATTATGTGATTATTTTATGTTTGGTAAATCTCATAAATTACATTTTTCATGTTTCCCGTTCTCATGCTTTTAATATTTTTGATCTTCTTCACAGTGACTTGTCGAAACCAGCTCTCACACGAGTCATAAATGGCGACAAATGTATATAAATTTCCTAGATGATTATAGTAGGTTCTCCTTGGTGTATCCTTTGATGCACTTGTTGTATTTCTAGAGTTCAAAGAGCTAGTAAATAATCAATTTGAAAGACACATCAAAGTCTTGCAAACCGATGTAGTGGGTGAATATAAAGATTTCTTACCATTCACTAAAATTTGTGAAATCAATATGAGAATATCTTACCCTCATTCTTCTTCTTAAAACGACAGATCAGAGATGAGACAAAAGCACATTGTTGAGACAAGTCTTACCCTTTTAGCCCATAATCACTTACCATTCTTCTTTTGGTATGATGTCTTCTGCACAACCACTTATCTAATCAACCGCCTTCCAAATCTTGCATTGGATAATAAGACACCCTATAAAATTTCTTAGTTTAGAAAAGCATACCACTCAGTCGTAATAGTCTTCCGTTCTGCCTAATTTCCTTACATAAGAGACTATCAGTTCAATAAGTTTAGTTTTCACTCTCTAAAATGTGTCTTTCTTTGCTATCCTGCCACTCACAAAGGTTACAAATGCATTATTCAATCAAGGAAAATCATCATTTCCAAACATATAATCTTCAATTATAACAAATTTTCATGTTCTTGTCAATTCTTTAACATCAAAATGCCAACTACTCAAGCATTTATACCCTATTGTAATTGGTTTGTGTATTTTCCTAAAATACCTACTACATCACATTTAATTAATGCGACAATGCAGTGCAATTCACATGCCTCGAATCCAACTGAAGAAGAGCTGTTACATGTACCATCTAATACTTTAAGTCCACATCCTACTCCAATTGCGTGTGTCCTTACCAATCTTGTACATAATACAATAATCCAATAGAAATCATCTACCATTCATTTCCATTCTAAACAAATTAAAACATCTATATCACAACTATCTCCTTCCTATAAGTATCAGACGTCACCAGTTAGTTACTTCTTGTTCAAAAAATGTGTCGTACTTCCTTAAGGCTTCATATAGACCATCATTTGCCTAGCCAAACTATTTCAAAAAGATCCAGCACTTCTTCACTCACTCTGCAAGATGCTATAAACATTTTATCTCCAACCAATGCTCATCTTATACATACCAGGGCTAAATATGGTATCTCTAAACCAAAATCTATATATACTAGCCTTATTAACACAATTAACTACCATCTAAATCATAAAAAATTTACATCGATTTGACCGGTCTAATGTAACAAACCTTGTAAGATCGAAATAAAAGTTGAAGTTCTTAATTTTGGTATTCATATATGTAGCAAGCTTATAAACAATGTTTTTAGCACTAAATCACTCATGTCTCAATATAAAAATTATAAAAGTTTAATTAGGAAAAAAAATATTCTCTTCAAATTAAGAAATTTCAACACATAATTAAAAGGCTTGTGGCGCATAAGCGGAAGAATACTCCAATATTGTAAATTCGAGAGAACCCGTGTAATTGAGACTAAAATAAAGAAATAAAACTTTTGTAAAAAGTATTCAGATCTAAAAACAAAATAATTTTTTATAAGAGTGGAATTATATGTTATGATTGTGGTTGACTATACTATTTTCCAAAAATATCAAAAAAACAATATTGTGCAAAGTATAAATTCTAATCGTCTGTATCATACATTTGCATCATTGTATGTTTCTTATAAAAAAACTTATATGTAAATCAATTAAATGAAACACTATCCTGCAAGTAGGAAAATTTTAATAAATTTTATTAAATTTTTTGTATGTTCAAGAGATAAAAATAAAACTTAATGTGTGGTTATCTTTTGGGTAAAAAACTAGAATTTGTTTTATATACGAATCTAACAAACTCGTTTTGTCTATATGAGGGATTTTTATTAGAAAATGATACTCTTATGAAAAACAGTAAAACTATATACTTATGAATTCTGATTAAATAAAACACCCCATTTTAGTTACTCTTCTTTAAATGATATTTATTTGTTGTGACATGTTAGACTTGCACATATAACTCATAATATAACAAATTTAATTCTTAAAACTTGACTAATTTTATTTAATATAAGTTTATACAGAATATGATGGCATGTGTTTAATCGATATATAAAAAGCTTTATGAAATCATAGAAAACGAGCGGTGGTTATGCTAGTACTATAACAACTCTAATATGTACACTTTATTCATTAGGACATACATTTTATTTGATGTGATAATCCAAATACGAAACATTAGAATGTGAATGTAAGGGTTCTTGTGTAGTTGAAGAAAATAGAAAAATACACGCGTTCAATATTATAAATTTCCTAGCGTAATTGAGGGATATAGGAGCGCAAGTTCGATCACTAGTCTAGACTATATTAAATGAACTACAGGGTAAATTTTAATATTTATAGAAGGTTTTACTTTTTGGGATCAAACAAACAAACATGTATATCTCACTCAAGTATAGAGTTTTAGTTCATAAGGTTGGACGCGGAAAACGAAGTTGAATGATTAAGATACTTATTGCTTTAAACATCATTCATCTATAAAAGAGACATGATAATCTAAATACATTTTAATAATAAAAATACCCTCGGTATAGCGTAGCAAGTCATTTACAAGAACATATACATACATATAAACCTAAGACATGAGTACATTTGATAATTGATTCAAAGTTGAATCATACCTTTCTTGTGCGTATGTTCTATATAGAATTTTACCGATTTATTTACCCAACAATTAGCTCAAGAATTGGTGAATTCTTTTTTTTCGGAGGGAACCCGCAACCGCTACTCAGAGTGCAATGAGTACGCACAGGGTAATCCCTCAGTCTGACGCGATAGCCTGCAAACCAACACCAGAAGGTAAACCACACAAGGTGACATGCTCAGCCAAGAAAGCGTATGTAGAGGGACTCGAACTCATGACCTTTTGGTCACAAGCATACCATACTCTAACCAACTCGGCTGAATTCTATATATAAATGATATTATAATCTATTATTTTTTATCTAATTTTTTTTTATGTTTATGTTTGCGACTTCTCTCATGTTTTTTCATTTTTTAATCATATAATAAATAGGTTTTTTTATTTTAAAAAATACAATAAAACATTATTTTTCACTATAATCCATATTTCAGACAAGTACGAACTTGATGTGGACACAGTTAAAAAACCTTATTTATATTTTATTTTTACAAATTTATTTATCAATTCATATAATTTAGATCCTGTCCAAATCAACTAAAAATATAATGTTGGAGTTCGATCAAATTCAAATTAACAAAGACTCAAATTCAGACGTCTACAAAATCATTAAGAAACTCTTATCATTCTACCAATAAACCCTTTTCAAGGGATATTTTCCTACTTTCACCTAATTGTTTTTGTAAGATACAAATTGGGAGCAATTTAAACAAATTGATATGTAAACATATTCATATTTTTATCCATATTTGTCTTTTGTAGTTTCATATTAAGTAGTTAGCACCTCATTACAATACAAACAAATAATCAAAATCATCGCATAACTTAGAAAAACAAAGAGAAGCGTATAATTGCCACAAGAATAAATAAGTCACCAACCATCTATGCAACATGAATGCGGAACAAAGAAAAAAATACATTTGTAAACAAACTTCAAAATTTCTTCTAACAAATATCTAGCTACCCGTAGAAGATTTTTTTTATGGAAAATATAATATACATGAACATAAATGACGTGTGTTAGATGCATAATAGAGCAAACTAAAAAAAAATTGTATTCCATTGATCTAATGTTTAATACACTAAACAATATAATCACAACAATCATAGTTATTGTATAAGATTCTCTATTGTAACATTCTCAAAAATTCTCTATCGCAAAGAAATATTCAAGGCTAATAAAAGATGAGAAAATTACCGTACACTAGACAACATAGTCATCACAAATGAGTAAAACAACAATACCTCCTTGTAAAATATACTGTAAACACGCACATTTGCATATTAACAACCTCCGTCTACACACATCGCTCTAGAAAAATCTAATCCCGATTCGGCTACCAGATCAATATAAAACTAAGTCTAGAGAGAGAAACACGAAAATTAGAGATAAAATGCCAAAAAGTGGTTGTAATTTATTAATTGTTCACCCTTCCCTAAAAATGAAATCTTGTTTTATATACTAAAGGCGGTGGGCCCAAGCCCACATACGTTACCCATTTTAGAATATTTCATCCATTTATTATACTAAACCTACTCATACATTCATTATTATAACATATACCCTGAATATTACTTAATTTACCATTTTCTATTACAAACTTATACATTAAAGATAAAATTCATTAACTTTCCCGACCTGTTTAGGCTCTTAAAAATTATGCCCTTATCAGTAGTCATCCTAGTCATTAGGATAAACTTGTACGAAGACTACAATGTCTCGCCTCAGATCTGGAAACTGCCACCATTTTGGGTTGGGAATCTGCTGGCTCTGAGTGAAGATTGCCTCGAATAATTCAAATGAAAATGTTTAAAATAATAAAATATTCGAAGCGCTCAGTGTACTAGTTGGAGCAAGCAACTTTTGGGCTCAACTACGATTTTGGTTAGCATATGGATAGTAGCTATGTACTAGCTATCTCCCAACCTTACACGTGTCCTCTGTTTATTCAGGGTACGTCATTAAAATGTTTGAAAAATGACCCTTAACCTTCACAATGCACACTCATTTCAACTCCCTATGCATATAGCCGTCTCATTTCAACTCCCTATGCATATAACCGTGGAATGAAGGGACTTTTCTATAAATACCTTTCACTACCTTATAAATCACTTTCAAACAACTTCGAGAGGGAGAGAGTATATATACGCTTTGTCTTTCTTAGAGAGAAAAAATCTTCACGTCTTGGTTTATGAGAAAAATATTTGGGGCTCTTTATTGGTTTTCTATCATTGAGAGGGCTCATGAATACCAAGCTGTGAGAGTGATTGATAGTTCTCCAAAGGATTCTTTCCAAACTATTTCATACGATGTGTTCAAACTAGAGGTGTCAAACGGTTTGAACCAGCACCAACCCGCACCGTTTAAGTCTGAACCACGGGTTGCAGTCTCGGCGGGTTGCGGTCTCGGCGGGTTGCGGTCTCGGCGGGTTGCGGTCTCGGCGGGTTGCGGTCTCGCGGGTTGCGGTCTCGGCGGGTTGCGGTCTCGGCGGGTTGCTCCTTATGCGGTCTCGGCGGGTTGCGGTCTCGGCGGGTTGCAGTCGTAATGGGCCAGTTTCACAGTTAAACCGCCAGTTCAAACCACCAGACGAACCATTTAAGAGCCGTTTACCAGTTCAAACCATCAGCCAAACCATTTAACCATTTAAGAACCGTTTATCAGAATATATTATAATGTTATTTAAAATTAATTTGTAAGTGTTAATTGAATCTAATTTCAATAATTGAGTTAATTATTCTATTTCATGTATTTTAATTTAAATATGTTATCATTTTAATCGAAATTTTATAATCATCAATTATATTTTAAAAAAATAATTGTAATTTGATTTTGATACGTTTGAATAATATATTACTATTAAATAATATATACCTATTAGACATATAATTGTATTAAAATTTTAAATTATTAGGTGATTCTTTAGATTCTTTCAAGCTTGAAGTGTTTATGGTTAGATGAATTATATAGTTTATTGTATTTTCGAACTATTCAATATTAGAAGTTTATATGCATAAACATAAATTACTTGTAAGTTGTAAAGAACAAAATAAAAATTGAAAGCTAGGTAAGTGATTTAAATAACATTTAATAAAAAATAGAAGCAAAACAAACAATTCATTAAAAATAAAAACCAAACAAGTAACATAGTTTTCCAATCAAATAAAAAAGAAAAACATTACAACGATAATGAAAATCAATTGCGAAAAACTAAGGAGCTTCATCGTTGTTGTTGTTGTTAGGTGATGGACCTTGCAAATGCATGTTCTCCATCATCTGTCGCATATACTCCGACTGTTGGGCTTGAGAGTTTGCAAATCGCTCATTCCATTGATCTTGTCCATGATGCCACTGCTCGTATTGACCATGCCACTGCTCGTATTGACCATGCCACTGCTGGAGGTGACCAAGTTGATCATTCACCCCTACTTGCCACTGCTGTATCTGGCTAAGCTGGTCATTTACCCCCCCTGCCAATTTTGAAATTCACCTTGCCATTTTGTAAAATCATCATGCCAAACCATTTGTTGAGTATGCGCAAACTCAGCAAATTCGCGATCGGTTCGTCTTTGTTGTGGCGGTACTCGCGAAGAACCACTAGCATTTGGATCGAAAGACACTTCAGCCTCAACTCGATACTGAGTAGGTGGATTTGGCGGTTTTGTAAGACCGTTCGCAATATATATCTGATTCAAGTCTTCTCTATGGTGGTTCCATGCCTCTAATTTCGAAATCAACTCTCCATCCCAAGAGTATATTTCCTGCAAACGCAAAGAGTTTCTACCTATAGCACTAGTCGGCCTCACCTTCACCGGAGTGTACATACTCACATCAGCTCCTTTCGAAACAAGCAATTTACTCAATATCATCCCATAAGGTAGTTTATCCGTACCACACCTCGCAGCCATATTTCGAATCATCAAGCTGGGTAAATTAATTATTCCCTGATTTCGAATCATAAAAGCAGTAACAAATGTTTGAATATATGAAAGCTGCGAATCATTGTTACTAGGTGGAAGAAATATACTATTTACCAATTTCAAAGCTAATTTCCCAATACCATCCAAATTACCCCGCATGGCTCGAAATTTACCGCTAATTTCCGGAGCTTCCGCACCAGGACAAGTAAGAATCTCTACCGCTTCTTCGTAAGACAAAGGCCAATCAGCACTCCATATCGTAGGGCGATAACTAATGGGAGGTAATTTATTACCGGTATAGATATCATGGGTTGGAACGGAAAAAAGATCGTAGAAATCAGTTTCAAAAAAACTAATGTCTTTACCATCAATCAAACAATTCAATCCTAAACCTCTTGGATCATTTTCGATTAATCTAGCCGTGGAATAAAACTTTCGCACTAGTTCTATATACCAATCACATTTGAATCTAGCTAGATTCATCCAACCTTGGCCATTAGTAGGCTCAATAAGTTTGAAAAAATTTTGCATACCCTCTATTTGGATCAGTTCCTCGTAGTTCAGAAACATACCAGACCAAATTTTTGTTACACCTCGACCTCCTTGCTGATTACTACGGATGCGAATCTCCCCCTCGGGGCGATGTTCGATAGTCTCGCTCTCCGTTACCTCATGCTCCATGGTATGCAACAACATTTCTTCCACCTCTCTCAATTCGGAAGTGGTTGGTTCACTACGTCCACCTTTACGAGCATTCTTTTTTGTTTTCGAAGACATTTGCGAAACCTGAAATTTAAATAGAGTTTGAAAAATATAAAAAAAATTTAGAGAAGTGTAGTAGAGAGAGGGGATAGATTTGTAGTGGAGAGGGAGAGATTTGTAGTGAAAAATATAGGAGGATGTAGGGTGTATTTATAGGGTAATTTTGTGTTTTTTTTTTTTTCTACTAGCCGTTTGATGACGTCAGCATGACGTCATCAAGCGGACCATCCGGCCACGCGTGCGGATGGTCCGCTTTTGGCCGTTGCCAACGGCTAGTTCAAACGAACTAGCCGTTGGTTGAACCGGGGCATCCGGACGATCGTCCGGATGCCCCGGTTCCAATCGGACCATCCGGATGGGCGTCCGGATGGTCCGAATTGTCTGTCCGGGCGTCCGGGCGAAACTGTCCGGATGCCCCGGATCATGTGTCCGGACCATCCGGACGCCCATCCGGATGGTCCGGGCGATTTTTTTTTTTTGTTTTTTCGGTTTTTTTTTTTTTTGGGTCTCCCCTATAAGTAGAGGAGACCCCAACACCAATACTCACACCTCTCAAACAACTCTCTACTTCTCTCTAAATCTATCTATTTGTTCGATAAGTTCTAGAAAACTACAATTAGTTATTTTACTTATTCTACTCCTACTTTCGAAATTGTTTGATTTTTGTTTTTCCGCAAATTGTTTCTTAGTTGTTATTAGTCTAAATTTAGTTGTTCTATCTTGTTATTAGTCTAAATTTAGTTGTTATATCTTGTTATTAGTCTAAATTGTGATTTTATTATTAGTATTTTATTGCATATTTGAAAAAAAAACTGTTATTAGTTTTAAAATGAATTCAAAACGTAGAAATACTGGGATAAACCCACCATCTAATGTGGATCTCAATACCATGGATGATTTTTCTACAGAATTCCCTCACGTTGACACACTCTCCTCCCACGAAAGTGGTGGTGGAAGTACTAGTGGGGGGAGATCTCGTAAGAAAACATCTTGGATTTGGAAACACTATACTCTATCAGAAGATGGTTTGTTTTGTTATTGTAAAGAGTGCAATAAACGTTATCTTCACGTAAGTGGATCTAGAAATATGGGCACTAGCACTATGGTAAAACATTTATCGAAACATGAAATATATGATCCTACAAAACCTAACCCAACTAATGTTTGCACGAACCCTCAAACAGGTCTTCCTTTTGAGTTTAACCACGATACGTATAGGGAAGCAACAATGATTTATGCAGTCGGTAGTTTACAACCATTTAGTTTTGGGGATTCTTGGAGATACGAAAATTGGATGCAAGTTGGGGTAAACCCACAGGCAACACGCATTCCACGTACCTCTTTGCGATCGCTAGCCTTTAAATATTATTTACAAAGAAAAAAAGAGATTATTCAAACTATGCAGACTTTGCCATGGAATGTTTCGATTACTAGTGACATAACTACTTTTACTGATTTAGATATGATATGTGTTACCCTCCATTGGATGGACGCCCAATGGGTCCTCCAAAGGAGAATTATATGGTTTGAATCAATTGGGAAGCATACCGCACAAATAATTAGGGAGAGTATGACTGAATGCATGAATGTTTATGGCATTAAAAACAAGATTATGTCTATTTCGTTGGATAATGCATCTTCTAATATTAGTGCTATAACATATCTTATAGCAGATTGCAATCCTCCTTTTCCAAAATTGTTTCACACCAAATGTTTATGCCACGTACTTCAATTAATTGCGAAAGAAGGAATACGTAAGGTTCAGGGTGATTATATTACCCCTATAAAAAATGGGATCCTATTTTGCTCGACATCCGCTGCTAAAAAAAGAGCTTTTAAAACACTTGTTCTTTCAAATGGGAAAAAATATAAGAAACTTTTATTAGATGTCGAAACTAGATGGAATTCTACTTACACAATGCTTGCACGTGCGCATGTTTTTAAAGAAGAGATATCGACGCTTTATAATACATATCGTGAAACACCAATTGAACCAGATCATTGGAAATTTTGTGCACACATGTTAAGATTTTTAAGACTTTTTAAAGAAAACACCCTAACCTTTTCTTCACAAAATCAACCTAATGCTCATTTGGCCCTTTTCACGATTGCTAATCTTGCCATGCATATGGATGAATTTAGATCACATTATGCATGCGTAGACATGGTGCCTGGAATGGAATATAAGTTCACAAAGTATTTTCATCCAATCCCTGATAGTTATTCATTTGCTTGCCTTTTAGATCCTTTTTCACGAAAAGAAAAATTTGAATTGCTAGTTGATTGCTTTTATAAATCTGTACGGTTTCCTACAGATATACCACCGACCGAACCAATTGACCCTAAAGGATATATTAGCGGTATATATGATAGTTTGTATAATATCTATGATAAGTATGCTGCAAGATATAGATCAAATACATCTACAAATGTAAGCAGTAGTAACAATAGGGGTAGAGGGAGAAATACTAACTATATTCGATTGGCAATGTTACGAAACAACAATGTTACAGAAACCCCTCAATCTGATAATGAGTTGTATAGATATTGGACCACTAGGTTTGACTTTACGAATTATCAAGACCAAGGTATTGAAGATATCATACGATGGTGGGGTACCAAAACTGAAGAGTTTCCTATTCTTTGCAGGATTGTTAAAGAGATTTATGCTATACCTATGTCTACAGTTGCAAGTGAGTGTGCTTTCAGCCAAGCGAGGTTGCAATACACGACTAAGAGAACAAGATTGACGGGCAAAGCACTTGGAGTGCTTGTGGCAGTTAAGGATTGGACAGCGGCGGATAAAAGGATGCAAGACATAGAGTTCAGAGACGAAGTGAACGTAGACGACATCTTCGAAGATTATCCGGATGATTACGAAGATACACTTGAATAAGAAATTGCGGAAGAAAACGAAGCTGACGGCGAAGATTTTACTTACGAAGAAGACGAAGCTGAAGATGAATGATGTTTGTAATAGTTTTTTACTATTTTGTATTGTAATTTGAAAACATTTGTACAACTCCTGGCCCGCACGAGTATAAACTGTGAACGGCTAAATTATCCAAAAATGACTTTACCTTTTATTATAACAACAACAAATGTATTATGAAATACTTATAACTTCATAAGATCTAATTTTGGTTTAAAAAATAATATCAAACACTTGTAAAATTTAAAACCAAATCACAATAGTAATCAAAATGTAATATTAAAATTATAACCGTAGAATTTGTAATATTTTAACATGATAAGATATAGTTTTGCTTTGTATTAGATATAAAAACATAATAATAATAATATTCAAAATATGATAATAACATAAGTAATATTTAAAATTTTAGACTATATAATAATTACAACACTTAAAATATTAATAACCAAAACAAATTAATATTAACAAAAATGTAATAATAATTCTATAATAATATTCAATCTCAATATTTTTTAAATATAACATTTTGGATATAAAATAAATAAAATCAGCATAATATTTACCAATAAACCACCGGTTTTTTACAAATAAACCGTGGTTTCGCAGTCCTGCCGGGTTGCGGTCTCGGCGGGTTGCGGTCTCGGCGGGTTGCGGTTTCGGCGGGTTGCGGTCTCGGCGGGTTGCTCCTTATGCGGTCTCGGCGGGTTGCGGTCTCGGCGGGTTGCGGTCTCAGCGGGTTGCGGTCTCGGCGGGTTGCAGTCCTAATGGGCCAGTTTCGCAGGTAGACCGCCAGTTCTTAAGCAGGTTGTCAGCTTTAAACCATGGTTCCTGAACCATTAGACACCTCTAGTTCAAACCATACAAAAAGTACTTATTTGAAGAAATCCTTCATCTTCTATCTAATCCGACCCCATCCACTCCTATAACAGAAGTCGGTCCGGGTAGAACACTCACCTCAAACAAAGCAAGTGTTGAAGCACTTAAAGGGTTTCAGATCTCGAACAATATCACAAACCTAAACCAGCCAAGTCTCTAGGATCACGCTCTAAGTGAAGCTTCCTAGCCATAATATTTTCTAGCTCAATAATCGCATGAGGACGAACATCAATATGTGAGGATAAGGTGGACCATCATTATGGTTCAAACTGGTGTTAATCACTATACCACTATTAGGCGGTAGCGCGACGCTAGACTTCTCAACCTGAAGACCAAAACCTCTCGGCAAACGGGTAACCAGAAATAGTAATAACGCTGCTACCATTGCTACTATTTCCTAAATTGGAGTACGAGAAATTCTTGTAAAACCACCAATCAAAGCGGGCACTAAGTACGCTCCTATTACAACTACTCTAATGTCTTAGGTGTCTCCAAGGGTACCATAAAAACTAAAAGTCTATATTTCCAAATTGCAAAAAGAGGCCCTTGAAGCTCCTAGGGATACCGGTATCGGCTCACACACGGAAACCACTAGAGATTGCGGGGAGGGTAAAGAACTAACTATTGGCACAACCGAAGTACAAAAGGTGTCCGATCATGAAAAGATCGTGCTTTCAGAAAAAACTGTGGTGTTGGGAAGTTATCAGAGTATCTTGGCGAGACAACACCTAATCAGTATGAACACTGCAAGTACTTATATTATAGCCGATATGAGGCTTCCGACTTGAAGACAAACTATGAATTCCATCTTGCATTAATATTCATTTACAAACCCAAGTGGATATGTCGTTGTCGATAAAAGAGAGAGATGTTATTGTTCGCCGATGTAATCAATTAGGGAGTTCGGATTCTACTGGATCCTGCAATAGTGAGATATTTTGAGCTACAAGAATTTCATTAGTGCATCGCGACTGTCTTAAATAACGATGCAAATGGAGGAATTTGTTGCCATCACCGGTATATCCAAAGTGCCAAAACAACCCTTCTTCTATGCCATCCTATTGAATGATAATAATATTATAGATGATCTACTAGAAACATATAAAGCGTGGAAGAACTGATTCATTATAATTAGTGGAGAAGAATTTCAAGAGTATAGAGAGAGAGTTTTTCAGGATTGAAATCTTTTTCATTAATTGAATCAAGTACTGTCTAATACATTTTATAGGTAGTTCACTAACAATAAGTTGTTAGTTAGTTAGACATGTAATTCTGTTATTTATATTCTTGTTACATTTATTTAATCTTGTAGCACTTAGACCATCAACTTATTTTCGTGTGATAAATCTTGGACCAGCAACAAACCCAAAAAGGCCACACTCAAAAGCTTATGTTGGGCTTCGAAACACAATATGGCCCAACACCAATCCAAGACCAACAGACCCATAGCAAGAGGCCCTTGTCGACTTAGGGTTCAGACAGTAACCCTAAGCCACTTTCCCTTTCTCCTTTGTCTTCCTCAGTAGCCACCCTTCTCTTCTTCTTCTCTTCTTTCTCAACCACCGAAATCTTCATCGAAGCAGTCCTTGAAGCTTCACCATTTCCATGCTTCAAGGACCTGCTATCCTTTACAAGTGGAGCTTTGAATACAATGGTGGCAGGAGAATAATTAGCACCCAACAAACGTGTGACTAAGAAGAAAACAAACAAACTTAAATTCACTCATCTGACCAATCCCCTCTGCAACTGAGCCAACTACTAGCTCCTGAAGTAATAAAACAAATATCATCAGATAAAGAGTTGGTAAGGGGTAATGAAAGTATCGAGAAAAAGGATGATCAAGTTTTTAACCAACCAGAGGCTAAACAAGTTGATGAGAGACATGTTACGGAGAACTTAGAGGCGCCAAATACTTATATTGTGGCTCAAAATCCATTTGGTTAGCATTTTTTTATCATACAAAGCGCACAACTGAAGTGCCAGTCTGAAACATCTTGCGATACAATATAATCAACTACTCGTGATTTTCGTCCCCCAAGATGGTTGCCCAAGAGATCAAGTTTTATTAGATGATTCTTCACCTGTGGGGTTCTTTCAGCTCAAGTAGTCAGACAGCTACGCTTGTTCCTTCTACCATATGTTCGCACTCATTACCGCAACGGAGAGGAAAATGAAAAAATTAAGGAAAACAGAGGCAGGGATCCTAATATCTGAACTAGAGAAGAAAAAGGATTAATTGAATGAGCAGGTTGATCTTGCTAACGCAAGGGCGAAATCTAATCCTATTGAACTCAAGGTCCACAGTTTGACATAGAGGCGGTCAATGAGAAAAGGGACCACGCCATAAAAATATTGGCTTATTTTAAAATTCAATCATAGGAGGACGAGGCCAACGCTCTCGCAACTCTCCGAGATGAAATAGTGAAAGAGAAAAAATACACTTTCAATACCTTTTCCTCAGAATGTCTCGACACCATGAAGATTCCGGAAGCCAGAGTCAAAGCAATGTTGATTTCAAATCTTCATGACAAGTTCCCGGACTTGAAACTTGCGTCTTACTTTCTGTAAGTACCTGAGAAAGATCATCCCATGGGGGTTACCTGGTAAGACATTGTGAGTGAAGAATCATCATCGGTAGGTTTGGGTGAAGAAACTGATGAAAGTGGCTCCTCAGAGGGTTTGGAGAGCGCTTCTGATAGTGAGAAGCCTCCTTCTTTGGAGTAATCACTCCGATTAATTTATTGTTGTAAGAAATTTCCCGTCATGTAAGCCATGTAGTTTTTGCAACTACACCCTTTTAATTTTTAAAAAACTTTGGTCATTGTATTAGTATCACCCTTCGGGTTTTTTTATTCAACAATCGGGTCTTAGTCTATAATGAGAAGCAATCAATTTCTGAAATAAAGATAAGCGTAGTTGGTTAACCAGAGTTGGAAAGACCCAATATGTCCAAATTTATGAAAATTAAATATTGACCGACCGAAGTTGGAAGACCTCACAGGTCCAAATTTATAAAAATTAAATGTTGAACAACTAAAGTTGGAAGACATGACATATCCAAACTTATAAAGATCAAATGTTGACCAACCAAAGTTGGAAAACCTCATTGGTCAAAACTTATAAAAAATAAATGTTGACCTCGAATCTTGCAACACACATAATAAAGGTAAATACTTATATTGATAGATCGATTATACAAAATACCTTGTTGAAACCTTCACGCGCCAGCAAGATATGAAATAATATACCACCGATTAATACATGTACCATAAAGAAAAAGACATACAACATATTAATATTTATTCTGATTACAGTCTAAGATTCTTGATATCCCAAAGGTGCATAGGTGCTCTATTCTCTTTATCTTTTAATAGATATGTCTGTAGCTTTACCCTCTCCGTTACAACGTACAAGACCTTCCCAGTTTGGAGCCAATTTCCCGAGCCTTTTTTCTTTGTTGTGTAAAAAAACTTTCCTCAGAACCTTATCACCAATGCTCGATTCTCGTTTCCTGACTTTTGATGCATACATGCTCCGCATTTAGGTCTCATAGTTTAATGAATTTATTTGCACTAGACGTCTCATTTCTACATCAAATCGAGTTCCGCTCGTCTTCCCTCGTTATTATCCACTTCAGAGAAATGTTCGAATGGATACGAAAGGAGCATGGTCTCTAAAGGTATCACAATATCCATCTTGTAAACCAATGTGTACGGTGACTGCCAGGTCACGGTGCGAGGAGTGGTTTGGTATGCACATATCACCTCTTTACAGTCAAAAGTTTTCTTGAGGCCATTGAGGATCGTTCTATTTATCACCTCGATTTGATTGTTAGCATATGGTTGAAACGTTTCCAAAAAATATTGTTGAATTCTTCGTGATAAGTAGAAAGATTTCATTTATTTACTAACAAACTGCAGGCCACTGTCCATAGTCAACCGTTTTGGTACATCAAAACCAAAACAAATATTTGATAAGATGAATTTTATCACGTCTCTTTCCCTTGTCCAAAAAAGTGGCTCTGGTTTGACCCATTAGGATAACTAATCCACCACGACTATTATCATTTGTCTTTCATCTGGGGCAAACAACATAGGACGCACTAAATGGATCCTGAATCGGTCAAATTGGAAATGTCTTGGTAATAGACTAAAGTTGTATTGCAGGGGTGTAAATCGAATTAGCAAACCACTAAAACATATTATATCTTTTTAATAGATGTCTTACGTCGACTATAATGGTTGGCAAAAAAAATCTGCCAATAATGATGAGGGTATAGGTCGAGCTGGTTGCAAAGTACCAAAAAAATATGAGTAGAGAAGAACCAGTTGCTCGATGGACTTCGCCAAACATGGAAAGGAAGGGAAAAGTCGCGAGAAGATAATCTGACCCTTGCCGATACCAAGGAAGTGCTGGACAAGAACCGTACCAAGCAGAAGGGGAACGATTGGAGAAGAGCTCGGTTACTTCCACGGATAAAACCTACGTAGAACATTACCGGGATAAGAAGAGAAAAACTCGAAATGCGTTCAAGACATTAAGCAAATAAGACAAACCGAGCACATGAAGCCGACGGAGCACCTTGCATAATAAGAGATAGGCAGATTAGCAGTTTAAAGCCGCGTTGGCAGAATTGGTCAAACCATTAATGTAGGCGCCATTTAATTAGGCATGCTGATATAACATAGTTAAAACATACATTTAGTGAAGTAATAGGAGATAACGGTAATATAGAGTATAAATAAATGGTAGAACCCTAGTTAATGTAACTTATCTCTTCTTTGATAATACAATATACTACTTGGCCATTCACTTTGTTATTTCCCAAGAGGCGAATTCGCAAAGCATTTACCCAAAAAAGTAACAAACAATGGTAGTAACAAGGTCAGGAATTGAGAGAGACATCCCAGAAACAAATGAAATAGTAGTGGATCGGAGAACCGATGCAAACCGAATAGCAAAGCAGAACGTAGCAAACCCCACCACAGTTGTCGGCCGCAGATCGTGGTTGCAGCCCCTGTTGCACCACTCGAGCCAATCACGCGAGTGGTATAATGAGTGACTGGCACCAGACCTGAAGTTAACCCTACCGAACTGGTGGCAACCCCTGTCATGCAATAAGTACCAGATGAGAACCCGACGGTAAAACCAACTTGCGGGAAACTGGAATAAAAAATCCTGAATCTCCAGAAGGAGCGACTCAAGATGGCATGTGAGGGAGACACTCTAGAGCCTACAACATGCAATTGATGCAACCCTAGCAGGGATGAATGATGCGCTCCACGCGCTAAGTGCTACGACAAAAGGAGCAAGCCGAGCTAATCACGCATTCAACCCAATGCTAGATTTATCAATAAAAGGGACCGGTCCTCTAAGCGTGATGAAAAAAGGGAGATGGTGAGAGTGGAAGCAGAAAGAGATCCAAAGATCACGAACCAAGGCAGGAAGTGCACTACAATAAGGTGAGACCCAGAATCTTAAATTACATTTGTCTTTTGTAGAAAATATTTTGTAAGCCCAGTTGTCTAGGAAATTTGACCCTGTTTAAAATAAAGGCCTATGACGGTACATGTGACCCATAGAGACACCTCGAACAGTTCCATAATATGATAATAGCGTTCAACCCCGTGGCGTCATGTTAAGCTGAGTACTCTTGATGACTCTCAGGAGAAACTCCATGGATTGGTTTAGCAGCCTTCCAAAAGGGTCCATCAACGAATTCTTTGTCTTATGGAAGGTATTCAGAGAGCATTTCATTGGCACCAAGGAACTCAGGCGTGAGCGAGAATCCATCATGAACCTCTACCAAACTCGAAGGGATAGTAGCCGACAAACTCAATAATATGAAAATCCATCCAGAACATTCAACATACTGACCGCAACCATATCGGTCATATATGATTGATGAAGATCCTGATAAAGAAAAGGGTTTGAAGGTGGCTAGTAATATGATCTTCAATGCTGATAACCAATCTCCATTACTCTACGCCATCTTGGGGGGAAACTCTGAGAAAGGGAATGTGACAAAGAAAAGAAAAAGAGTGCGGTCTGACCTGGAGGTATGCGGAGTCGAGACTCATCCGTATCATAACTATCGTGACCCTATTGTCGATCTGACATTAAATGATGATGACCTAGAAGGAGTTAGCACGTCCCACGAAGATGCCTTAATGATAAACTTTGATATAAGGTAGTCATAGTGACTTGAATTCTAGTTGATGGAGGAAGCTCTGGTAATATCATATTTAAAGGAAGATATGCTAGAATGAAGAATGTTCCTCCCTTCAAACCACCCCAGCGGACAATGGTCGGCTACGAGGGACAAGTATCTCAATGTGTAGGCTAGGTAAAACTAATGGTTAAAGTGGGTTACAGAGTCACAAAGTGTGAGCTCAAAAATTTGTTTATGATATCATATGATCCCAGTTCCTATCACGCAATAATTGGCAGATCATTGCTGCATGGGCCACCATTTCTCTTTTGTTATTTGCAACCATCTCCCTGGAAATTTCCATCACCTCATTTTTTTGCTTTTCTAAGTCTGCTTGAGTTGTGATGCATCTACAAACAACATTTTAGCATTATTGGTTACAAATAACACTACTCAACATAATCAAATTACTTCTCTTTCTAGGTCCACCTACCTCTCAAGTATTTTACTCATTGGCATATTATC
This sequence comes from Limnanthes douglasii subsp. nivea, assembly GCA_036936605.1. NCBI lineage: Eukaryota > Viridiplantae > Streptophyta > Magnoliopsida > Brassicales > Limnanthaceae > Limnanthes > Limnanthes douglasii. The sequence continues at coordinate 293,759,085 of JAUPFV010000002.1, forward strand.
ATAGAACAAAAGCTCTGGACATCTCTTTAGTTGTTCGAACATCAGCATGGAGGGCCTCAACATTGAAATCTTGGAAGGGGGTAGTTCTTCCAATACTGCAGCAGATGCGCTTGGAATAGAATCTTTGCCTTCTGCATGTATATTTTAAGGCCTCACTATAATTACACGAGTCGGGCCACTCTCTAATTCTTGTACATAGGCGGCATTCCAGGTTTTACAAACTGCTCCATCCCATGATCTATATCTTCAGGGTTATACTTCTTGGGCCCGTACTCATCGTCAGCACCTTCGGGTTGGCTCGTTTGACCATCTCCTGTAATGCATCTACGTTGATCACATTGGGAGCCTTTCCCGAGCTTTCTCTATTGCTAACACAAGTGGTTGCAGATATTGGCCATCTGGGATCAGACCTCCATCACATTCTTATTTATCCATCATTTCTGGTCTTCTTGTTGTTAGTAACACTGCATCCACTATCACTTTTAAACATTTTAGCCGAGGACTCTTCTCGTCTACATCATTTTCTTCATTCTCATCCGAGCGGGATCGACGTACACAATCCAGATTTGTGTTATTTCTCGGAAGATCCTCATTCTTTCCAACTAACCCTCCCGCACTCAACACCTCTTATTCATTATTAGTCTTACATTGTAAGGATGAGGATCCATCAACCTCTTTCAGCTTCTTACCCAAAGGAATGGAGAAGAATACCCCAGTGTTATTCTGTTACCTATGGAGGTTCTCTATCAATGCCCTTCAACGAGTTCTCGTTGCCTTTTCTCCAGTACCAGTCATGGTTACTATTGCGTCATCCACAATGTTCAACTCAGCAATTGGCCACTACCTAACTTGTAAGTAATTAACCTAAATAAATAACCACAAAGGTTCTTGAAACCATGTGGATTGCGAAATTTAAAACTTTAATTAATATTCACAGCCTCTTCTGTTAAGCCCTCCTTATACCACTCTTGGTGTTTCCATTCACCTGCATATTTAAACATCTAAATTAGTGTTAATACAAAGCCAATAGGAGCGCCGAATTCTCACGGTATATTTTTTACATTTGGTTTTCCACTTTTGCTCAAGCTGCAAATTCAGTAACACATTTTCATGACCCCAATTACCAGAGACAACACACGAATGATTTTTTCTAGTTTTTGTTAGAGCTCAGCAACTCTACTATTTTTCTTATACCAGAAAACTTGGGCATAAAATAAATGAGACTTGGCAAATCTGGCCACATCTACTACATCTGATAAATCTGCTAAATAGATTAAGATGCATAGCAATCGTGAACTTAGAAGTATACTGAGCAGGGTTCTCCACCCATGAGCAGGAATCACGAATTATGCGTGGTAATGGAAAACGTAGACCCTAGTCAAATACGTCGTAAACAAACAAGTTTTATTCTCCATCACATGGAAAGGATGTTGCCCAATATTTGGAGCCCTAATAGTAACATCATTTGGTATACCATATCGGGCCCTAAAACTAAGAAGGGCAGCGACATCCATATATCCATATTTACGGGCTATTCGAGAAAAGTAGCTTTCTAAAAATACAAGGTCTTCAAACTTTTATTCTACGACCTTCAACACTTTGTCCTTCTTATTTGTAATCTTTTTTGGACCTATGTGGTGTCTAGGAAGACAACAATGAGTCAATAAGAGCAATAATAGTAGCAATTCTTGGAACAACTTACTCCTGAACACCGCTACCACTAATAGGGGCTACTTGGGCCCCTATAGCTGCACTAAGAGGGTCTAATATCACGGTTCTTGTTATAAACCAAAGAACATGACAGATTTAGGAGCATACCTATATAAATAACAGGAATCGAATAAAAGTGTGGCTAAGATTGATGAAGAAACTCCGATAATTCCTCAGTCGTCTCAAAGTTTACTCAAAAGAGTAATGGTTTGCAAAATCCAGTAAAGTAGATTTGTAGCTGGCTATTAACTGCACGCGTGGTTAATGACGGTAAAATCTAGCCATACACATCTGCAACAAACACCAAAACGCCACTTTCTTCTGAAAATAAGACTTAAAACGTTAGACGACTCGCACCCACGCGCCTATATCTATCGAGACGTGGCGGTTTCCCGTTATTTAATCAAAAGAGTCATCATTATTAAGCTGGAATCAAATGGGTTTACATTATATATTTAAGTTATTAAGGATATTCTCTTCGTTCCAAATTAGTGATTTATTTTAGGATTTTCTATATTTTCACCGTGCAACCCCAGAACTAGGGTGTGCCCTGATGAGGGGGTAATCACCATACGAAGAGAATAAACATGAATAATCAAACAAGAAGCTTAGCAGAAAAGGGTATAGGCCGAGTTGGTTGCAAAGTAAGAAGGAAGTGTGAGCAGAAAGGAACTAGCCGCTCGACAGACTTCAATAGAGAAAAGAAAAGTCGAAGTCACGAGAAGATAATCAGACCTTTGTCGAGGTGAGGGGAGTGTTGGACAAGAAGCGCATCGAGTAGAAGGGACACAATTAGAGAAGAGCTCGACTTCTTGCACAGATAAAACCTACGTAGAACATTACCGAGATGAGAAGAGATGGACTAGAGATGCGTTCACAACATTCAGCAAGTACGAAAAACCGAGCAAATGAAGTTGACCGAGCACCTTGCATAATAAGACATAGTCAGATTAGCGGTTTAAAGCCATATTAGCATAATTGGTCAAACCATTAATGTAGTGGCTATTAAATTAGGCCGCATAATGTAACCGTAGTTAAAACGTACATTTAATGGAGTCAAAAAGTGGAGTAATGGCAGATAACGGTAATTGACAGTATAAATAAAGGGATAGAATCATAGTTGATGTAATTTATCTCTTCTTTATAATACAATTTACTTCTTCGAAGTATAGTTTGTTATTTCCTCTAACAAATAACACTCTTCTGGTCAAAGCTTTAAATCCACAATGCGTCGAATCCTCCCCATCATGAAGTTTCAATAATATAATTTGTGGCTCGTGGTTCCAAGGAAATACAGTAGAGGTATGCATATATAATTCTTACAAAGTATTTTGTTAAGGATTGTGAAACGGTGGGTTTGAACCAGACAATTTTAGTCGTTGTCTTGTTAATGGGTAAAACACTCTTAACCAAGAATTTCTTGACATTGTGCCTCCAATCCTTGTCAGTACTCGTCGATGTCTGTTAGGCCATATTTGAATTGAATATTTGTTCGAAATTCTTTGTTATCGTCGGGCTTTTATGTGTTAGGATCCATGAGATTCACCAATATACGCCGTTGTTGCTAAAGAGTAAGCTACTATATTTTTAGCCATATGGACATGTTCATATTCGACACTCTGAAATTTCACTGTCAACGCTTTCAATGTTGTTAACTTGACCAAATCATCTTTCATATCCTTGGATTTCCTTGTAGCATGATTGATTAACGATTGTGGATCACCTAACAACCGAACTCGCTTCACCCCACAAACGTGCACAAGTTGTAACAATGCCAAGGCGACCTCATTTTCTGCTTCATTATTAAAGGCTAGGAAACTGAAGTGTATCACATGATGTATTGCTACTCCCATCCAAGTGGTTAATTATACTCATGTTAAATTCTTTTGTCAAATTCTTTTGACAACTGTAGCTTCAATCTTCTAATATCATCCATATTTGAACCTGATGCTAACATATCATCAACATAGAGTAGCAAAATGATATAACTGGACTTACATCTTTTAAAATAGCAACAGTGGTCCGCCTTACACTTCTGAAAACTCTCTTTGTGCATAAAACCATCAAATTTCTTGTACCACTTTCTTGGAGCTTGTTTTAAACCATACAAACTTTACTTAAGTCTGCATACAATGTTTTATTTCCCTTCTTTTAAGAAACCTTCTGGTTGATACATGTAGATCTCCTCATCCAAATCCCCGTGAAGAAATGCAGTCTTCACATCTAACTGTTCAAGATAAAGGTCTTCAATGGCAACAATACTCAACACTGATCTAATAGTATTGAGCTTCACAACTGGAGAAAAAATATCATTGTAATCAATTCCTTCCTTTTGCTGGAACCCTTTGCAACTAGTCGTGCTTTGTATCTCTTGGAGCCATCATGCTCATCTTTCACCCGATACACCCATTTGTTATGAAGTGCCTTCTTACCCATTGGTAACTCAGTTAGGTCCCACGTATCATTTGAGATTAAAGACTTTATCTCATTTTTCATGGCAAAATCCCATTTACTAGCATCACTGGTCTGGCAAGCTTCATCATAGCATTCAGGTTCCCCTCCATCGGTAAGTAACAGATAGTTCAAGTATCTCCTATTGGGTGCATGGGGTCGGGAAGATCTTCGCAAAACAGGAACTACCTCGGTCGTCTTTAGGGTATCGGATTGCTGTCGATCGGTCTGTCCAACGGACTCTCCTTGTAGAGGGGTTAATCTCATCGGCTCTATTTCTTGACTATCTGGGACTCCCTCGATATCTGCAAATACTGATTCATACGGCTTTGAGTCATTTGCTTCAGTTTTATGTATGTCATTGCACATCACAGTTTCATTGAAGATCACATCTCTGCTTCTCATTATCTTCCTGTTCTCCTCATCCCAAACACGATAACCGAACTCATCTTCGCCATACCCGATCATGAAACATGTTTTCGATTTCGGATTAAGCTTGTTCCTGCCTTGATCACTTATATGAACATATGTTGTACAACCAAAAACTCTTAGATGTGATAATTTTATATCCTTACCACTCCATACCTCCTCGGGTATTCGATGTTCTAAGGGAACCGACGAGCATCGGTTAATCAGGTAAACCGATGTGTTGATTGCTTCTGCCCAGAACTGCTTTGGAAAACCGAACTGTATTCGAATGCTTCTGGCTCTTTCTATCAACGTTCTGTTCATACGTTCGGCAATACCATTGTGTTGAGGCGTACCTGGAATAGTTCTCTCCATCTTGATACCATGTTCATAGCAAAAGTTCCTGAATTTGGTGTCCTTATATTCACCACCATTATCAGTTCTCAGCTTTTTAATCTTCAGACCTGTCTCATTCTCAACCATAGATTTCCATCTCCTAAAAACATCAAAAACTTCAGATTTATGCTTCAGAAAATAAACCCATACCTTTCGAGAATGATCATCGATAAAGGTCACGAAATAGTGTTTCCCTCCTATAGATGAAACAGTTGTTGGCCCCAAAACGTCAGAGTGAACAAGCGCCAGCCTTTCTTTCTTTGAGGTTCTACCACTCGTCTGAAAATTGACCATTTTTCTGTATTCTAAGTATGAAATCTTCACACATGTCTATATCGACTGACTTTAGACCTGGAAGCTTCCTATTCGAGTACATAATTTTCATACCCTTCGCACTCATATGGCCAAGCCTCTGGTGCCAAACATTTGGATTTTCGTTTCCTGCTGGTATTGCAATTGAACAGCTCGTCTCTGCTGTCACCATAGAAGATCGTACTATAGCCTTCGCTAGCCAACTGCCATACTGAGATTAAGTTCTTTCTCACATTGGGGATATGTCTGACATCTTTCAGTTCCCATACAGACCCATTCAACTTAATCTTCACAATAACTTTACCAATAATATCACAAAGTTGATCATCACCAAAATATACTTTTCCAAGGTTACGAGGGACTACCTCTCGAATAATTCTTTCTTCAAAGTCGCGTGAAACCATGCTCCAGAGTCTAATACCCAAGACTCAGCCCTGCTTTCTAAGGAGCATATTAATGCATCGTCTCCTTTTGAAGTGATATTTTCCTATGTCTTCTTCTCCTGGTCCTTTGGTTCTCTCTTGCACTGGAATTTATAGTGCCCGGTCTTCCCACAATTCCAACACTCGCTGTTTCTCAACCCCTGGGAATTTTTAGGATTCCTAGACTTGGACCTCCAGTCTCTTGATTTTCCTCGGTAGTTCGATTTACCGCGTCCATATACTCAGGTTGAATTTCTTCCTCTTGATTCTGTATGTAAAACTGAGGAGATTGATGACTCACCTGCTTCTCTCCTTCGAATCTCTTCACTAAGAACTAGGTCACGAACATCATCAAATTTCAACTTATTGCTTTCTGACGATCTACTCACCGTAGTGATAGTAGCATTCCAACTATCTGGTAGTGCAGAAAACAGTATCAATGCTCGTATTTCTTCATCAAAATCAATATCAACTGAACTCAACTTGGTTGTAATTGTATTGAGTTCATTGAGGTGTTGAGCTACCGAAGCGCCTTCAATCATTCGCAAATTGAATAAATTCCTCATCAAGTGAACATTGTTAGACGTTGATGGCTTCTCATACATACTGGAGAGAGCCATCATAAGACCCGTCGTGGTTGTTTCCTTTATGATGTTAAAAGCAACATTGCGGGATAGCGTCAATCGGACGACTCCAAGAGCTTGTTTATCAAGAAGGGTCCATTCTTCATCTTTATACCCTCTGGTTTCTTTTCTGAGAGGGGTTGATAAAGCTTTTTCTGGTACAGATAATCTTCAATCTGCATCTTCCAGAACCCAAAATCTATACCATCGAATTTTTCGAGTCTCACCTTTCCTTCGTCTTTAACCATTGCTCCCACTCAAATCTGATTTCCTTTGGATCGCTACCAGTCTGGATCTGATACCAGTTCTAAGGGAAATATGCTAATTTCCTTTCAAATCATATCAAAAGAAAAAACGGAAAGCACAAAAATCCAAGTGAAATCAAAGACACAATTGTTAACGGAGTTCAGTAAATTATGCCTACGTCTCCGGTCCTGCTGCAGATCGATTTTATTAGGAAGACACAGTGACTTTGCCGTTTTTCGATTATATACACAAAAACCCTAGCACTTAGTTTTTGTAGAGACTGTAACAGTTAAAAAGGGGAAAATATTTACAGTCCTTAATGTGTAATTTATGACCCACTAAAATTACAGTGTCTTTTCAATTCACTCAAACTCTCTTTAATGTGTTTAGCACTTGCCTCATCTCCATTGTCTTTCACTGTCTTTTCATCTAGCATCTCTTCTATCCAATAATAACATGTTGAATAAGGCTGGATTATTATGTTAAATAACTCATAACATATTAAAATTATTAATACAACCCTGCAGTTAACACTTATACCATTTTGGAGGCCCTATTCTTAAACATCTATGAACTCTCAACATAACAACTTGTTATCATTATTAAAATTTATCATAATTTTTTTGAACAACTTTATATCATTATCCAAACCCTTTTTTCATTCAATTTCTCTAATTTGGAAATATAAAATCATTTCAGTAAAAGCCCAAACAATATTTCATCAGACTTTCAATGAGGGCACGTATAAACCTTCATTTGATGGATACCTAAACTGTTTGTTTACCCGATATCTGAGGCTCTGAATTCCTCGAGGAGAACTAAACTTGGGGAGTTGGTTGCTCTCCTCTCCTGATAGCTATACCATTTCAGTATTGTTCTTCTTCTTATTTGAATCTCTAGATCTCTGAAAAATACGACGTTGTTCTGCATGCTTCCTCAAACTCTTCTTTTTTCCTTTTCTCCCGAGTCGGTATTCCATGTTCGGGGAAGAAGACTCATCCAACTCATAAATGGATAAATCACTAGAATCTGTTGAATCATATCATTTCCTAGATTTTCTCTATTTTGTTGGGAAATGATGAATCTGTCGCCTTTCATAATCACGATCTCGAGCCCAATGCCCGTCTTCCATCTTGACATCTTCGAGAGATCATTCATTTCTAATTTTTGACCTGTGCCTTTTCTCGACTAGCTATGTCTACTTTTCATAATTAAACTTTGGGATATCATCTAACAATCTCTTCTTTATGATTATCAGAGTCGATCATTCTAACTAATCCTTGACGTATTGGTCGTCATACTATTATTCTTCAGTTTGTTGCTCTTTGAATCGATGGTTCTCACATTAAAATACCCGATCCTAACGCCCTATACCCCGACTGCGAGCTCGTATTAAAAACTTGTGTTTATATCTCTTAACAAATTTGTAATTTTGAATAGTTATTTAGAAGACAATAGCTCTCTATATCAATCTTCTCCCATTGTGATCGCCAAAGATCGCTCTAAAAATATTCGTACCCGATTTTGCTACCATATAATGTTGAAACAAGTCGAGAGACAAACACGAGAAATATATAGCTAATGTGCCAAAAAAGTGGTTGTAATATATTAATTGTTCATCCTTCCCCAAAAATGGATTCTTCCTCAATAATAAAGATTGTGGCCCCAAACCCACACAGGTGATCTAGTTTAGAATATTCCACCCCTTATTACACTAAACCTACTTATATATTTAATATTACAGTATATTCCCTAGATATTACTTACTTTACCACATTCTATAACAAACTTATACATTAAGGCCAAAACGCCCTTAACTTGCCCGACACATTTAGGTCCGGAAAATTACTCCCTTTTCCTACACCACAAAAGATCATAAATAATATCACATATGAACAACATAAAAAAAACCTTAAAACACACATCTTCCCATTTCTGAATACATACACAAGAAAATGATAACTTTATCTCGAAAGAAATATCACGGATCATGTGTCCCTAAACATATATGTCGTTCTTCTTTTGAGAGGTATTTCACCGCTATTAAACTCACGCTATGAATAAAGGATGCAAGGACATGCAAGAAAACTGAGTGATCATTCATATCTTTCGTTTTCTTTATAGAAGATTACAACAAGCATAATTGTGGAAGAACCAAACCATCATAAGATTAACTAGTAGATATTTTTAGTGATGAAACAATCAAATAATACTTGTATAGAAAATATTATAAATTATGCATTCTAAAGTTCAAGCCTTTTGTACCAATAAGGTACAAGAGGCATAACAGATAAAGAAAATGTTAATAGCCCACAACCAAACTTCAAATAAAATGCATCAGATATCGACCCAACACGACCAGTAAATAGGACAATAGCAAAATCGGTTGTATAATAAGAAACATTAGGCAAAACCATCATGAAAGCTTATTCTAACAAATATAATCTATTGTTACAAGTTTCACTTCAAATGTGTAACTAGCATGAATTAACTGATCGAAATTGCATACTTAAAATCAAAACTAATATATTTACAAACCATAGAGTGCCTAAAATTAATCAAGATCTGCTAACTCGTTAATATTTTCAAAGGCACAAGGAAAACAAGATACTGTGTTTATGGAAACTTATGAAATTAATATAAAAGAAACTCGGAGTATATTCGCAATATGAAATTTGAAGAGGATATTTATATGATAGAGCAAACCAGTAAGTGCAATGCAAGTTTAATATATATTTTTGTGTACGATGTGTAATGTGTCTTTGTTTAATGTACATAATGATACCATCGAACCAAATCAAAATGGAAGACAAGATCTAGAAATCCTACGCTGTAGGGTAATACAATCCAAGGCACAAATACAACATATAGAATCAACAAAACACTAACCAAAATAAGAATTAAAATCAACAACAACAACAATTAGGGACCGATTGTAATTTGATCAATTACCAGCAACCTATTTTATATATCTAATTCAACTTTGAATCGATTACCAAAAATATTGTTGAACTGGTTTACAATTATTTTCAAAATATCAATTTAAAAGTCATAAACTTGTATGTATATATATTCTCTTGTAAATAATTTGTTAATCTATACCTAGAGTAATTTTATTATAAAAATGTATTTAGATTATCATGTTTCTTTTAAAGATGAGTGGTATTTAAAGCAATAGGTATCTCAATCATTCAACTTTATTTTCCGCGTCCAATACTATGAACTAAAACATTATAGCTGAGGGAGATACACATGTTTGTTTCTTTGATCCAAAAAAATAAAACCTCTTATAAATGTTAAAATTTACTCCGTAGTTGATTTAATATAGGCTAGACTAGTGATCCAACTTACGTTCGTGTATCCCTCAATTAACTTATAAAAATTATAATATTGAAGACGCATATTTTTCTATCTTCGCCAACTACAGAAGAACCCCTACATTCACATTCTAATGTTCTGTAATTGGATTACTAATAAATTTCCTTAACTTACCTATGTAAAATAAAATGTATATTTTAATTCATAAAGTGTATGTATTACACTTGTTATAGTATTAGCATAACCACCACTAGTATTCTATTACTCTTAAAGCTTCTTAATTAATTGATTAAACACATGCTAACATATTTTGTATAAACTTACATAAAATAAGATTAGTCAATTTTTAACAATTAAATTTTTCATATTATGACTTATACGTGCAAGTCTAGCATGCCATAACAAATAATTATTATTTAAACAAGAGTAACTAAAATGGGTTTTAGACAAAACAAATTTGTTAGATCCCTCATACGTGAAAGTCTAGCATGCCAAATTTTCCATATATATTTTTACTGTTATTTCATAATAGTATCATTTTCCAATAAAAATCCCTCATATAGGCAAAACAAATTTGTTAGATTCATGCATAAAAACAATTCTAGGTTTTTACCCTGAAGATAACAACACCTTAAGTTTTTTTTTATCTCATGAACATATAAAACTTTGTTACAATTTTCATGATTGCAAGATATTATTTCAATTAATTTATTTACATCGAGGTTTTTTATAGGAAACGTGCAACGGTGCACATGTATCAAACGACCGATTAGAATTTTTCAATATTTTTGGAAAATAGTATAGTCAACCATACTCATAACACGTAATTCGATTCTTATAAAAAATTATTTTGTTTTAGATCTGAATACCTTTTTCAAAATTTCTATTTCTTTATTTTAGTCTCAATTACATGAATTCTCTTAGATTTTCTATTATTGGAGTATTCTTCCGCTTACGCACCACAAGCCTTTTAATTATGTGTTAAAATTTCTTAATTTGAAGATAATATTTTTTTATTAATATCTTATGATTTTTATATTGAGATATGAGTGATTTAGTGATGAAAATATTTTTTATGAGCTTGCTCCACATATGAATGCCAAATTAACAATTTATACTTTTATTTCGATCTTATAAGTTTTGTTACATCAGATCGGTCCAATCAATGCAAATTTTGATTCATAATTTAGATAATAGTTAGTTGTGTTAATAAGACTAGTATATATAGCTTCTGGTTTAGAGATACTATATTTAACTCTGGTATGCATATGATGAGTGTTGGTTGAAAGAGATGAAAGGTTTTTAACACCTTGTAGAGTGAGTGAGGAAGTATTGGATCTTTTTAAATAGTTTGTCTAGGTAAGTGATAGTCTATATGAAGCTTTAAGGATGTATAACATGTTGTTTCAACAAGGAGTAACTAAGTGGGTGACGTATGATACTTATAGAAAGGGGATGGTTTTGATATAGATGTTGTAATTTGTTTAGAATGAAATTGAATGGTAGATGATGGAGATTGAATTATTGTATTATGTGCTGGATTGGCAAGAACAAACATAGTTGGAGTAGGATATGGACTAGAAGCATTAGAAGAAACATGTAACAACCATTGTTCAAGATTTGAGACATGTGAATTGCACTGCATTGTAGCATTAGTGAAATGTGATATAGTAGGTATATTACGAAAATACACAAACCAATTAAAACATGGTATAAATACTTGAGTAGTTGGACTTGTGATGTTAAAGAATTGACAAGAATATAGGAATTTGTTTAATTGAATACTACATGTTTGGATGATTTTCCTTGATGGAGTAATGTACTTGTCACTTTTCTGAGTGGCAGATGATGGAGACATGTGAATTGCACTGCATTGTATGAAATTGAATGGTAGATGATGGAGATTGAATTATTGTATTATGTGCTGGATTGGCAAGAACAAACATAGTTGGAGTAGGATATGGACTAGAAGCATTAGAAGAAACATGTAACAACCATTGTTCAAGATTTGAGACATGTGAATTGCACTGCATTGTAGCATTAATGAAATGTGATATAGTAGGTATATTACGAAAACACACAAACCAATTAAAACATGGTATAAATACTTGAGTAGTTGGACTTGTGATGTTAAAGAATTGACAAGAATATAGGAATTTGTTTAATTGAATACTACATGTTTGGATGATTTTCCTTGATGGAGTAATGTACTTGTCACTTTTCTGAGTGGCAGAATAGCAAAAAAGACACAATTTAGAGAATAAAACTATACTTATTTAACTGATAGCGTCTTATGTAAGGAAAGTAGGCAGAACAGAAGACTATTACGATTGAGTGGTTTGGTTTCCTAAAGAGAGCAAGTTCAGAGGGTGTCTTATTGTCCAACGTAGGATTTGGAAGTCGGTTGATTAGATAAGTAATTGTGCTGAAGATATCTAACCAAGAAAATAATTGTAAGTGAGATTGAGCTAAAATTATCAGACTTATCTCAACAATGTGCTTTTATACCATCTATGGTCTGCCATTTTCAGCGAAAAATGAGGGTTGGATATTCTGATATTGATGTCACAACGTTTCGTGAAAGGTAAGAAAGCTTTGTATCCACCCATTACATCGGTTTGCAAGACTTTGATATGTCTTTCAAACTGATTCTCTAGTAGCTCTTTGAAATCTAGAAAGACATCAAGTGCATCATCCCTTTTTTAAAGGATACACCAAGGAGAACCTACTATAATCATCTAGGAAATTTATATGATATTTGTCCCGACAAGTTAGTGTGAAGAAGATCAAGAATATTAGAAGTATGATAATGAGAAACATGAAAATTTAATTGGTGAGATTTACCAAGCATATAATAATCACATAATACAAGTTGATTTTGATTCAAAGGAACATTACACATGTGTAAGATTCTATGGCTCCAAGATTTGCTGGCCTTCGTAACTCCTTACCCCTAACTATCTCCTTCTCTTATTGTAGGTATTCTCGATTTCCTAGACACTTAGTTTGGGACCTTACGAAGCTTTCATCAGATCTCCGCGGGGCTCTATATGCTCAGTGATATTGTTCCCACCTCCGCTCGATTATTTCTATCCAAGTAGTTATGCCGATGTTACTACTATTTATCCCTCAGCCAGCTAGTACTTTTGTATCAGTTTCACTTATCTTTAGTATCTCCTCCGGGTATGCCCCAGGTATTTGTATGAACTCTCTATTTATTTAAATATTTTTTACCCACCAAAAAAAATTTAATGCTAAAACTCAAAATAATAATAATAATAATAATAATAATAATAATAATAATAATAATAATAATAATAATAGAGTATATAAATGTTTTTAATTACTAATAAATTTCATACTTTGTTTGGGAGCATCAAATTTGTCATATATTTTGGTAAATATAGAAACTACTAAGTTAATTAGGATAGATCCAGATAACAAATTTACAACATTATTTTGTCTTAACATAAACTCCATATTTTCAAAATTGAACATTAAATTTTTTAGTGTTTTAAATTTCCAATAGAAAAAAAATATCTACATTTTATAAATTTCATACTTTGTTTTGGGAGCATCAAATCTTAATGTTAAAACTTCGTGAAATTACGATACTAATAAATAGTATTTAAACGTTTTAAATTACTAAACTTGGGCTTGTTTAATACTATAGCATAAAATATAAGACTTAAGGCAGGTTTGGAACAAAAGTAGAAGGTGTTTGATCACAATAATATCATATAACTATATAAAAAATATTTGGATGATTTAGAAATATATTTTGTACGTTTTTATTACTAGGTCCCTTTTCGCTATATAAATATACAATAGCCAAAAACACTTGAATCATCATATTTTGATTGAGGCTGCCAGTACATTTGTGAAGAAATTAAGCCAGAAAGAAAAATGGAAAAAACATCTGTGAAAACAGTTTTATTAATCTCTTTCTTGGTTGTTTTACTATGGAGTTCAAACTTTCACATGGGAGAAGCGGGAGGATCTAAAGAGGCTGGATCGAGTAAGAGTCCGACAAAGGATGTGCATCATTCTGAAAAGAAGACGATAAAGGATGAGCCTGAATCCGGAAAGAAATCGGAGAAGGGCCCGCCTCCAGAATGCAAGAGGGACAAAGATTGCGTTGACTATTGTGAGCCTAAACGCTCACGCTGTGAAAAACCTTTTATCTTGGGTAGGGGAATGGACAGCATAATCTCTACTGTAGGAAAATGCGTATGCTATTGATATGCCAAAATTCATAAACAATCAAACAAATGGATTTTTCCCATGAATCCTTCTTCAGTACATGAAGCAATGAAATAAATGAAATAATTGATTTTAAGTGTTTTTTAGTAGCAGCCAAACAATGGGTCCTTCTAGATATGAAGAAAACGGTCTTATGTAAAGAAGATTGTCAATTAACCACCATATAATAGAAAAAGTTGACATCTTGCGTGGAAACATCCTTATAATCAGAGTTAATATAACCCAGGTTCCATCCCAACTTCAGGTAGAACATCTGAAGGGTTAACAACGGGAGTTCATAAAATTTAATATAAATTCGTTCAAAATACTAATGGAATAGAAAACGTCAAGTCTTTACGTATCACTACGTACATGATTTATCGTTAGAATAGTATAGTATAGGTAATGTATGAATTACTTTTTTTTTTATCTTGTTTGGTGTTTGAGTTGTAATAAATTTAAAATGGACACAAACGACGATTTCAATTTCTATGATCTTAGATAAACAAAATTTGTTGACAACATTTTTTTTTATTCATGTTGAAATAAAAAAAAATACTCTATTAATATTATTCTCTTGATCTTTATACCAAGTATTCTTTTAGTTTGTCTCTACTATTCATTTTACACTCTTCATTCACATGAATATTTATCGTTTTAATTATTCGTGTTCTTTCCAGCTATTAGGATATTATCAATAAATAATAACAAAAAAACATGTCTCCCAATGTGTGTTTTCCAATTACAATAGACATAATTTTTATACCATATCCTCGCATATTTGGTGGACATCATAAAATATCAAATTATTTATTCTACTGCATCGACGATGGTTTCAACGCTATAAATATCTTCAAAACAAAAATACATCCCCTTCTTTTCCTTTCTCAAAATATTGAGGATGAAAAATAAAGATGGTTTCATCAAATTATATACGTAGGAAGTTAATAGTATAAACCGTTTTTTTAGCACAAGCCTTATAGAGTTTTATATATGAATTGGTGAGAAATTTCATTAAAATTGACACCCTTTTATGGCGTATATCCTTAAACCAACAAGCTAGGTTTGTATATAGAAAACATAACTCTAGCAATAACTTGCTTCTCATTGAAAATCAATTTAATCTCAACAAGTTGTTAAAACTTAGGTTGTGTTAGAACAATCTAATTTCTCATACATTAAAGAGATCTAACTTCTTCCCTCATGCCCTTCAACCTCTTTAACTTATTAGTGTGTTTCATATCATCTTGTTAACTCTCGAGTATAATACTATCTCCCTTCATTTCAATAACATAACCTACTATTTCAATAACGTTGTACCTTTGTTTACGTTTTGTAGGTCTCTATGATCTCAACCATCTTAGGATTCATACAATTGGTGAACTTCCTATAAATGAGCCATACTCGTACCAATTTTGAAATTATCTTCGACATAAGCATCTTCAGCTTCACTTTCTTGGTAAGACTCATCATTATATCTACATCTCTTCTCCACATTGCTAGGTTGGTCTCCACCGTCTTCATTAATGGTATATTATTCTCACTAAATCATCTTTCGACTAATCAAAGGTTATGACTTCCAGGCTTCATGAAACACAACCTATACATGTTTACTTTTTCTCAATATCCAAGGAACAAACACTTTAATTCTCTCGACTAAATATTATATGGCTTGACATATGCGTAGGTAGCACATCTGAATACTCTCAAATATTTTACCATAAGTTTTCTTCCATTATATATATATATATCTTGAGGACAAATAAACTGCACCAAAATAAATAGACTCATATTAAAGATATATGAAACTATAATTCGATCTTCTACCAATAAAATTTGGCTTATCATACCTAAAAGTAACATAGACCTAACCATTTCGAGCAAGGTTTAGTGTATCCACTCACCAAGCCAGTTATGTTGATGATTTTCTCTCATGGCTTGACATCTAGAAATGCTAACTTCAGAATAATATTTAATGAATGCCTCATTCATATATTCCAAGCTATTGTCGGTTCTCCACTATTATAGCCTCTTTTCATTCTAATTCCCCATCAACTTTTTATGAATGGTAAAAAATAAAATACTTATTCTTTGATCTTCAAAAGTGTACCCCATAATATTTTAGAGTAGTAATCCTGTTGAAAGATGAAGTACATTGCACCATTCATGTGGGTTTTCTTCGACGATCTCAAAGGTCAAAATGATTATATTCAATACAACATTGGTTGTATGGTCACTAGTTATAAATTTAGCCCTTTTAATTTTATTAGCACACAACTTTAACAAAAGCTCAACTTTATAAATGCACTATCATCAAACAAAGCTTGTTTTCTAAACTCAATAAAAACAAGACCAGTCACATGTTATTACTTGGTTGAATCTCTCTTTATACTAGACCCACGTCCGAACACTACAAACCTTTCGAGACTAAAACATAATTAGTGCTACAGAATTTTATAAGAACTAGTGTGCCTTGCACAACCTGAATTTATCTACCTTCACCCTTATAAGTAAACCTTCATCACCTAAATTTCCAATGAAAAAAGGTTTCGCTTAACTTTGGTCACATAACTCATATTTTTTATAACTCTCTCAAGTCATGTAGACAACTTGAGTCAAATCTTTTGTATTCGCCATAATGCACATGGTTGATCATTCTTTACTATGATCTTGCCACCATAAAACAATCTCATGTTTATCAATCTCAGGGTTCATCATGTTTATTGGTAATTATCTCAAATAAAGCTCATGAGTCCAAGATCCATTTGTCATTAAATCTAAAAAAACCATTAAAATATCAGTGTATTAATAATCATTTGATATAATTTATATATCTGTAACTTCATGATTTTGATAACTATATTCCTTCCTCATCTCAAAGGAGTTTCTCCTGATATGATTGTTTTTCTTGCAGAACCAATATTTTTTCTTCGACTACTCAAAATATCTTTGATTTTGACCAAGAGCTTTGTCTATTGTTGATTGAATCTTTCATTTCATTCCTAACCATCACACTTAGTCTACGACCTTAATACTTGTTTTTAAGCCTGTCTTTATTTTGAAGATCCTATGAATTCCAAGACATCTTCTTTTTGGCCATCATAAGGGAATCTTTCCTATAGATCATGATGTTAATAAAATGCCATCGTAAGGGAATCTTCTCTGTAGAGAACTCAATGAGCTTATTTCTTGATCCGCATCTTCTAACTTGACTTCAACATCATTAAAATCAACAATTTTATTAAAATTATCCAAGGGTCTTCAACTCTCATTGCTACCAACCATAGACAATGTATATATCTATTTATTGAAATATAGTCTCGCCTTACTCAAATGTTTGCACTTAAATATCGACTAACTTGCACTAGACCTTTTTAGCCAACACCTAACAGGATATTTAAGATTCCATGCTGCCAAAGTAGATCTCATATCCGAATGGCTAAAAAGGAGCAAAGCCAAAGATGTAATTTTACAATAGCCTCCTCAATCTTTGCAGTCTATTCAACCTTTCAATCAACCTTTATAGCCTTCAAATTCGGTGTTGAATCCCACTTTTGTGGTGTTATAGGAGACGATACGTTTCAACTAAATCCTAATTGCATGACTCATTACCTTCAAAACCATATCCCCCAAACCCCCTACGAACCATATACAAAGGTTTTTTAGCGTTCCAATTAGTACCATTGGTGGAACGACGATTTAACGACCATTATATTACCCAAAGTACTCAGGATTTAAAAATTTCTTACTTAAAAGAATGTCAAAACGATGAGAGTAAAGTGATCAGGAGTAATTTTACTAATCAATGAACTAATTTATTTTATAATGATTAGATTTTCTATTTATAGATATTTTTCCCATGAATTATAGGGACGGATGACATGTGTGTATCTTAATAATACACGTCAACCATATGTTACAAAATACATAAAATTCTTATTTTATCCCTTAACTATGATGGGCATTCTAATCATATGTTACATATTCCTTAAGCATTCTAATATCTCTAATTTGTTTGTATCTTTAATCAAATATCATTTAGCATTGATATTTATTAATAAATTATTTTATCTTCGTTCATCTTATAATGGTGCCTATCTTTTTGTCAATGTCGCTAGTCAACTCTTCAGCCAGTATTTTACCAACGTTATCCTCGATATCTTGAACATAACCTTTACCGACGGTATAAGTCTGACGATGATAATTTTATTTACGTTTAGTAAGAGCCCATGATTTTGTAACATCATATTACATTATAAGGACTCCCTATAGTCTTTAAGATGTATTTTGTATGTTTTAACGACTAAGAACCAAATCAAAAGAGATAAAGGTATTATTATACACATAAAAGAGAATGTTCCCATTAATTTCACTTATATAAAATTATCTACTCGATTTACAAATAACTTTAAATGACATTATTAATTAATCTCTCTAACCAACAAACTTATGACTTTTTGATTCTAACTATTTTGATCTTTTATCTAAATCATTGTTTTGGAGATAATAAACAAACAAAATTTATCATTTCACCTTATATATTAATACGCTCATTTATTTTTCACTTCTATAAAATTTAAAATTTCAAAACTTTTTCAAGATTCTATTTAAACTTACTCAATAGAACCAACACAATCTACGTGTACAATATTCTTAGGTAAAATACCTTCTCTTTTATTTAATTAAATTAACAACTTAATTAGACTTATTCAGATAAACAAATTTAAACATATGACATTATGCATCATTATACATCATTTGTCTATTATTATTCATTCATTAGGTAATCATGTCAAAGGATAAAAAATTAAATTCTAATTTCAACTCATTAAATAACCAAAAGAATCCATATAATACTAGTTACACAAGTTGTAGTTTGTAGGGTAACATTTTTTCACGTATTAACAATTCAAATGACTCATCATCCTTTTTTTAAATGGACGAATAAAATATTACTCTCTTAGAAGTTGATCCAACATCAATACCACCTACCAACCAACAATTCCAAAACCATACTTCTCTAAAATAATCTTCTAAGTTTGTAGCGGAGATCATGCCTTAGAAAAAACCAATATTGTCGATATTGCATCTTCTTCCAATCATAAATATAACGGTAAAAATACTAGTTAGTTTGTCCTATACTTTCCTTTCTATATGCCAAAGATAAAATATAAAAAGAAAAACTGATTCAGTATAAATGAGATATTAGTGAATCACTTAAAGAATCAACTTTACATTCACTTCTAAAATTATCATTGCACAAAAAAACTAGTTTTGTTTGGTCACCCAATTTTTTTTAGTGTAAAAATGATGCCCTTACAAGAAATCATACATGGATTTTAGAGCATTCTAACGATTTATTATTTCCTTACAAGTATTCGAAACAGTATTTTTTAATAAAAAATGGTTTCTACTTTCACATTTAGTGCATTGCATAGGTTTTGTAATGAAATTGCGCAATGAAAATGAAGATCACCGCAAAGTCTGCACGATGGATGAGACAATTAATGTTTATTATGCCGGTAAATCAAAAAGATAAAGCGTTTCGTTATTAAAAAAATTACGAGTGTCTTTTGACTATATAAACAAAACTTTAACTCATGTCACATAATTGGTCTTTCTTTCGGAATCTTAAACATACTCTAACTTGGTTCACAAAATTTAAATATAATAACATCAGCATAAAAAATACATTGATATATGTTTCGATTTCGGTCAGTTTGGTTTGATTCGGGAGGAAGGCAGTGTGAGTTAGATGGTACAGACGTGGTATGAAACATAAAATATTTGATTCGGTTTCGGAATTGTAGAACACCGACCGAAATCTTATTCGGTTTGAAAAATAGAAATCGGAACCAAATTATATTTTTTGAACCGATCAAACCGACCCATTTCGGTTTGGTTCGGTTAGTCAGTTCGGTTTTTTCCGGTTTTGCTCAGCCCTACTTTACACTTACATGTCCGTGGTATATTTAATACTTTTTTCAGAAAAATAAAATATAAAAACTAAATATTAACCACTATGAATTATAAATTTATTTTTAAAAAAATTATATAATAAAAGAATATTAATCTATTTTTTTATTGGACCAATTTGATAATCAATTATTGTAAAAAAAAAAATTAAACAACTACATATTAAATTTTTGTAATCCAAATTTTGGTTTAACCTTACTAAAAGTGGCAGACAATAATACAACAAAAAGATAAGTAAAAACAATTAATGAAATAATTATTAAGAAGTTAGTATTCGGAACACATTTAAAGACTTTTTACGGAATACTATTTCAATATTTTGTTGTTTAACTATTTTTATGATTTTTTTTTAAAAAATATCATATGAAGTTTTTAAAAAATATGTTCTGATTTTTGGCCTAAACAACAAAAAAATTCCAATTATTGCATTCCATAACCTTTTCCTATGGAACCAAAAGTACCTTATCAAAAGGGGTAATTTCATTGAGGTAAAGAAAAGTTAAGACTCGTTGTTGTCCACGGCAACGATATTCGCAATACTGACATTGCATTACATTAGAATACAGGATTTGAACCGTTAACCGTCCCTCGACTATCGCGTTTGGTGACAAATAGTCCATTGACTTTTAAATCTCCGTTGAAAGTTTCTGGACTATCGCTTTTGGATAAAGTTAGTCCACCAGATCCTCCAATCCATGAGAGGCTGCCACATGTCACCATAGTCCCTAGACTTTTGTATCACCACTAGTCTTTTGAGTTTAGTTTTCTGTAATATTCTACATTTTGGGTTTGACCTAAACTCAAGGGACTAGTGGTGATACAAAATTATGGGGACTATGTTTACAGGTGGCAACCTCTCATGGATTAGAGGATCTAGTGGACTAACTTTATCCAAACGCAATAGTCTAGGAACTGTCAACGGACATTTGAAAGTCAAGGGACTATCTGCAACCAAACGCGATAGTTGAGGGATGATTTAATGTTCAATGCCTTAGAATGCATGATAAAGATATATTCCAATATACTATACCGATAATAATAAATAAAAAAATATATTTATATGTAAAAATGGGTAAAGTACCATTTAAGACCCAATACCCAAAGTATTATCTACTTATGACTCATATTTTTATATATTTTCAAGAAAGATCCGTTTTTGTGAAATATTTACCATCGAAAACCTATTAATTCCTTAAATACCCTTGTTCATTTATATAAAGGCTTTTAGACCCATACTTCACCCTTTATTTCCTTTTTTTTTTCTCTACGTGAAGTAAAACAACTCTAATGTTAGGCGATTCTTCATTTTTTAACTCAATTTTCTTGTTTTTCTTTTGTTTTCATATGTTTTTGTTGCGTTTTTAGTTGATTTCGAAGCTTGATTTTGGATATTTGTATAGATAAGTCGATTTGTGTGTGGTAAGTAGTATTTTGATTTTAGAATACTAGAAGTACTCGAGATATGCTTTTGTTTCTGATTCTTTGTATTTATCTGGTTTTTACGTTGCTAATGTAGTTTATTTGTTGTGTTTCAGTTAGTTTTTCGTCGATTTTAGTCTGTTTTGAGTTTCTGAGATTTTTGTGTCGAGTAAAACGGTTCAGGGAATAAGATGTGAAACGTTTGTATTTGAACCTACTGATTGTTGCGAAACGTGTAATTCTTTTGGAATAGTAGATGCAAAAAACACGTTTTTGATAGATGCGAAACGTTATTTGTTCTATTTTTTTTTAAATTAATAACATATCATGAGTAGTACTAGTTTGGTCGTCTTAAAAAAACAAAACCAACAGTATTTTCGGATTTTTTTTTTCGAGTTACGGTTTAAAAGATACAAACTTTTAAAGTTTTAAAATTTATAGGGGTTTCACGAAGAAGATGCGAAACCTTCTGCGTTATGATAGATTTGAAACCTGTTTTGTTGTACTAGATGCGAAACCTTCTTTATTACTCCAAATGGTCCAACAAATCAGGACAGGCATTAAGTGAGTGATATGAGACTTACTTACAGTGAATCTTTGCCAAATTTTAATAACATGATTGATAACCATATGTTTATCAATACAAAACTTGAAAATGCTGCAGAAGTAAGAGCAAATTTTCCAAGCCTGATTGCAATTCACAAAAACATGATTGATATATTCATAATTATGACAAAATTGGCACTTTGATGTCATTTGCAGGTATCTCTTCTCAAAAATCGAATCAACCGGAATGTATTTCATGGTAATTCTCCAAAGCAAAAAGGAAGCCTTCCTAGGAATAAAGTTATTCCCAATTTTTTAAAATAGTAGAAGAAGAAGCTTTAGTTCTGATCTTTTCCCAAGTCATCTTCTAATTGAAGGTAACACTATTTGAAAATTTCAAAATCAAAGTATCTTCATTCATTCTATCAATTGTAAAGGCTTGAATCAGGTTCATATTTTCTGATTTATAAGAAGGAAGACAGAGAGTTAGTGTCACATTCATTGTTTCTCCAGAAAGAATTTACCTTAGCTTGCAGAAAGTTAGAGTGATCATTGGAAATATGATGATTATTTAACAAAATGTCCCTCTAGAAGTCTATATCTCCCTTTCATAAAAGTCCTTTGACATTTAGCTCGGCCTCTCTTCTAATACTTACAATTCTTTTCCATATAAGAGAACCTGGTCTGTTATAGTTAGTATAGAGAGGGTGATTATTGTTTGAATATATGGGCCCAGAGAGATTTATTGATTCTGAAATTAAGCTAGAGCTTGTGAGAATAGACATTCTGAATGTCAGTAATCCTCCTGATGCCAAGATATCCCTCGTTAAAAGGCTTGCAAAGGGATTTCCAATCAAACCAGTGGATAGATTTTTCGTTAAAATTTGATCTCCATAGAAACTTACTCAAAGTCTTCTTAATTTTGTTAATAATATTGCTAGGCAAAATGCAATTCTGGAGCCAGTAACAACGGATAGACATAAGAACACTTGAAATAAAGACCAGCCTCCCTCCGAAGGATAGGTGCTTACAGTCCTAATCACCAATCTTGTCATTAATCTTATCAATGATTTTATTGTAGTTTCTAGAGTTGTTTCTGTTTTTAAAATAACCCCTAAGTAGTTAATAGGGACGTTCTCAAACATGAAACAAGTTTTAACCTCCGCATAATTGATTCTACTCTGATTATGAGAATGAAAAAGATAATCTTTGTTTTATTCTTGTTAATGGCTTGTCCGGAAGTCTTTTGATAGGAGTCGAGGAAAACACAAAGATTTGACTAGAATCCTGCAGGCTGTTAGGAAAGATTAAAATGTCGTATGCAAAAGCCAAACAGGGAATAGACAGGTGAGTTCTAGAATTATAATGCATTTTAGTGTTGTTCAAGTAAAGATTCTAGAGCCCTCGCAAGAGAACCTCTTCCCCAATTATGAAAAGACTTGGAGACAGGGGATCCTCGTGTCTCAAGCCTCTTTTGGTATTGAAGTACCTATAAGTGCCACCATTGATCAGCATTGAAATATTAACATTCTTTATCATCCTGTTAACAAGCCTGACAAAAGCATCATTAAAGCAAAAATTGATTAGAACTTTGTTAAGAAAATGAAAAGACATTCGATTGAATTCTTTAGCCATATCTAACTGAATAATGATATTTCTAGTGTTAGGCTTCTTCTTTAGATAAAAAAGCAAGTCTTTAGTCACTAAAATATGATCCTAAATGAATCTTCCCGCAACAAAGGCTCCCTAATGCTGAGAGATAATGTTAGGGAGAATGATCGAAAGCCTAAAGTTGATCAATTTAGACAAGATCCTATTGATCATGGTACAAAGAACAATTGGTCGGTATTCATTCCATGAAATATGATTGTTAGTCTTAGGGATGAGCCACAGACCAGTGGCAAAAATACCTCTAGGAATCTCCTAGCCCTCAATTATAGCATTGATGAAGTTATATAAATCAGATTTGATCATATCCGAGCAGGAAATATAAGATTGGATGTTGAATCCATCAATCCATGCCGCGCTATCTTTGTTCATATTTAAAATAGTTTTCCAAATCTCATTTTCAGTAGCTAATTTCATTAATGAGCGTTTTCATCACTTGTTACCATACTAGGAATGGTGCTAAAGATTTCGTGGTTGATCAAATTTAGCTCGTCATCTTTGTTGCTGTAAGGATGAGTTTTAAGAATATTTTTGAAGAAGGATTCAACAGACTTTCCAATAGAATCTTCATCTGTAAGCCAGGTATCACCTTCTTTAACACCAGTGATTCTTCTTCTTCTTCTCTGCTTGTTAACATAGGAGTGATACAACTTAGTGTTACGCTCACCATCCTTGAGCCAATTATTGTAACACTTTTGCTTCCAAAACCCATCTTCAATTATCATAGCTTTAATTAAAATATTGTTAGGTTTATCCAAATTAACTTTTGAATTAGAGTTCTGCTGGATAAAATGAATCATCTCTATTTTGCTAACCTCCTACTCAGTTTCTATTAGCTTGGTGAAAATGTTACCAAAACAATTTTTGTTCCACATTTTGATGCAACTCTTTAGCCTTTTAAGCTTAAACCAAAAAACTTGGTTAACATGACCTGCAATACTTAACTTCCAGTTATTCCCAACAATACTCATGAACGAGTCATCTTTAAGACATATATTCATAAATTTAAAAAAAAAATGATATTAGTAGACTGATTAACAGAAGTATTAGCAATAATGAGTAAGGGAGCATGGTTAGAACAGGTTCTGACCATGTGAAAAACCTGGGTACTCGTGAAATAGGATTACCAATTACTGTTAATCAAGGCACGATCTAATCTGTTCTACCTAAGGCCTTGATTCCAGGTAAATTTTGAACCACCGTAGCCAACATCCACAAGCCTACACTCCCCGATACAGTTATTAAAATCCTCGATATTATTCTGCCAGATGGAAGAACACCCCACTTTATCATCATTGTTGGAAATAACATTGTAGTCCCCAACAATCATCAAATTTGTATCTTTATGAGCCACTAATTTCAAAACGTTTTAAAGATCCCTCCTCTTGTATCTGATCATGATTGATAAGTAAATCAATCCAAATATTATCTTTCCAAAAACACCAAACCGTGTTCGAGACATTAGACACATAGTTGTTGAAGTTAGTTTTGGAAGCAATCTCCTTAATCTTGTCACAATCAACCATGGGCTCCTGAATTGATAGGACCTGAATTTTGTTTTTGATGGATATGTCCTAAAGCCTTTGAATGGTAAGATTGTTGTTAATCCCTCTCAGATTCTTACTAATCAGATTTATCATTATCTGAGAAGGATTTTTGTTTTTGTTTCGTCGAAGAGTAACTCAAGGACTTGATGATTTTTTTACTTGGTTTCTTGATCTTCCTGAATGCTTTTAGTTTCTTGACCATGATCTCATTAAAATCAGGAGATTTTATAGGCTGAAATCATGGAGTGCTACATCTAGAGTTAACTGGTGGCATTTTTTTCATCAGTGGATTCTCAAATTCTGGCGAAGTTTTATTTGAAAAGCCATGTTCAAGAGTCTTTAATGCTTCAATTACTTTAGTTTTTTCAATTTGTAATTCAATTTCTTCCAGATTATCTTCAGTAGACTTTTCAGTTTCCTTTTGAATATTTTGCAAGACTATTGAGTTGACCTTTGGAATGTAAATGTGCAAACTATTTTGGTTATTTCTTTGCTCTGTTTTTTCAGTATCTTTATTCTCTGTATGATGAGCAGATTTTCGTTTCTTGCAATCAGAGTCCTTATGACCCTTATGCTTACAGTTATTGCAGTAGAAAGGAAGGTTTTTGTACAAAACAGAAACCCAGGCTCCCATGTTATCACCAAAGCCCATCCATATTTTGTTATAAAGCTTTTGATTAATATCCGTTTCAACGAGGGCAATACATCCATTTTTGTGAGTTCTGTTAATATCAAGGACTATAATCTTGTATGGTGTTCCTAATGATGAGGCCATATAAGAGACTATCTTGTTATTCAAAAGAAACTTCGGTAAGCTTTCGAATCTAACCCAAATCAGAGATAGGGGCCTTTTTTTTTTGCTGATAAAACCAGGAGTCCACCTTAATAATCGCATCTCATTTCCATCAAAATTCCATATGGACCAGAGAAGACAAACATCTTCTTTAAGCCTAAAATCCAGAAATATATATCTCGAATCGAAGATTTCCATATTCGTTTGCCCTTTGAATTTAAAGGTTTGCAAGAAATTTAAAATAGAAGTCATTTTTGGTATGCCGTTTTTCAATTTTCCAACTAATGTGATCGTAGAGTTACCCTATAGATTATCTTTGGTTTCTTAAGAATATTGGAAAGAGATGTGGTCATCCTTAACACTGATACTTTCCGGAGTAAAGTCCATTTTTACAAAGGGCAGCATATTATTTTGATTTTTTGTTTTCTGCTTGTTGATAGTAGAAGAAAGATAGGGGAAATAATATTCAAAAATATCATTGTGTATCTCCATGGCCGGAGAAAGAAAGGCAGAACGGAACAAAGCTATTCCGACGAGCCTCTGTTTTTGGGTTCTTTATTTTCTTGGAGAAGCATCTTTTTCCGGATCGAGGTTTAAATCTAAAGATAACGAATCATAAGTTTTCTAATAAGAAAATCTAATAGTTCATATCATTGATTGCTAAATAAATTTGGTGTATTCTTTTACTTGGAATTCATTATAATGTGTGTTCTTAAATGACTAAATCTAAACTTTAAAAACATATCATATATATATATTATGTATTGACCTTTACTGTAATAGAATTATTTACAACAATATTAGACATGGCTATAAAATTAAATCTTTCACGAAATCAAAAACTATTTATATTAAAATTTGTTTCAATAAAATAATTGATTTTATTTTTTCATGAGTATGAATTAGATTTATTTTATAAAGAGAAACAATATACAAATTACATCCAGACATTAATTGAATTAGTAGACAGTCAGATCTACTAATTTATTTTGAAAAAAATACCTGCAATCGATTATATATATATTTATTTTGTTTGATTGATATGTCATAATAATTAAAAACTTGCAATAGATTACAGCTAAATCTACTATTTATTGAATTAATTATATTAAATTTTGAAGAAAAATGACTTATCTAATTTTTTTTTTAAATAATAGTATTTTACAAAAACTAAGATGAGACTTTTTTTTATATTATTTTTTGGTAGTTTGGGACAAGTGCACTTACGACTATTTTGAAGGTAGAAAAACTATGCCTACGCACACGACTATATATCACAAATTAGTGCATTATTTACTCCTATAATTTTCAGTTACAAAAAAGTAGACAGACAATACCCGCAAATTCCTCTCGAAGAATTTTGTAACCGCAAATTTCTCTTAAAGAAGCAGACAGTTCAAATCAACTCTCAACTATTCAATGAAGTTAGTGGAGTAGTGAGAGTTACATTAAGAAGTATGACAGTCTCAAATTATTAATTGATGTTAGTGGGTAGTGAGAATCATGTTTTTTATAAGTACTGAACTCTTTTGTTTCATTCTTCAAATAATAAAATCAACTCTTGTGTGTTCTTATTGTTTCAATTCTTGTGTTTGTTCAATTTCTTACATGGTATCAGAGCAAGGTATCAAGTGTTTGATTTTATTACCCAGTAAAAAATCATGTCAAGTATTATTACTTTTAAATCAATAGGAATGGAAGTAATTCAGCTTCTCATATGTCTACAGACAAGCTTGTTGGAACCAATTACCAATATTGGCGGTTATGTATGGAAGCCGTCATTCAAGGACAATATTTATGAGATCTTGTTTCCGGTACGGAGATACTTCCTAACGATACTCCGGAAAACACTGAGTTAAGGAGGAAATGGAAAGTAAGGTGCGGTAAGGCTTTATTCGCGTTGAAAAACTTCGATCGGTAAGGAATTTATTAATAATGTTCGTGCATTGGATTCTTCAAAGGATATTTGGGATACTCCTGACACGTTATTTACCTAGAAAAATACTATGCGGCTTCAATACCTTGAGAATGAGCTTGCTTCGTTAACCCAAGGTAATATGTCAATATCTGATTGCTTTCTTAAGGTTAATAATGCATGTTTGGAAATTTCAGGTTTTGATAATGATGAACCTATCAGTAACGCAAGGACGAGACGTTATTTGATTTGTGGATTACGATCTGACTTCATGCCGTTTATATTATCAATACAAGGAAAACCAACCATCAATTGTTGAGTTAGAGAACCTACTCTCCAACGAGGAAGCATTGGTTAAACAAATGATTGGTAAGTACTATGTTAATGTTGAAGATATACTTTTTACTAAAGACAGGTCAAGGTGGAAAAGCACACAAAATGGTGGTAAGCAGACAAGAAATTAGGGGGAGTCAACAAACCCCTTTTAACGGACATATTTTAGATGCGTAATGACTGGACAGATGAAGTCGGATTATCGTGCAAAGCTTGTTTGTAAGAGGCGTGGCAAACAAGGCCACATTAAACCAAATTGTTATTCGAAAATCGTTGAATTAGATGCAAATGTTGCACATGATGTTGAAGAGAGCAATGAGCGATAGTGGGAAAGTTGTTTCTCGATTGAGGTTGTTAATGAACCGGACAACATGACTACGGTTATTAGTCACCCAGTTGCCCTTGGTGCCTCAGCTGTCCGTGGTGCACCAATTCCTGTACTTGGGCTTTGTCTACCTGTACACCCCATACCGAAGAAGGTACCAAATGGTTCAGTTGTGTTTTTGGTGGTACTAATAAGGTAGAGAAGCCACATAGTGGTATCGTACGGCAACATGCCATGATGGTCAAGTTGAAGCGGGTTTATCTGAGTCGAATGCGGTATCGATTCGTAAGCAGCTAGCTGATATGGCTGTTCAGATCAATGAGAGAAGATTGAAGCTTGTTTATGGGCATGATATAAGGCTTAGTTAGATGCCTGTTAACTGTAACTTTAAGGTTTTTAGAGATATTGTGACTACAAAAGTTTTAGCGTTAAAGTCGGTTTTGATCAAGTATAAGGACGACAATGGATATTTGGTGACAATAACTTGTACAGACGATCTCAGATTGACAGAGCTGTCTGTGGATAGTAAACTTGAATCAAATGTAGCGGAGTCGGCTGTAATGTTGAGATTCCATATTCTTGAGGTTGATCCTGAACAAGAAACTCCTTTGTTGGAGGAAGAAGATGAGAAGTCTCTTGAGATTCAGGAAATTAAAGTGGATGAAAGTGAATCATCTTCTCTCGGTGGTTCTATTTCGGAATCTAAAATTATGTATTTCGATAAACTGGAGAAAAAGGTTCAAAAGAAATCAGAAGAACCAAGAGAGTAAGGAAATTAAAATTGATGATTGGTTGTTCGATTTCTCACAATTTTTCTGTATCCATGTGGGCGTTAAACCAGATGCTCATGTTGACTTGCATGAGCTAAAAATGGATTATGTTCAGAAGCACTCAAAGAAACCATTACAGGTGAAGAAGCTCAAAGTCTATAAAGTCGCTGCAAATTTTTGTTTATGTAGGTTTCTTAATACCGATTGGACCGACAATGTGAATGACAAATGGTCCACTTCAGGCTATTGTTTTGATACTGGTTTAAAACTTTCTCTCGGTCTAGCTGGTCGAAAGAATGAACTAAAGGGTAGTGTCACAAATTAGTGCATTCTTTGCTCCTATAATTTTCAGTTACAAAGAAGCAGACAGACAGTACCCGCAAATTCCCCTCAAAGAAGTCTATACCCGCAAATTCCCCTTAAAAAAGCAGGCAGTTCAAATCAATTCTCAATTCTTGAATGCAGTTAGTGGAGTAGTGAGAGTTACATTAAGATGTCTGAAAGTATCAAATTATTAAGTGATGTTAGTGGGTAGTGAGAATCATATTTTCTATAAGTACTGAACTCTTTTATTTCATTCTTCAAGTAATAAAACAACTCTTGTCTATTCTTATTGTTTCACTTTTTGTGTCTGTTCAATTTGTTCCAAATTTTGAGGGTACAAACACTATGTCTACATACAAACAACGAATGACTCCACGTTATTTCAGAACATTAATGAAATACATCGTCACCTTCTCAGCCGCCTTGTCTTCTTTTGTGAAGAAAAATTCACTCTTACCCTTGAAGATTCTCGATGACGACAGAATCAACACTCGAAGACAACCAATGGAGCTAAAACAAAATTTTACATCACCTAAATTCCTTAGTCTTCCATTTATTCTTCTTATTAGGGCCAATAAATCCTTCAATGGAAAATTTTGATTCTCTATCCTAGAGCAGTGATTCTTTAGGATCAATGTTTCCCGGCAGCTTATCTGGAACCACTAAAAGCTTGCACTTACACACAATGAACAACGACAATAACAATCATAACAGACTTGACATAAACAACTATCTATTATGGAAGGCCATGGTATTGCCTATGGTAAAAGAGAATAAGCTAGGAGGATTTATCACAGGGGAAAAGCCCTGTCCTCTCAAGTTCATTATTGACTTAAAGTAAATGTTTGAGAAAACCCAGAACATGAAGACTGGACTGCAAAGGATCAATTCCTTATTGGTTGGTTGTACTCCACAATAAGCCCTGAAATAGTAGCTCAGCTGATGCAGGAGGAGGCCTCAAAGGATCTCTGGAAAGAAACCAACAAGCTTTCTGGATAACAGACAAGCGTACAAATCACTTACTATAAGTCATAGTTCCAAAGAACTCATAAAGTTACATCTAATATGACTGATTACTTGAACAAAATGAAATTTATAGCTGACAATCTAGTTTTGACTAGCTGTAGAGTTTGTATGGATGATCTGGTAACTCAAGTCATGGCTCGTTTGGACTCAGAGTATACTTCCATAGTGGTTAGCCTAGCTGGCGAAGAAGCACTAGGTTGGTTAGAGCTTCAAAAAAGTCTACTCACCTTTGAGAGGAGACTAGAACGACTCATGAACCTTCAAAATAGTGTTTGTAATCTCAATCTAGCTTATGCAAAATTTGTTCACAAGGAATATTTTAAGCAACAACATAACATTAACAATCAGAGAGGGTTCCATTGATAATCCAAATGACCCAATAGAAGCTATAGAGGGAGGCCTAACTACTTTAATGATATCAAAGGAAAAAGCGGTTTCTATAGAGGTAAAGGAGGTTGTTTCTCTCAAAACAAACCAACCTACCAGATCTGCAGCAGGTATGGTCATACTACTCCTGTTTTCTACTATAAGGATAACCCTTTTCTTACTGGTTCAACACCATCATAACATACTAGGACTGAATGATGATAAAAAAACCTATCTTGCTACTCAAGATACTACATGATACAATGCCTGGTTCGCTAACAGTGGTGGTAGCCACCATGTCACAAGAAGTACATGTTAATTGACTTCGAAGTCTGAGTATTCAGGAAACAAAGATATATTTGTGGGTGGGGGCCAAATATTACTAATATAACACATTGGACATTCTAATATACATTCAACTTCAAAAACACATATTTCAGTTCAAAATATATTGCATGTCCCTATGATGAACACAAACTTATTGTTTGTTTTGCAGCTCACTAACAATAATAAGGTGTTCTTTGAGTTTCACAAGGGTTCTTTTTTTTGTGAAGGACAATAGAACAAGGATTTTTATTTTCAAAGGGATATCTGAGAATGGGTTGTACAAGTTGGACAACTTAGGTAAGTCACAAGCAAGAAAGGTCTTTCTTGTCATTACTCAAGCCAGCCTTCGTGTTATTGAATCAATTTCTCTTAGTATTCTTTATGTTGTTGTTTGTAATTTCCTAAAATATGGATGTCATAAAAAGCTTGGGAATCCAACTCATAACATTTTAAATATTTACTTGAAACTATGTAATTTGAATTTAGTTTTAACACGTGAGGGGTTTTTGTGAGGCTTACTAGTTAGGTAAGTCTCACAGGCTACCACATCTTGTCTCTAATTTCTATGCTAGTAATGTGTTAGACCTCATACGTACTGATGTATGGGGCCCATCTCCTATCTTATCAATATAAGGATACATATTATATATTTTTTCCTTGATGACCATTCCATACAACGACATTATACATTTTCAAACCAAACCTTCTTCAAACGAGACAACTCTGTAATAAAATCTTCACAACTCTCCGCCATCAAAGTGGATATCTATTATGACTTCCTCAATAGATATTCTAAAATATTTCTTAATTCTCATCAATGACTTCGCTTTATAACTCAAAGTTCAAAAATTTCAACACACAAAAGAGGTACATCTTATAAATTTGCTTCATAATCATAAGATGTCATCACACATATTGGTGAACATACATACATTTGGAAATCTATTATCGTTTTGCATAATACACTTAAGAGCACTAATTTTTGACATAAATAGAACATAAATTTGTACATAATTTTATATGCCGTTATACATCAAATTTCATTATTAACAAAATATATACCATGAAATACGCCCTTAACTATGACAATTGTAAAGCCATTTACCACGTGATCTCTATAATATATTCCAAATCCTGTTTATGGTAGAGAAGGGTATACACCAAGTAATTTTCACCTATGTGCTATGAAAATTCTATAAGTCAAATAATCTCTATGTAAATAACAACGGAAGCTACAAAATGGGGGGGGGGGGGGGGGCATCTAAGCTAATACATAAGCGAACATCATTAATAAAAAAAAAGCCTATAATGCCATGCAAGAGGTCATACCGAGACTGGTCTAAAAAAGTTACATTAGCGAACATAGTTAATCAAGCAAGCCTACAAGGCCTTGTAAGCGGCAATACTGATCCTAGACTTAAAAGGTCAACATCGCGAACTGGTTATACACAGAGCATATAAGGTCATGCAAGAGGCCATGTTGAGCCCAGACTTACAAAGCTAAATTAGTGAACTGGTTAACTAACTAACTCA
Organism: Limnanthes douglasii subsp. nivea; assembly: GCA_036936605.1. Lineage (NCBI taxonomy): Eukaryota > Viridiplantae > Streptophyta > Magnoliopsida > Brassicales > Limnanthaceae > Limnanthes > Limnanthes douglasii. Next base: position 293,792,081 of record JAUPFV010000002.1, read on the forward strand.
GTAAATTGTACGCAAGATGCCCTACTGTGCCTTGAGTCACGAGTCATATATATATATATATATATATATATATATATATATATATATATATATATATATATACTGACCCCACATAAAGAAATATAAACGCCACTGTACTGCCTACATATTTATAATCTACACATAGTCACTTACACTAATCTTATAAATTATCCAAAACAAGGGTCGTGACAAGTACAACGTAACATATTCATAGAAAACTAGTATAATTAAATATAGTCATTACTTAAACCTTCAACAAATACTAGGAGAGCTACCCATCCATATCCAGTAAAGAGTTGAAGCATGCCAAAAAATAGATAACAGCATAATATCGTACTAATTATTAGTTGTACTCCTTCTCGTTAGAGAAATGAAGTTTTTTATCCTCAAAGGAGGTTATTCGTAGACAAAAGATTTTAACAAGGCATGAACAATAAGTACAAACCAAGTTGGAGACGTCCATGTTAACAGTTGAGCTAGGAAAGTTAAACTAATCGAGCCTTAAGACTTTTAGTAGTCTAGCCGATATAGCTAACATCGTTACTTCAAAAAAATTAATTCAAGTAGTTTAGTCACATCCTTTTAGATTTAGATTTCACGGATTCTCGAGCTGATGGTTAGGTAAAAAAACCAGGAAACGTTTCTATTAAACACATGTACAAGAAAGATGTGATTCAACTTTTAATCAACTATAAGACAAAGTCATGTCTTAGACTTATATGTCTCTATATTCCCTTGTAGATGCCTTAGTAGTCTTTACCTACAATACTTTTATTACCATAATGTATTTAAATTGTTATGTTTCCTTTAGAGGTGAATGGTATTTTAAGCAATAGGTGTCTCGGTCATTCAACTTATTTTCTCATTGCGGGCAACACTATAGTTAAGTGTGATATACATGTTTGAATCCGTGATCCTCAAAAATAATTCCTCCTACAAATGTAAAAAATCATCCGGTAGTTAATTTATTATAGGCTAAACTATTGATTCAACTTGCTTCGTGTACCCCTCAATTACCCTTTATAACGAACTTGTTGTTCATAATTTCAAATTTGTTGTCTAGGTTCATTATTGTTGAATTAGGTTAACATTATTTTCAATAATATCAATTTAAGAGTTTCAGTCATATTCTTTTAGGTATAGTGTTTACTGGTTCTTGAGCTAAAAGTTAGGTAAACAAACCAGGAAAATTCTTTGTAAAACACACGTACAAGAAAGATGTGATTCAACTTTTAATCAACTATAACACAAACTCATGTCTTAGACTTATATTTCTATATATTCCCTTCTAGTTGTCTTACTGTACTTTTACTAGCGTAATGTATTTAAATTGTCATTAGGTTGACAAATGTTGATCGGCCCTCCTCCTTAAATGATCACCGTTATGTGTGCGGCTATTGTGTTTTTTTGGAGGCACGTTAGTCTCCTTGTCCTCAAAGAAACATAATATCATTTTTCGGTCAAGCACGGAATCCGAAACTGCGCAGTAGAACTCATCTGGTTACACTCTATCTTGAATCGAATCGAAATTTATATCACTTGACCACCGATTATCTAGTATGATTATCTCCGTGCAAACTCTCTAACTTCAAATCCGATTTTTAACGCTCAAACTAAACCTATTGAAATTGATTTACTTACATTCCCATGATCAAATCCCAAAGTCTCTTACCAAAACTCTTTATGAGTGTCGTTTCTTCTTCTAACGGAAAAAAAACGTGGACTTAGAGTAAAAAAGAAGAAGTTGAAATGAACTGGTCGTTTAAGTTAATGCCATGTGCCTAAGTCTGTAGGTTGACTGTGAAGAGCTGAACAAGCAAGAAAATTCTATTATGGTTTTGGGCCATAGTTGAATAAAGTCTAAAAAATCTTAACATAAATTAAAGATTACACTCAAACCCAACTTTAAACAAATGAATTCAAGTCTACAAAACAATCACAACGTTTCTTTAGGAATTGGTTAGGTATATATTTTTTTACAGCTAATATTATTCAATAGGACCGTAGTACAATGCAGAATAATGAAAGGTTTTCTTTGTTCAGTATAAAACCAAAAGTTTATCGAAATTTCGGTGTTTAGGATTAGAATAAGATATTTTTATATATAAACCATAATTGTAATATATAGAATTTTTTAGGTTAATAAGACAGATCAAGCCTCAACATAAATTCAATATTTTCATAATTTGACACTAAATTTTTTAATGTTTCAGTTTTCCAATAAAAAGTAGTGTTAATAGTTTATAAATTTCATACTTTGTTTCTGGAACATCAAGTTTTAATGTTAAAACTTCCTGAGATTACGACCCAAATAGAGTATTTTAATTCTTTAATTACTAAAATTCGGCTTGTTTAATACTAGAGTAAAATATAAGACTTAAGCCAGATTGGAACAAAACTACAAGGTCTTTGACTACAATAGTATCTTATTATTATATAAAAAACAGTATTTCATTGATTTGGAAATATATTTTGTACGTTTTAATTACTAGGTCTCCTTTTTTTTTCTCTATAAATATAGATTGGCTAAAAAGAGTTGAATCATCACATTTTGATTGAAGAATTTAAATAAAAAATAAAAATAAAAAGCAAAATGAAAAAAACATCTCTGAAAACAGTATTGATAATCTCGTTTTTGGTTGTTTTATTATGGAGTTCAAACTTTCATACGGGAGCAGGGGGAGGATCTAAAGGGCCTGAGTCGGGTAACAAGAAAAAAAAAATGTATGATTCCAGAAAAAAACTCATAAAAGATATGTCTAAGTCCGGAAAGAAATCGGATAAAGGCGATCCTCCAAAATGCATAACGAAGGAAGATTGCTCTGGTTATTGTGGGCGCTCACGCTGTGTAAAACCTTCTACAGTAGGGATATGCGTATGCTATTGACATGCGAAAATCCTAAACAATCGAATAAATGGATTTTTTCTATGAATCTTTCTTAACCGGATGAAATAAACGATCTTAATTGTTTTTTCATTAGTAGTCATATATTTAGATTTTGCAGATGATAAGAAAACGGTCTAGAGTTTTATACAAGAAGTGGTGAGAAACTTTTATTAAAATCAATTTTTTTTTATAGTGTAAATCCTTTAGCAACTAGTTTTGTATGTAGATATCTCAACTTTAGCAATAACTTGTTTCTTTTTGAAAATGAATTAGATCTTGATAAGCTGCTCATCTGAAGAACCCAGGTTCTCATACATTAAGAGATCCAACCTCGTCCTTCAGCACCTTCAACCTCTTCAGCTTATCATTTTATGTCGTATCATCTTGATAACTCTCGATTACAATATCGTCTCCTTCCATTTTAATATATAGAGCATAACATATTATTTCAATAAAGTTGTACCTCTATTTAGGATTTGTAGGTCTCTGTGCTTTACCCCTTACAAACTAATAAATGTCAACACAATCTTTTTTTTCAGCAATCCGAACATCTAAAGGTTATTGAGCCATCGATCCATACAATGGGTGAACTTCCTCTAAATGAGCCATACTCGTACCAACTCTGAAATCATCTTCGACAGAAGTATCATCAACTTCAATTTGTTGTTAAGAATCATCATCATATCTACATCTCTTCCCCGCAGTACTAGATTTTGGTCTCCTATGTCTTCATTTATGGCATTCTATTCTCATTGAAAATCACATCTTGACTAATCAAAAGTTTATGACTTCCATTATTCATGAAACACAACCTATAAATGTTTACTCATTCTCGGTAGTCAATCAACAAACACTTTAATGCTCTCGACTAAATCTTATCTGCCTTCACATATGCGTAGGTATCATATCAGAACTCTCTCAAATGTTCTAGCACAAGTTTTCTCCTATTACATTTCTGTTGAGCAGTAATAAACTTCAACACAGTAAATGGACTCATAGTAAAGATACATGCAGCTGTCATTAGAACTTCTACCAATAAAATTTGGTGTACCCCAACTCAAAATAGCATACACCAAAGCCTTTCGAGCAAGGTTCAAATCATCCTCTTACCAAGCCCATTATATTGATTATTTCTTCTCATATATTGGTGTCTAACAATGCTAAGATTAAAATAATATCCAGTGAATGCTTCATTCATATGTTCCAAGATATTGTTAGTTCTGAGCGTTTTTATCCCATTCTCAATCTAATTCCCCAAAAATATTTTGAGAATCGTAAAAAATCAAATATTTTTTCCTCGCTCTTTAAAAGTGTACCGCATAATTTTATGGCGTATTCATCCATCTAAGAGATAAAATACCTTGCACCATCCATGTAGGATTTCTTCGATGACCCCAAAGGTCCGAATGAACATTCCAAGTACATCATTGGTTGCATGGTCAGTAGTTGGGACCCTTTTACTTTTATTTAGTCCACAACTTAGCCCTTTTTAGTTTTATCTATCCCATAACTACACCACACCCAAACAACCCTTGTTTGTTAAACTCAATAATTTTTGTGCTACTCACATGCCAAAACTTGGTTGAATCTCTCTTTATACACGACAGACCCTCGAACACTATAAACCCTTTGGAACTACAACATAATTAGTTCTATAGGATTTCATAAGAATTAGGAAAGTAAATTTGAGTTAAAAAATAGAAATTGCATGTTTAGATTTTGATGAGTCCGAATTCAGCATACTCCCCGGAAGGGCAGATCAGTGTAAATCTCTCCGAAAACCGGACAGACACTAAGAACATAAATCGGACAGAACTTCTGGACCGGACAGATCACTTCGAACACTGTGAGCCTAAGGGTGTTCGAACTATGACTAAAGTACTAAAAAACCTAAACACTTCCTGACTAAGCTACCTGCCCTCCTGCTTAGAACTCATGGGTCTTTAAACATGACCCGGGTCCATTAAAGATGACCCGAAAGCCCATAAGGGCCCAAATATCATACTGTAAATACTCAACCACCAGCATTAACTATTGGTAATGAAAATTAACTGCTACCAAGCTGCTCAATTATCTCTCCACCGTTAAACACCCATACACCACCGTTAAAACACCCATACACCACCGTTAAAACACCCATACACCACCGTTAAACACCCATACACCACCTTGAAACTCCACTTGAAATTACTAGCCTACCCTTAGGCGATAATTATCCTCACCAAATTGGCGACCACAGTGGAAGGAGAGAGGTGCCTGAATCAAGCATTCAAAACCTGCCAAGAAATTCTGTCTGTATGAATCCGGATAATCTAGAGCTCCACCAGCTTTGCTCGAAGTGGTGGAAGAAAATGATGAGTATACTGTCCAAGAGCGCGACAGGTTAAAGCTTGAAATAGAAGCTTTAAAGGCTGAAAAAGCCAAGATGGGCGTGAAAGAAAAATCCAAGGCATCGGTTGTTCATCACACCGATAACCCCGTAGAGCATGAGGCTTCCAAAACTCATGTGAGCACCAAAAAGACTCATGCTAGTTCTAAAAAGTCTCACCGGTCCAAGCCCGTGGAGAGTTCTGACTCAAGTTCAGAGTCTTCGGACAGCTCTTCGGACAGTGAGGGAAATGAAAAATCCTTGTCCTCTAGCAGTAATGAGGGTCGAACCAAGAAAAATCAAAAGCAAGTTAAGAAGTATTCCAGAAAAAGAGATCACCATGGAAGAATGAAAAGGCATATTGGCAAAGGATCATCTCACAGCCGGAGGCATGTAGACCGGATGCTGATGGATCCTTTTGCCTTCCACGATGAGCCAGGTATCTTTGCAACTCCTAATGAGGATACTGTGTTCAGTCGTGGAAGGAATTGGAGGCAATCTCCATTGTCTTCTAAAATCCTGTCCGGAAACCTCCCCAAGAGGTTTGACAGTACCAAGATGGAGAAGTACGATGGCAGTACTCATCCGGACAATCATCTGGAGCAATTCAAGAATTTCATGATGAACTTTGATGATGATGATAAACTACTCTGTAGGGCATTCTCCCAATCCTTCACGGGGAGTGCTCTGAAATGGTACAACAGCCTGCCTCAGGGTTGTATTAAAGACTTTGATACTTTTTGGGTGGCCTTTCGGAGGAGTTTGTGGGGAGTAAGGAGCTGAAGGGCAATGGAGACACAATAATCCATTGTGCCCAGGAGCCAAATGAGTCATTGAAGGAGTACATAAGTCGTTTTGTGAACACAAAAAATGGGTTGGTTGATTGCTTCGAACAGGTTGCAATAGCATCCCTAAGACAAGGTTTGAACCCAGGCAACCTGGCTGACTCGGTGACCAGAAAGAAAGCCATGACCTGGGGAGGATTGCTAAATCAAGTTGGCAAGCAAATAAACGTTGATGAAACAAAAAACCCAGGGTGCACAGACAGGTGAGGTCCACCCCAGTGGCACCAACTCCAAATCAAAACCAGTCCGGGAACAAAGCAAGAGAAACCGGACAGGGGCATGGTAGGGAAAAAGCTCAGTCTCAACCAGCTGCTCCTGCTCAAAGTCAACAATCTAGAAACAAAAGAGGGCCATGGGTCCAACCGGAGTGGTTTGCAGAACTCAAAGAAAGTGTGGCAACCATTTTCGATAAAACAAAAGATGAGGTATACTACCGGAGACCAGCAACCTTGCAGTCTCCTAGAGAGCATCGAAACACTGCTGATTGCATAGCATTGAAACAAGAGGTTCAAAACTTGATTGAAAGGGGAAAGTTGGGTGCATACGTTAAAAGAAGAGAAGGCAACAGGCCTGACAACACTCACCGGGTTGGTCCTAGTAACGCTGCCCCGGAGGGGGCCATGGTAATAGTTGAAAGATTTGATGTGGAGTCAGAATACTTGGATCCTGATCCAACACGAAACAGAGTGGGTGCTATAGAGGAGTGTTCTAGATCGGTCTCCGGGCTTATTAAATTCTTCGAGTCACTGATAATTTTCGGAGGGGACACTATGACAGCTCCTACTGCTTCTTCGAGAAAGAGGCATGTTCATAATTTGGCCTCCCAGCTAGAAGGAGGCATGACGTCTTATCAATCACCAAATTCATTCCCATTCATTGTCTTCGATGAGGATGATTTAAGAGACATTGCTGGCCCTCATGAGGATGCTGTTGTCATAGGAGCATCTATAGGGGCAATGAAATAAGGCGAATTCTGGTGGATACTGGAAGCTCTGCCAATATCCTTTTCCTAAACACTTACAAGAAAATGAAAAATCCAGCTGTGATTCAAAAGTCGGACAGATCAATTGTAGGCTTCACGGGCAGCTCAGCCGATGTGATCGGGGAGTTTGAAGAAGAAGTGTTACTGGGCAGGGGCCCTTTCAAGAAAATGGTTAGAATACTCTTCATCGTGGTGGATTGTCCCACTTGCTATAATGCTATTCTAGGGAGATCTTGGCTCTCTAGGATGCATGCAGTGGCTTCGACACTCTATCAGTATTTAAAGTATGCTGTTCAGGGATAGGTAGGGGTTGTCCGGAGCAGCCAAAAGATTGCAAGAGAATGCTATGCCACTGCCTTGGCTCCACGAACGCTGGGGGCAGTCCGTATAAATGATCAATAGCAGTTTGAGGGCCTTTCTGGGGGTGAGGGTGAAATTGATGACCCCAGAGAGACCTCTGGAGTGTTGATTCCAGTTGAAGAGGTTGAAACGCATTGTTTGGAAGATGGCAAGAGTGTCAAGATAGGGTCCAAGATGCCACCAATATTGAAGAAAGAGATGCTAAGATTCTTGAAAGACCATCAGCACGTTTTTTGCTTGGTGCAATGCTGATGTTACTGGAGTTCCATCAGAAGTGATATCTCATCACTTGTCTGTCCGGAGGGATGTGGCGCCAGTGGTACAAAAGAGGAGAGCTTTCTCAAAAGAAAAGGCTGATATCATAGTGCAAGAGGTTGACAGACTCACAAAGATGGGGCATATCAAAGAATCTCAATACCATTTGTGGACTGCCAATCCTGTCCCGGTGAAAAAGAAAAATGGCAAATGGCGCATGTGCATTGACTTTATAGACCTCAATAGAGCTTGCCCAAAAGATTTGTATCCGGTCCCCCGGATAGATCAGTTAGTAGACTCTACTTCTGGGAACAAGCTTCTCTCCTTCATGGATGCCTTCTCCGGGTACAATCAAATCCAAGTAGATCCAAAAGATCAAGAACATACCACGTTTGTCACTGATAGGGGTCTACATTGCTACAAGGTGATGCCTTTTGGCTTAAACAATGCTGGGGCTACTTATCAAAGGTTAGTCAACAAGGCATTTGCTGATCAAATTGGAAGAAATATGGAGGTTTACATTGACGATATGATGGTGAAAAGCGTGGATGAGCAGCTGCATTTGTCCGACCTCCAAGAAACTTTTTCCAACTTGGCAAAAGTGAATTTAAAATTAAACCCTGAAAAGTGTGTGTTCGGAGTGCAGTCCGGGAAATTCTTAGGGTATATCATAAGTGAGCATGGAATACAGCCCGACCCGGACCAACTCAATGCCTTATTCCAGATGGAGCCTCCTCGAAACATTAAAGAAGTACAGCGATTAACGGGGAGATTGGCTGCCTTCAACAGATTCATCTCCAGTTCTTCGGACAGGTGTGCTCCATTCTTTCAAACTTTGAAGGGTGCAAAGGGGTTCGAATGGACCCCGCAGTGCGATGAGGCATTCAATGAAATCAAGAAACATCTCTCCTCTCCCAAAACTTTGTTCAAACCAGTTGATGGGGAAACTCTCTTTGTGTATCTAACTGTTTCAAGTTGTGCCATCAGTGCTGTGCTAGTAAGAGAGGTCGATGGGCATCCCCACGCAGTGTACTACATCAACAAAAGCTTGATTGATGCTGAGAGGCGTTACTTGAAACTTGAAAAACTGGCATTAGCTTTGGTGATAGCTGCAAGAAAGATGAGGCCTTATTTCTAGGATCATCCTATCATCGTCCGGACGTCTTTCCCTTTAAAGAATGTCCTTCAAAAAGCAGACATTTCAAACAGAATGACGAAGTGGTCAGTAGAGTTGGGGGATTTCAATATAGACTTTGCTCCCCGGACAGCAGTAAAAGCCCAAGTTGTGGCTGATTTTCTAGTTGAATTTCACTCTGATAGGGATTCAGAGCAACCTACTGATTCAAAAGACAAGAAAGTGTGGATTGTCCGAACAGACGGAGGATCTAGCACCATGGGATGTGGGGCAGGAATATGTCTCACTTCCCAATACGGGGACAACATGTACCAAGCTATTTGTTTTGCTTTCAGGGCGTCTAACAATGAGTCCGACTACGAAGCAGCTGTAGCTGGGTTAAAGTTGGCCTATATCTATGGAGCTAAAAGGGTCAAGCTACTAAGTGACTCCCAGTTGCTTGTCCACCATGCCTTAGGTCAATCAGAGGCTAGAAAGGAGCAGTTGGTCAAGTATTTACTCCTCCTCAAAAATGAAGCGTTGAAGTTTAAAGCTGTTGTCTATGAGCACATTCCCAGGCAGAAAATGAGCTAGCAGACTCATTGGCAACAATAGCATATACGGAGTCCTACCCTTGGATCCATGTGCTTGAAAGCCCTTCTATTCAACTCAGTAAGGATGAAAAAGAGGAAGTTTTTGAAATACAAGTAAATTGGCCTCGAGATTGGAGATTTCCTCTCATACAATATATGTCCGATGGTATTGTGCCTTCAGATAAAACACAGGCCAGAACATTGAAACACAGGGCTCGTGGTTTCATTATGTTGAGAGAAGTGTTGTACAAAAAATCTTATAGCAAACCTCTCCTACGTTGTTTAGGGGATCAAGAGTCACAAGTCGTCCTCTCCGAATTGCATGATGGTGAGGGATCAGCCCATTGTGGATTTAGAGCTTTAACAAGAAGAGTGTTACTCTCCGGATACTATTGGCCATCAATCATGAAAGATGCTAAGGAGCTGGTGAGAAGGTGTGACCCATGCCAGAGGTACATCGATGAAATTCATGTGCCAGCCATTCCTTTGGAATCAATTTCTGAGCCCATCCCTTTTGCTCGATGGGGATTGGACTTGGTTGGGCCTCTCCCTGTGGAGTCCGGAGGGCGTAAAACTATAATTGTGGCCATTGACTACTTCTCGAAGTGGGTAGAAGCAGCTCCCCTGGCAGGAACAACCTCGAAAGCCGTCATAAAATTTATTCTGTCCAACATATGTTGCAGATTCGGTGTCCCACAGAAGATAACAACAGATAATGGGCCACAGTTTGACAACAGAGAGATGGAAAGCTTTTGTGCCTCAAGGGGTATACAACACTGCTTTTCTTCACCTTTCCACCCACAAGCCAATGGGCAAGTTGAAGTAGCTAATAGAACAATACTGTCCGGTTTAAAGAAAAATTTGGAAGGGGCTGCTGGGAAGTGGCCTAGTTATCTACAAGAAGTCTTGTGGGCCTACCGAACAACACCTGGGGCTGCAACACAAGAATCCCCCTTTGCCTTGGTCTATCGAATGGATGCAGTAGCCCCCATAGAGAAGACACTCCCTTCCTTTCGTGTTCATAACTTCTACGGACATGCTAATGAGATGGCAATTAGAAATCAGCTTGATTTGATCGAAGAAAGACGGGTTAAAGCTCATCTTAGAATTGCACACTATCACGGCTTGATGAGAAGCAGGTTTGCTTCTAAAATTAAAAGGAGAGATTTCCAACCACGAGATAAAGTATTAAGGAAGGTCTTCTTACATACTAAGGAAAAGCTCTTCGGAAAGCTGGCCCCAACCTGGGAGGGTCCGTATATTGTGGTTGAAAGAATCAAGCCTGGGACTTATTGGTTGGAAGACAAAGATGGCAAGGTTTTAACTCACCCTTGGAATATTGAACACCTTCGAATGTACTTGGAATAACACCTGTGTAAATATTTACTCGTTTAAACATCCATGTAAATATTTGGGGGCATACCTTCCCCTCTTCGGTGGCACGAAGAGCTTTCAATGGAATTTGATGCCTTCTTCAATAATTTTCTTAGTATTTTCAAAATTCTGTCTCTTATCATACTACCCGGACTGAAAGGTTTAAGGGCTATTTAAATTCTAGCCGGAGAATCTTAACACTCTCACAATGCAATAACTCAAAGCTACTTAAATTCCAGCTATCTAAACTAAAACAGATAATGAAAGAAGATGATGGTTGAGTAAAATAGAAACATTCATTCAACAAACTAAAATTGCCTTGGCCTTCCAAGGGCTTTTGAACAAGTTAGGGAACAGCACAAAATATCTGTCCGAATAATACCGGACACCACCACAAAAAATAGTGCCTTGGCCTTCCAAGGACTTTAGTTTCAGTAAAAGATAAATAAAATGCACAATAGATTAAGGTTGAGCCTTTGAAGATGGCTCACCCTCGTTTACTTTTTTGCCTTTGATGTTGCTCCCCCCTTCGACTACTTTCTTACCCTTGGGATCATTCTCTTCTTCACTTGGGCTCTCTCTGGTTTCCTCTTCATTATCAGATGAGGACTCATCGGAATATCCCTCGTCAACCATTGTATAATATGGAAGGTCATCATCATCCACATAGCGCCATAAGTCCCCCAGTCTCCTCTTCGGGAATTTCTCGTGAAACTGGAGAACCATATCAGACTTCACACTTTGAATCATTAGCTCTTCGCTTTGTATCATCTCCCTGGCATAGACATTAATCTTGGCTTTGATTGTGGCCTCTTGGTCCCTTACTAAAGCAGACTTCTCTTCAGCAGCCTGAGTCACTGCATTTTCCAAAGCGATCTTGTCAGTAGTCAGGTTGGTGATGAGCTTTTCCTTTGCAGTGGTCTCTCCCCTTGAAGCTGTAAGGTCCTTCTCTATACCGGACAGTTTAGCCCGGAGATCTTTTATGGTGTCTTCCAAAGAAGCAACTTTTGTGTTGCTTTCATCTTGATTCCTCTTTAGCTGTTCATTTGCCTCCTTAAGCAATCAACCTTAGTAGCAGCAATCCGGAGGTCATCGGACAGCTTCTCCTTCTCAGACTTGAGGTCTTTGATGGTGTCTGCCTGACGTCGGACTTGCCTTTCCAAAGTGAGCACTGGCTGCACATTGCTAAAAAGAGAATGGGCTATAATATCCTTCTCGCTAGAAACCATGAAAGTCTTACCGTTAAAATTGACTGTGTTGGAGCTGCTCAGAGGGATGTACGGCCCTGCGAACTCGTCTTTGGGCAGGCCAAGGAAATATTCACCAAGTCCACCCAGACCGGTGATGTCCACTTCATCCAAGTTAAGCTCTCCCCCCTCAACTTCATCGGTATGGAATTCCATTGGAATCTCTTCTTGAAAGTCCCTTGGGATCTCTTCGGCCAATGTCGGGTCAGTAGGGAAAGAGGGCTCCGGATCCCGGAGAGCAATCTCATCTCCTTGGGAAGTCTTTTTCTTCTTGGCTTCCCTGTCAGCACCTTCACTTGCTTGCTTGCGAGTCCTCTTGGAAGCCCTTGGAGGTTTTGGGAGGTTCACTTCCTGCTTTTCGCTCTCCTGCTCCACCACTTGTAAAAGGGCTGCATCAATTTGAACCTGGGCCAGTCCCTCTGGGTCTGTTGGGGCCTCCTTCTCAGTATCACCTACCACCTTCCTGCCTTTCTTTTTCTTGCCCTTCATTTTGCTTGGGGCTTTGGCCCGGGCAGGCAGATAGAGAGTCTCATCCAGTTCGTGGGACCTTCTCAGCACAATGTCTTCATCAGGTTGGGTGGCGAACTCCTCCCAAGTTAGGTCTCTTCGACCTGTGGTGTTCCACAGGTGAGACCTTGCTAGGTTTCCAGGAGTGAAGGCCTTGTGGAACCGATTCTCCCAGTTCTCTGCGGCCCAATCGTTAAGTTTGCCATAGGTAGTCTGTCCGACTTTAGGTAGCCCCCAAACTCCTTTGGCAGCTCTGTTAGAACAAAAGGAAAACTGATTAGCATAAACTTAACTTAAAGAAAAAGGAAAATCGGACAGAGACTTAAGATGAGAAACTTACGGTCACTCCTCCACCTACTCCCGAGGAGGCTTGGGTTTTCTCCGGCCTTGATTCTCTTGCCATTTTCCCAGGCTCCACTGACGAACAGGAATTGGCTTCTTCACTTACTCTCCGATTCCAGGAGATCATCAACAGCTTTGAGGTCGTTCTCCATGTTGAAATGGTAGAAGGGGAATTGATGATGTTTGCACAGGCTGTCCACTGCTGCAAACTCTTCCATGGGAAGAGGGATCCCAGATAACCTAGACGCCATAATACATGACAATAAGGTGAACCAACCATTGGGGCTTAGCTGTGTTGGGCAGAGCTTGACCAAGTGAAAGTAGCGCACTATCTCCGGGTCCAGTGGGAACCTGAGTCCCTAGTTGAATAGCTCCGTAAAGAAGACTATTTCATTCCTTTTACAGTCCATCGGGGTCTCCGGATCGATGGGAATCTTTATCTTTACATTCTCAGGGATCCCCCACTTTGTGCGCAATCGACGCAGATCTGAAGTATGGATGAACGCATACTTGGTCTTCAGCAAGGCCAAGAGATACTTGAGCTCAACTTTATGAAAGCATGGCCCCACTCTCCCTTCAAGGCTCTCCGGCAGGTCCGGATGCCTCAGATATAAATTTTCTTTGCCCTTTTTGGCAACAACAATAGCGGTATCAGCCTGTCCGGAGGACTCGGACTCAAATCGGACCTCCTCAGTAGAGTCCTCCATTCTCTCCTCCATAATAGTTGGGGGAGCTTCTGTAGAAGTAGTCCGGGGAGGATTGAAGCTTGGCATAGCTGGCCCTCCGGACTGTTGACTGCTCGTATTCATTTGACTTCTCACCTCAAGTTGAGTTTCTGAGCCAGAAGATTCTCTGGGGGTACTGGGTTGCTGGCCTCCGGACCGGACGACCTCTCCCGGGGAGCTCTAATGGGTGCCCCAGACCCAGATTCACTATTTTTTGCCCCCGATTTCGAGGGGGTATTTTTAGAAGTTAGCCCCTTGACTAACCGGCTTGGCCTCTTGATGACTAATTTCTCCGGGGAGTGGTCAGAGTCAGACCCCATGGCAATAAAAGACGATTTTTTCCTAACACTTGTAGCAGTAACTCCCGGTTCAACAGCAGGGATTGACTCCTGAACTGAGGAGCCAGATACTATGGGAGAAAGGGTGGATTGAAAGACCTTTTTAGGCTTGGTACCTTTGGAAGAGGATGAGCCTCTATCAGATTCTGCAACAGAGGAGGCTGGTTTCTCGACAGGCGACGATGGTAGCCCTGCTGCAAGTCGTTTTTCCTTCTCGACCCTTTGTGCTTTCTCCAACTCCGAGAGGTTGAGCCAACCGCCTTTGATCAATGTTGTTCTTGCTGTAAACATAAAACAGCCAAGGAAGTTTTTGTTCTAGATAGATAAAGCTCTGGGTGAAATTGCAGAGTAAAATTTAAGAGAGATAGTGAGACAGTGAAAAATGAATGAGAATTTATAGTAAATGTTAAAACAGGAGTTGATTCCTAGGAGAATCCAAAAAGTTGGGCAATGATTAAAAGGCGGCGCTCATGTCACTATTGGCAATTAAAGAGGTAACTTGTTAAAGAAGGTGGTGCGAAATTCAAGGTGAAAAAACGGCTGGAGTGACCAATCAGAGAGTGACACGTGTCCCATTAACTCTGGCAAAAACCGTTTGGAATTCGTAACGTTCGATCTGTCCGGGTATAACCTTAACTCTCTCCGAATTGAGAAACCACTTCCTATAATCGGACTGTTTTTCAGTTCTTTGACAAGGACACTTGTTCAAACATCTAAAAAAGGGGCTCTTGATGAGTCCGAATTCAGCATACTCCCCGGAAGGGCAGATCATTGTAAATCTCTCCGAAAACCGGACAGACACTAAGAACATAAATCGGACAGAACTTCTGGACCGGACAGATCACTTCGAACACTGTGAGCCTAAGGGTGTTCGAACTATGACTAAAGTACTAAAAAACCTAAACACTTCCTGACTAAGCTACCTGCCCTCCTGCTTAGAACTCATGGGTCTTTAAACATGACCCGGGTCCATTAAAGATGACCCGAAAGCCCATAAGGGCCCAAATATCATACTATAAATACTCAACTACCAGCATTAACTATTGGTAATGAAAATTAACTGCTACCAAGCTGCTCAATTATCTCTCCACCGTTAAACACCCATACACCACCGTTAAAACACCCATACACCACCGTTAAACACCCATACACCACCTTGAAAATCCACTTGAAATTACTAGCCTACCCTCAGGCGATAATTATCCTCACCATATTTGATTTGATCTTTAAAAAACACATGTCTTAGAATTTATTAAACATAATTATATCAAATATTAGTTTGACCAAAACTTTTTACATAGAAATTAATTAACTCGTTTAATTTATTTTTTCTAAGATGTAGTTTACATATATAAATAAAAAAGTTAATCAAATAAAAAAATTATTAAGTATATAATAAGATTTTATAAATTATTTAATGAGTAACCTAGTCTAATTCGTAATTTGTTCGAGACTCACTTAAAAGGGAAAAACCTTTATTCAAATTCTTAGATGGGACATATCTAGTTTTGTAGCATCATAAGGTAGTACCTCTCTAGCAAGACGTAATCCTTATACTCTTCTGATGTAAAGTCAAACCAAGATAGCTTATCGAACAAACAAAGAGGTTTGGCTCCTCGGGCAAGCCATGCTCCTCAAACTCGGCCAGATCAATAAAAAGCAAAACGTGAGTAGTTAACAATCAAAGGTATCATGAAATGAAGTGTACAAACTGAGAGTGTTTGTATTCCGACAGGTAAAGAAATCAAAGGACTACCTAGTAAGTAAATCAATGAACGCGTAGAGATTATCGCGAAAGAAGCCGTTGTTGCTGACGCACCTCCTCAAACAGTATTATTAATCACGTTCTTGGGAGGAGTTATCTAATATATATTAGGGAGAGTGAAGAGATTATAACTATTGTAAGCGAATATATATAGAACTAAAGAAAATAAAAAAAGGGAGACTTGATTCAATTATTATTTTTCTTTCTAGATCCTCACACTTAACCATTTTGGCATTTATATGTGAGGATTTATCATATCAAATTTGGTACCGTCTAGTGGAAACTGTAAAAATCTTATTTTTGAATCTTTCCATGGTGGTAACTAGATTCGGAATCGAAATGGAACCACTGGAATTGAACCCGTATGGTAGTAGTATGGTAGTAGTCAGGTGAGAGCAAAGATCTGAACCGGTGCTACTTTTCCACACACTAATCCCATTGTGGCCACTACCATATTGGTTTATAGGAAATATTGGTTTATATAAGTAAGAATACTCCGATCTCCACACTAGTGTGATATTGTCCGCGTTGGGCCCACTGGCCCGCACGACTTTGCTTTTGGTCCACTTCCAAAAGGCCTCACACAAATAGAGATGTATTCTTAACTTATATACTGATCTTTCTTCCCATGTTTAACCGATGTGGGATGTAAGAATTTTGGTCGCACCTAACAGTTCTCCTCTCAAACAAAGTACCACTATAGCCTCCTCTCAATTGATTTACATCCGCCTACTCTAGTCAGGTGGAGAGAAACCTAAACTCTAGATCTTTAGGGAGGATCTATCTGTTCACTATCAGATAACACTATACCGCTCCTTGATCAAGCCACCTGCTTGATGAGCTATCAGGCA
Source organism: Limnanthes douglasii subsp. nivea (assembly GCA_036936605.1). NCBI lineage: Eukaryota > Viridiplantae > Streptophyta > Magnoliopsida > Brassicales > Limnanthaceae > Limnanthes > Limnanthes douglasii. Next base: position 293,808,655 of record JAUPFV010000002.1, read on the forward strand.
CTCTATCTTTAGATGAATCTGCGTCGCTCCTTGATCAAGACACCTGCTTGATGAGCCATCTGGCGCTCTATCTTTAGATGAATCTGCACCGTCCTTGATTAAGCCACATGCTTGATGAGCCATCTGGCGCTCCATATATCCGGCAGATCAATCACCTTGAGTATGGCTTCTAGCAAGATGTTCGGCATCCTGAGAATTTCACCCACATCATCACAACCCACCACATTAGGTTTTGTCTAGGACCAGTGTTATGATAGCATTCGTAGGAATATTAGGTCAGTGTATTACTCCGATCTCCACACTAGTGTGATATTGTCCGATGTGGGCCCACTGGCCCGCACGGCTTTGCTTTTGGTCCACTTCCAAAAGGGCTCACACTAATAGATATGTATTCTTAACTTATATACTGATCTTTATTTCCATGTTTAACCGATGTGAGATGTGAGACTTTTGGTTGCACCTAACAAGTTGGATTGGAAATTGCTCTCGTACAGGAAGAAAATACCACAATCCAAGGTACCTCAATACTCCCTCCTTTATTCACCTTCTAGAATCGCAGATTAAGAGCTGAAGCAGGAGCATCTTAAGGCATTCCAACTAGAAAAGGAAAAGGAAAAGAACAATAAGACCAACTTGGCCAAAGTAACTGATGCTTTGCAGGTTTAGACATAGAGAATACTAAACTATGAGAAAGCTAATGTATGGTAACCTTATGGTCCTAGAAAAGTGAATCACACCGAAAAAATAAAGTACTGAGCTGAGAACAGTGAGGGGGTAGGTGAGGGTGACGGTAACAATAATATATTCAAATACTATGAATGCGACAAAGTTTCTGATAAGAGACTTTAGAAGTGACCCACAGTTAAGAGTGTAGTGCAAAATGATCATGGCCGTCCTAAGATGTTGGCCTAAGTCTTTAATGATTCCCCTTTTGTCTACAAAATCCTTTAGGTGACGCTCCAATAAAACTTCGATACCTATGAGATAGAAGCTTACGATGGAACGAGAGACCCGGACCACCACTTGGAATAATTTCAAAAACATGACGATGGCGTTCAACCATAATGAAGCCATGTTTTACCGCGTGATCTCCATGACCCTCAAAAGTAATTTTATGTATTACTTTAATGATTTGTTAAATGGTGGATCCATGATTTTGTAGGTTTTGCATCAATGAAGGAGAGCGACATTAGCATGACATCTTTATCAAATTAGAGGAGAATTTCTCAAGATCTACGTTAAACAATTACTCCATGCAATGAATACCCTGATAGATCTTGAAAAGACTCTAGCGGCCACATCACTTAATAGAGGACTTGAAAGAGAGGGCCACTATATATGCCGAAGTAGTGAGGTTCCAAGTGACAAAGAGGGCCAGTGTACATTTTTGCACGCACGGACTCATTGATTAGGGTAGATGATGCGAAAAAAAAGAGATTCAGTATACCCTTCTAACGTCAAACCTCAAGATCCAAAGACACCGTCGTCTGATCGAAAGCAGGGCTATAATATAAGGTCAAACGTCAACAAGAGGGAATAAAAAATTCACACCCATGACAAAGACTATATCCACCATATACGATAGGACCAAGGGGCGAACCATATCAACCATTTTGCAGCATGTTGGCACCTAACAATAAGAGGTTCAATCGTCATTTCTATTTTTACCATAATGATCATGGTCGTCCGACTGATGATTGTTGGCAGCTTATGTAAGAGATTCAACAACTAATCGATACTCGAGAAATAGTTCAGTTTGTGTTGTTAAGGAGGACGAGCGCCAGGATGATAAGACTATCATATGCTAAATAGATGGAAAGAGGGCATGAGAAAATGAGTGATGATTAGGGACACTTAAATTGTCTCTTCACCATCTCCAGAGGGGATACACTTTCAAGAGATACTTAGAGTGTCTCTTCTGTTTTAATACTATTATATAATAATACTATATTAACTTATATATATATATATATATATATTATATATATTATACTAATGCTAATATATAATTATGTTAATAACGTAAGCCATGTCAGACACCCAAATCATGGATTCAGATATAAGTTCGGTGTACCTTGATGTGACTGCTTCACGAATGCGAGTGTGAGGGTTTGTAAATCCCAGACTTCTGTAGTCGAAGAACATCCTGCACAACACTTCATCAAAAAAAGGTTAGTGGGTTCACTAGACATTATTCTGGTAACGTACTTTAGTGCTTGAAGCAAGTGTTGAACTTCATCCACGCTCCAGTTTATACTAAAGATACTTGAACTATCTCTTAAATTTTGCACGTTTGATTCACATCTTCAAAGTTGATGTATGTAGGGTTATATAAAGGAGCTGAATATTATTGGCGGGTATTTTGATGTTGGTAAACATATTGGAGGGTTAATTTACTTTAGCCAATTTTTTGCGAAAGTTTATTTAGCAGTGAAAATTGTAATTAATCAAGCGATTTTAGTGGACCATCTTCTTTGATGTGAGATTGGTTATGTTACAGGTGGACCATCTTATTTATTGAGATATCTCTTACAAACTTTACTTTGTATCCATTCCTCCTATACATGATGTATTGTTTTCATATAATACGCCAACTTTGTAAATTATAAAATAACTTGCAATTTATTTAGAGGTTACATCTACTTGGTTAATTAAGCATTATGTGATTCCTATTAAGTCAATAAAATATTGGCGGGTACGAGGTATGGAAGCTTCCATGCTTATGCAGAAGATGTGATTCATTCGAAAATTCATCATTGTGATTGTAGACAATTTATGACGCGATTTTACACATATTTAAAATCAAGGTACGTATTTTAAAAAATATTCATGAAAATGCAAATATAAGTCATAACTAGTGCATCTCCAACTTTTCTATATTTATCAAGAGTGAATTTTCTTTCAGGAAACGATGACGTATAGTTTTTAGCCTACCCATTCTCCATATCAATTACCGACAATGTCGAGTGGTTCACAATGACCTCGCTTATGTGGCACACCAGAACGAACGCCATATATGTGTCCGACCTCATTTTCTCGAATACTTCATCAACAATGTGTGACATATCTCCTTTTGCGACCACTATCTTCTATATTACATAGGGGAATTAAATTAAGCATTGTGCGGCAAACAAGGACTATTAAAATAAAGTGGATTCCCAAGTTACTATCTCGGAAATTTGAATAGTGTTGTATTTACAAGTGTACTTCTTATCAAAACCTTTGAAAGGTACTTGCCAATTGGTTTCTTTAAGCACCTTATATATCTATGCATCAATGATCTACCAAAGTACATGTGGTTTCTTAAAGCTAAATATGATTTTTTAACAAACATGCCATAATATAGTAGAATTGAACATGATAGGCTACGACAAACATACCTGTAAATTAATTGTTACTTATTTCAAATTTTATAATTTACCTTGAAGTCAATGTTCTCTTCGTATGGTAGTGCCATTAACTAAGTCACACTAACATTAAACCTGTATGAGAACTTTGACTATGGTAAATATCATACTTTTGGTTCTTCCTGATCTTCTTGTATTTGTATTTGAAGGACCTTGTGGTATTGAGTCACTGCTACTAATTGTGTTGTTACTGTTTCACGTTCCCAACCTTGGTAATTAACATCTGCCTCTCCCAGTTGTGTTTGACTAATTAAATTATAATTGGGATACTAATCTGCTACTATCTATAACATGTACAACTTACGCTCATATTATAACCATATGAATTCATTTATTATAGGTTTACTTGGAGTGGTAATTTGTAGTCATCTGCAGTACCCCCGTAATCGGGTGTGGTAACTGTCTTGGTGTTGAAGTTTGTCTAATTCTCTTCGGCCTTTTTGTTGTTCTTCGAGCCAACGATTTCTTCCTTTTGTTACATCTCCGGTGTGCCAACACCCGTAAACCTTCAGAGCTTCCACCATTAACAATATATACAAAGGTTGCTTCTTCAGCCTCATTAAACAAGACCTCGCTCTCCACAAACTTTAATTTCAAAAAATGCTCATCATCCGATTTGTTTGCTGTATAGTGGCTGTGATTTTAATGGTTAAAATGACTACGCTATTTACATAATAAAAATGACCCTGTGTTTTATTTAACCTACATTGCTTGCGATTTACATTCTCATATTACATGTGTTTCATACAACGTTTTACACTAAAATTACCACTGACTAGGCCATATCACCCAACATCATGACTACAGATATTAAAAAATAAAAACATATATATATTTAACGTCATCATCGTCCAGCTTGTCTAGCCTTTTCCCATGATTGTTGGCTTGCACTGTAGCCCCCATCATTTTTAGCATAAAGGTTTTATATCGGGCCTCACAAGATCATCCCATAAAGTAGTGTGCTCCATGATGCAGGGCTGTAAAAATAAAAATGTGATTACATTAATCGCAACTTCTGTATACGTACATATCAATATGGGGTATCATAATCACAAATTAAACCGCAACAAAACCAATAACTCGATCGGGTGCCCCTATTTTAAAACATTTTTTTCAGCAACCGACTCAACTTCTCAATGATTGCTCTGGACCAAAATAGTTGTTCATTTTCAACATGTCTTCTAAAAATAAAAAATAATAATGTTACTCATAATGAATAACAGTAACAAACTATTATTATTACTAGAAATAACAATAATAAAATTGTTACTCCTATAAAAAAAAGGTTAGTAGTAATGTTATTCCTAAAAAATAAGAACACAATACAAAAAATATTTCCGAAACATGGACATGATAAAACTAAAACTATAATATATTTTCTTTATTTAGAAAACAAAAAATATAATCAGTAGCTTGTGTAATTTTCGGTAACTTTTGTTAATATTTTTAGTTGTTTAGATTAACGAAAATAATTCTTATTATTCATTTAAAAAATAATAATCATGTTACCCATATGATGACAGTAAGTTACTAGTATAACAATAATAAAACTGTTACTTGTATTGTTACTCGTATAACAAATGTTAGTAGTAATATAATTCCTAAAAAGAAAAAGAACAAAATACAAAAAATATTACCACAACATGGACATGATAAAACTAGAAGTATAACATGTTTTCTCCAATTAGAAACAAAAAAGATAGGGTCACTATCTTGTGTTATTATCTATTGAAACCGATTAATTTAATTGAAACATTCGTTAGTCAAAGTATTGTGTTTTATTGTTGCTCTCTTATCAACCTGAATAATCACAGTAGAAACAAACTCACACATACATGTATAATTGAAAATTAATACCTTATTTCAGTGTTACAAATCTAGGATGCGTTCGATACTCTGAATTTCTTTTACCAAGATCTATCAACTCCTTAGGACTAATACAATATGGTATATTCTTTTGATACCATACATGCCAATACAATTCGCTGTTTCTAATCCAAATATGTCACAATCCAACACCCGAAGAAAACAAGGAAAAAGTTAAAAATATGATCCCTACACATTGTCTTCACAATAGTTTAAGCTTTAGTTTAAATCACTAATTATTATTCTAAAACGAAAATTTTAGTTTTTCTCTTTTTCATCATGATTCGGATAAACTAGTTCACCCTTGAAATTGAAGGCGAGAACCGAATAAGAACCGTTGGTTCATTAATGGCTCGTTTAAGTAGTTGATGGTTCATGAATAATTGTTTAAGTAGTTGTTGTATTGATAAGGGTTATCAGAGTGAGAAATATTATTTTTGAAGCTGTGTGAACTCGCGATTTTCTTAAATAGTTTGTTGAAGAAAGCTTCATCTAAATTGGTATTCTATCATTTAAGGTTGTTATTCATGTTCGACTCAATAGTTGTCATCCGTAGTAGCTTGTTCACCAATAAAATTTTGATGTTTTTGTTATTATTCGAGAAGATAGGTTGATTTAGTATCGCGGAATAACCATTTAGAGCCAGTTTGAATTCTGATGATTACCCTGGGTTTTGCGATTGGGAACTATTTAGGAAAGAGTAATCCAAAATGTCAAATAAGTTTCTGAACGAGTAAGCTCTCTTGGAAATGACCTTGGTTTTCATTGGGGAAAAGATTTATAGGTACAGAACCTCTTCTTCCTCTTGATCTATAAATGATAAAGAGGCTTCTTTTTTCTTGTAAACCCGGCATAGTACTATTTATCTAACTAAAATGGTCCGAGAATAACAGATGAGAATAACATTAGATTACACAATATTGTATGTTTAAGAGTTATATATCAAGACGATGTGGTAAAAATAATATACAAGCAAAAAATTCTGATTAGGCCGGAAATATGTATATAAATGAAAGAAAATATTAAATTTTATTGTCTTTCAAAACTTTTGTTTTATTTTTGCATCCCCTAATTAAAGATAAAAATAAATGTTGCGGCATATTAGTACACTTTGTTTTGTGCACTAAATGTCATAACTTCATAAAACTCTGATGAAAATTAAAGACTAAATCCTAAAGCACTGTTTGGATACAGTGGTAGAAATAGATGAACAATAATAGCAAAGAAAGAAAATCTTATATTTGTAGGAAAGATTAAGATCAAAGTCTGCGGCTTTTCTTGGACACTATTTAGGTAAGGAGAAGATAAAAAGTTTATACTATTGAAAAAGAAAAAACATGTTATGTAATTTATGACGGTGATATAAAATTCATCCAGCTATGAGAAGCTTCAATCAACAAATAGTTTTAGAAGGAAAATACTAAATTTTATTTTAGAAAACATTAAAGAGCAAGAATATCCTTCTAACGACAATTAAAATAGTAACCTAAAGACATGATGCAACATAAAGTTGTGATATAAACTTAGCTTGTTCCTATATGAGCAATTAAAAATATGTGATCCATGTTTAGCAATAAAATTGCCGTGTTTACCACAAATAAAGAAAGATGATCATCCACCACTACACATGCCCTAAAACACAAACTTTGAATATTAGCACAAACATATTTGGCACATTGAAAGAGAAAATGCTAATTATATGCATCTAAAGATAAAGAAATGGGAAACACATAGTATAACTTGTAAGGGAGTGGTCAACGAGATGCTCATTCAGGTACCCAACAAGCTAAGCACACAAGAGATGATTTGGTACTTAAGAAAATGCCCATTCCTCATGAGATTTGAATGTCGGTCAAACTCTAATGACATAGTAGCTTATGGGTCTGAATATTTACAATATTATTTCCCTTGTTTTAAATTTCCTGTTATAAGTGAGGCTACATCGTGAAAGAATTAAAGCTAGGTTACATTATGGTGTTTAACATTAAACAAATATAGGTCTGAATTATAAAGACTATACGCTTTAAAAAACAAAACAATAAAACTCAAAGTGTATACATCAAACAAATTATATTGATGAAGAAATCACTAAATATAAATTCAAATTCTCTCTCCACGTCCAAAATATAGTCATAAAAAATATAACAATTTCTGAAAGTAAGTTCGCTTTAAGGACCAGTTGACAAAACCTTTGGAAAATAAAACATGACTTCATTTGTACTTTGAAATGACACTCAACATATATATGGTATTCTAAGATCGTTGTACTTGCACCATAGTAACAACATATAAAAAATAACATAGTTGATAAACCGTAGGATTTGAACCAATGACTCTCGCCGTATGAAAGCGATACTCTAACCGCTGAGTCAAGTAGGTCAAGCTGAGTCAAGTCAGATAGAATAGACCCCTATAAGAGAAAGTCGCGCAACCAGAGTTTCCCTTATTATACAAGGGGGGGGGGAGCGCTAAGAAAGAGAAAGCGTTATCACTATACGAAATGAAGCAGCGGCTAGCACGCTAAGATCAACCACTTGGAGAACGTTGAGCCTTTCTTTCTCGGTCGTTTGTATTAATATAAGTGGATTCCGATTCATGCGGTCGTTCTCTGCTGCATTGGTGTTTTCACTCCTCCACGTGTAATTGGTATTCATTTCTCTATTATTTTTCCAATGCTTTTCAAACTAGAGAAAGTTAACAAAATATGAACACTCCGATTATGTCATAATTATGAGGCGCTTCAGGCTCTCTTTCAATATCTCATCAAAACCATTTGAAACCGCATGCGGATATCCTTTATTTATTACAATCTTTCTGTAAAAACAAATAATCGGTTATCACTCTTACTCATCATAGCAACTCCCAAATCTGCATTACTTCTAAAAACATTTTAACAAGTAAGCCAAATTGATACAAAACTAACTATAATATCCACAAAAAATAAACAAGTACAACAACAATCATAGATTATGAAAGAAAAAAAGTACATGAAACTTAATTCACAAGTGAAGAAGGTAGCAAAGACCTGAATGACATTGTGCTTAATGGAATCCAAAGTTTGATTTTAAAGCTGCAGGAGATGCATGTGCGATGAAAGTGACGATGATATTTATCTACATAACTACGTACAATCATCGACAATCGAGGAATTGTTGAATTAGAGGGAGGTAAGTTGATGGAAATGAATGAAATGTAAAAGAACATAAGATAAATTGGACCTCACAACAATTGAAGTTCCAATGTAAACTAGTTCTGGATCATTAAGACTAGATGGAATAACAACAATAGAGAGGAGATGTCATCGACAAAGAAATAGACTCTAGCCAACCTTCGTGCCTCGCTCTTTCTATACGCAAATCCAGACGCAGTCCGTCAAAAGAACGTTGTCAGAAAGAGAAAATAATCCATCTAAGAATAACATGTTTGGTGCATACGGTTAAATAAAAAAGAACTTATTTTGCTAAAGATTATTTCTATCGAAAAAAAATAAAATTTATCTTATGGAATTAGACCAACTAAGACCTATTAAACCAAAATTTATAATTATTTTGTGCATCTTATGAGAAAAACCCCTTAAATATAAAACCATGGTTTTCAAATATTTAAGATTTTAAGTCAATTAGTTAAGTTATAAACTATTCAATACACTTCATTATGCAAATATTAACCTGGATAGATTAAACAATCTATATTATTGAAATTCAATATAAATTCATCATATTCTAAAACTTTAACATAAAACAATAATTTTATTTTCTGATATGAAAATGAATATAGTTTATAAATTTTATATATTCTTTTAGGAGGGGCAAGTTATAATCTTAAAATTACAGAGATTCTTACATTAATAGATAATTTTAAAACTTGGGATGTTATGCATTAGAAGTTAACATTAAGATAAATAAATATTTTATATTTTTCAATATTAGAGTATAAATATAAGCTTTATTACCGGATTCTAACAAAACGACGAGGTGCTGGTTGCAATTTTGTCATATAAAGCTACATAAAATTTGTTTATCGACTTCAAAATATAGTTTGTATGTTTTAATTACCAAGGCAAAATATGTCTCTTTTTTTATATTTGTACGTTGGCTAAAAACACTTGAATCATGACATTTTGATGGAGGCTACCCAACAAATCTGTGAAATTTTTTATAAGAAAGAAAACTAAAACAAATGGAGAAACATCTTTTTGAAAACACTTTGGCTAATCTCGATTTTGGTTGTTTTACTATGGAGCTCAAATATTCGGGTGAGAGAAGCCGGAGTATCTAAACAGCCTGAATCCGGCAAGAAGCCGGAAAAGTATCTCGATTTTGTGTTTATGATGACTTCGAAGCACTTGTTGCTGTTATTTGACGATCCACGTTGTTTATTTCTACCGAAATCAAGTATTTAGTATCAACAGTTGGTATGTTAGTTTTTGGGTTTATCGTCGAACACTGTAGTGTCTTAGGTTGCATGTAATGTTTGTGCGTGTTGGGATGTATATTAGATGTGTTTTAGGTGGTTGTTTGTTGGTTTTGGTGTTGTTTCCATACTTCCCAGACCCCTGCAACATGCATGTAAAAAATAGAACAATTCGCGTCCTACATGTGTGTTGTAGTACAATTCGCATCTTTTTGTCATATAGGAATGCAAACAATTCGCATCTTCATCAGTTTTACAGTTTGCACACAATTCGCATTCTCATTGCAATTATAATCCATATAATTCGCAGTTTATATGTGCAAACAATTCACAGGCTATCGTGAGAGTTGTTTGGAACTACAAGATGATAGAGTTCCTTTGTGGGCACAATTCACGTGCAGCTGATGATTTGTGTTTTTGCAGGAAGTATGACAACAAAACCAAGCTATTACAGGTCAGGATTGGTGAGCCTTCTGAAACTCTGAAAGAGTACCGTATTACTGCTGCCCACATCGAATGTGCAAGAAACACACCCTTCTACATGCTTTTGAAAGCGGCGTTCTACCTCCGGAATTTGGCAGAGCTTCCGAAGAAGAAGATTTATTCGAACATTCAGTGGGTTCTAGAGATTTTCTTGGTCGATAAAGACGCATTCTGATTTGAGTTAAAATTTGTGAAGCTAACGACGGACAATGTAAAGGTCATTTTCAGGCTGAAGCACGACACAAAGGAAATGCCTTTAACAGAAGCCGAAGCATTCCACAACAGATACGTAAACGGGGAGGAGAACGAATCAAAGATGATAAAAAATACTTCATCGGTAAACGTCGAGGATGATAGGTCCGACCAATAGTATAACCATCACGAACACCATTTTAAAGGTACATGTAAATGTAGTTTATCTTATAACTAGGATGCTGAACTTTACTAACATAGCATGGCTTGGTAGGTTTTACAAGAAGGTATAGCAAGCGCCATCAACGAAGGGGGGAGCATGAGTTGGAGAATGTTGCACGGTTGTTGATACTGTTTTTGTGCTCAACCCTATTCTACTCGGTATCTGGAGATATAATGAGTTGGAGTTTGCTTTGTTTTATTAAAGAACATAGCATAATAAACGATTACGACTGGTCCGGATAAGTAGTGTTGAAGCTTCTCCAGTCTATCAGGAGTTGCTTAGAAATCAAAAAATATGATAGAGTTGTCCGCTGCGTCGCACTTCTAATTGTAAGATTGATTTATTCGATCCAAATATTAGTTATATACGGAGCATCTTGATGATAATACTTCTCCCGATGCAACCCTTCGTCATAGAGCACTCAAAAATTGGGCTAGAGGTCGTAAAGCCAACCTTGATCCGAATAGTGATTCACCAATGCCGATCGAGACATCCCAATAGGAGGCCGAAGACGAGGAAGACGATAGTATGAGTGACACGATTGGTAATTTTGTCCTTAAACACATACATGATACTCCTAAAAAGTCTGGATATATAGGAAGATCAAAGCGATTGAAGACGTATACGATAAGAACAAGTAGCAGCGGAAGATCGACAAACAGGCAAAAAAAGTAAGTAGGAAATTGAGCCTTACGTAAACGTAGATTTAATCGCTTTAATCAACACGAAATATGTTATAATACGTGTGCTATTACTTTTTCATCTTGAAGCATTAAGGTTGAAGATATCGGAGCTTGAAGCACAACAAATCCGCAATGCTCTCTCTCATGCCATTTTCCAGATTCGAAGGTTTGCAAAGGAGAAGGAACCGGAGCTACCTGCATAGCCAGCACAAACGGCCTCCACTGAATTGCAGGCACTTATGCCATCTAAAATATAGGATAAGGACCCAAATCGAGAGGGGAAAATTCAGAGGAGAAGGACGATGATGGGAATCATTCCCCCGTACCAGTACCATCTGTTATACCCGAGAAGGACGATACAAATGATTGTCCTGCGGAAATGGTGGTTTTAGAAAAAGAGATACACGAGCTATCTGAATAAAGACCAGAAGATTTGTTGGTCACCACAGAGACAGACACCACGGAGAGACAAACAGTCAAGTCTCATCCTACACAGGAGGCACCGACACGTCTGAGTCCTCCAAATAAGAACGAAAGACATGAGTCTCTTACGAATGACCGAAGCTCGTACCTCGCATGCCAGAGGAAGTAGGCTGCCAAGAATACAGAGCTAAGGACGTAGACGCTCGTGAGAAAGAAGTGGCAGTGGAAGAATCTGGACTTACAGACGCATAAAGCTGTGAAGATGTAAGTTGATCTGAAGTACACTAAGATTCAAATATGTTAATATATTGTTGCGATGAAATTTTATACTAATGAATATTATTGTATAGACATTCAAACAAAATTAGGGTAATTATTTAAAACAATCCGAGGTTTTCTCTTACTAACAATTCGTGTACTGTTATGCTCTATTTTTACACAATTTGCTATATGTTCACTTATAACAAAATCGCATGACTGTTACGCCTGTCCATACAACTCTCAGGATGTCATGAGAGTTGTTTTTTGTTTTATTACATTAGGGTATCAAACAACTCTCAGGTTATCATGACCGTTGTTTGCAACTCAGAGTATCGTGATGCCTGATACAAATTCCTTTTTTGTTTTGTATTTTTTATGAAACAGCAGGCCAATAGACAACACCCATAAAAAGAACAACCAAATCAACAAAAACAACAACAAAAATACCTAGCAGAAGAAGAATAACCAGAACAACAACACCCACAAGAAGAACAACAACATGATATTCAAGGAGAACAACAACAACAACACCTAGCCGAAGAAGAAGAAGAAGAAGAACAACAACAAAATCAACGAGAACAACAACAAAAATCATCTAGCCTTGGCAAAGAGAGAAAGGCTAACACAGACCGAAGATGCACAAGATGTAGCTCCGGAAGAGTCAGATGTTGTCAATCTTTGTAAGAAGTCGGAACTACTTAGTCAGGGAGAAGCACCAATAGAAGACCAAAAGCGAGACCGAGATGTACTTGAAAAACAAAAAATGGCCTACGCAAAGTCAGAATCACTAAGCCAAACTGAAATTATAGGACCAGTACTGAATCAATCGAAAAATATAGAAGCGAAGCTCTAGACTCGACCGATACGTATAATAAGACAGTACATTTACCAAATGTATCTATTGACGGTTTTTACACTCAAGTTTCACAGACATTTTTAAATGAAATTGATAATGTTGAGTATGATATTTTAATACAACGGTCTTTGGAGAATATTTCGGAGGATGTGATAAATGATTTTTGTCGACGGGATCTGGAGATTATGCCGGAGCAGTCAATGGCATTGGTTGTCGTCGACCGTTCGAGGAGCAAAGTCAATATCGTAATCTCCCAGCTCCACTGACCACTTGGTCATTCTGCTTGAAATGTCTGCCTTTTGAAGAACATTTTTCAAAGGAAAAGACGTCTGAACGATGATCGAATGAGACTAAAAGTAGGGCCTCATTTTCCTAGCAGCAATTACCAAGGCTAGTGCTAGTTTTTCAAGTTTCAAATATCTTTTTTATGCATCAATTAAGCTTTTGCTGATATAGTATACGGGTCGAGGATAATTATCCACCTCCCTTACTAGCACTGCACTTAGGGCACACTCGGAAACTGCCAGGTATATGTAAAGCGTCTCTTCATCAACAGGTTTAAACAAAGTTTTGAGGGAGGATAAGTGCTTCTTAATTTCATCAAATTCCTGGTCGCACTGGGGAGACCAATTAAAATCTTTTGCACCTTTCAAATTTTGATAAAACGGGGCACACCTATCCGAAGACCTTGAGATAAAACGGTTTAGAGTAGCCAACCTCACTGTCAATCTTTGTACTTCTTTAATATTCCGGGGATGATCCATTTGCAACAAAGCATTAAGCTGGTCTGGATCTGGCTGTATCCCTTTCTCACTTATCACATACCCCTAGAATTTTCCGGACTGCACTCCGAAAACACACTTCTCTCGGTTTAATTTTAAATTTACTTTCATTAAATTGACAAAAGTTTCATGGAGATCTGACAAATGTATCTCTTTGTCCACACTCTTTACCATTTTATCGTCGATATAAACTTCCATATTTCTTCCAATTTGATCAGCAAAAACCTTGTTTACTAACCTCTAATAAGTAGCCCCAGCATTCTTTAATCCAAACGGCATCACATTGTAACAATGGAGGCCCTTATCAGTAACAAACATAGTATGTTCTTGATCCTTCAGATCTACAAGAATCTGATTGTACCCGGAGAAAGCATCCATGAAGGATAGTAACTTGTTCCCAGACGTTGAGTCTACTAACTGATCGATTCGGGGAACTAGATATAGATCCTTCAGCCAAGCTCTGTTGAGATCTGTAAAATCGATGCACATACGCCACTTTCCATTTTTCTTCTTTACCAACACCGGATTGGCTGTCCATAAAGGGTATTGAGATTCCTTTTTGTTCCCCCATCTTAGTAAGTCAGTCAACCTCTTGAACTATGATATCAGCTTTCTCTTTAGAAAAATCTCTCCTCTTTTGCACAACGGGTGTTATATCCCTCCGGACGGATAACTAGTGTGATATAATATATGCTGGTACTCCGGTTACATCAGCATTGCACCAAGCAAAAACATGCTGATGGTCTTTCAAAAAAGTTGACATTTTGCCATTTAATTCTGATGTCATCTTGGACCCGATCTTGACACTTTTTCCTTCAATCAGAGAGTGAGTTTCAACTTCTTCAATAGGTATTAAAACTCCAGGGTTCTCTCTGGGGTCATAAATTTCACCCTCTCCCCCAGAGGGCCACTCAAACTGCTAATCCTCACTGATCCAAACTGCCCCCAACGTTCGAGGGGCCAGTGTCGTTGCATAACACTCCCTTGCCACCTTCTGACTGCCCGAGAGAACTCCCACTTGCCCTTGTACAGCGTATTTCAAACATTGGTAGACTGTTGACGCCACAACATGTATCCTAGAGACCCAAGACCTCCCCAAAATGGCATTGTAACAAGTGGGACAATCCACTACGATAAAAAGTATCCTGACCATCTTCTTAAAAGGGCCTTTACCTAACAAAACCTCCTCCTCAAACTCCCCGATCACATTTGCTGAGCTTCCAGTGAAACCCACAATTGACCTGTTCGAACACTGAATTACTGCTGGGTTCTTTATTTGTTTGTAGGAATTTAAAAAGATGATATTGGTTGAACTACCGGTGTCCACCAAAATTTTCCTTATATCATTACCCCCAATGGATGCTCCTATTACAACAGCATCTTCATGGGGACCAGCTATGTCACCTAAGTCATCCTCATCGAAACAAATGAAGGGAAATGGGATTTCTGATTGATAGGAACTCATGCTTCCTTCCAGTTAGGTAGCTAGAGTATGAACATGCCTCTTTCTCGAAGAAGCCGTTGGTGCAGTCATGGTGTCTCCCCCAAATATTATAAATGACTCGAAAATGTTGATGAGGCCGGACACCGTCTTGCAATGCTCTGTGATAACATCCACCTTGTTTCGAGTTGGATCAAGATCCAAATATTCTGATTCTACATCAAACCTTTCAATTATCACCATAGCCACATCCGCAGCCGATGTTCCTGCATTGTTCGGGCCAATCCGATGAGCATTATCAGGCATGTTTCCACTTCTTCTTTTAACATAAGCCCCCCAACTTCGCTCTCTCAATCAAATTCTGCACTTCTTGTTTCAATTCAATGCAATCTTCAGTGGTATGACCAATATCATGGTGATACTGACAAAAACTATTATTTCGACTTTCCCTGAGATATTGTAATGCAGCCTGCTTTCTGAAATGGACTTCGTCTTTCGTATTATCATAAATGGTGGCTACATTTTCTTTTAATTCAGCGAACCACTCCGGTTGAACCCAAGGTCCTCGCTTATTTCTAGATTGCTGGCTTTGAGCTGGTGCAGCCGGGTGGGACTGAGCCTTGGCCCTGTTTTGACCCTGTCCGGCTTCCTTGGCTTTATACCCGGACTGATTCAGGTTTTGATTTGGTGTAGCTGGGGCAGATCTCACTTGCCGGTGCACTCTGGTTTCCTTTGTTTCATCCACCTTAATCTGTTTGCCGACCTGATTCAGTAAACCTCCCCATGTGATGGCCTTTTTCATGGTTACTAAATCAGCCAAATTGCCAGGGTTCAAACCCTGCCTCAGAGAAGCTATTGCCACTTGTTCAAAGCAATGAGCTAATCCATTTTTGGTGTTCACAAAACGACTTATGTACTCCTTCAAAGATTCATTTGGTTCTTGGGCAGAATGGATAATAGTGTCTCAATTGCCCTTTACTTCTTTACTTCCAACGAACTGCCTTTGGAAAGCCACCCAAAAATGTCGAAATTCCTGATGCAGCCTTGTGGCAAACTGTGGTAATAATTCAGAGCACTCCCTGTAAAAGACTGGGAGAATGCTCGACATAGTAGCTTATCATCATCATCATCAAAGTTCATCATATTTTTTTTGAATTACTCCAGATGGTTATCCGGATCTTTACTACCATCATGTTTTTCCATCTTTGTGCTGTCAAACCTCTTAGGAAGGTTTCCGGACAGTATCTTGGAGGACAATGGAGATTGCCTCCAATTGCGGCCACGACTGAAAACAATATCTTTGTTGGGAATAGCAAATATACCTGGCTCATTATGAAAGGCAAAAGGATCCATTAGTAATCGGTCTACGTGCCTCGGGCCATGGCCATGACTATGAGACGACCCTTTACCCAGATGCCTATTCAACCTTCCATGCATGTCCCTTTTTCTTGAGTATTGTTTAACCAACTTCCGTTTCTTCTTAGAACGGCCTTCAGCACTACTGGATGACATGGATTCTTCGACTCCGTCTTTGTTTGAGGAGCTGCTGGAAGATTCTGAGTCTGATTTTGAGCTCTCCATCAGTTTAGACCGGTGAGACTTCTTTGAGCTAGCATGAGTCTTTTTAGTGCTCACATGGGTTTTTGATGGCTCATGCTCTCTTCGATTGTCAGTATGGTGAACTGCTGACACTTTAGACTTTTCTTTCACACCCAATTATGTCCTTTTTGCAGCCCTCAAGGCTTCTATCTCAACTTTTAGTCTATCTCGCCCCTTGATGGTATATTCATCATTTTATCCCACCACTTCTGCCAAAGCTGGTCGTATTTCCTGCTCGTCCGAATTCATCCGAACTGATCTTTCTTGATGGTTTCGAATGCTTGATTCAGGCACCTTCTCCTCCCACTGTGGTCGCCAATTTGGTGTGGATAATTTTGGTTTCGTGGTAATTTCGTCAGGAGTTTTGTGATGTTTTAACGGTATTTAATGTTTGGGTAGTTTGTAGTGAGATATTAGAGCTGCCTAGTTGGATTAAATGTTCATTACCCTCATTAATGAAAGTGGTTGGGTATTTCTACCCTTAATTGTGGGCCTCATTGGTTTTTGGGTCAAACTCATGAAACCGGGTCGAATTCAAAGGCCTATTAGTTTATTAAGCAGGTTGATAATTAGCTTAGTCATAAAGTGATTAGTTCTTAAAACTTTAGTCCTGTTCGGATGGTTTAGTGGGTGGTTTCTGTCCGAAATTCCCCTGTCCGGTTTCCACAATGAGTGGTGAGAAAATCCGGACTCATCACAAACAACTCTCAGGAAAACCCCAGATTTGTTTGCAAATCAAGTATTTTATCACTCAAGCATGCACAAAATGTAAACAATTCGCAATAGCACCTGAGATTTGTTCTCAACTCTTGGATTTCCTGAGAGTTGTTTGCAACTCTTATATTATCCGACAGTTGTTTGCAACTCGTATATTTTCAAAGAGTTGTTTGCAACTCTCAAGAAACCTTGACAGTTGTTAAAAAAATTTGCATCTTCTTCGTGATATATCATCAAACAATTGGCATATTCTCTGTTAATAACCATAAAACAATTCGCATATTTGTCGGGAATGCCTAGATAACTAAAATTCATAATCTACACATGTTTCATGTTCAAAATAAGCATCTAATACACTAAAAAAATCACTATATAACTATTTAAACAAGGATTAACGACATAGACTAACATAATAACAAACAATCGCTCCAAAAAAAAAACTCAAACAAGATTTACTAACAACCAAAATAGTAGAATAACACCTATTCTAACTCGGAACTTCAAGAAATAACCTCGAAATCAGTAGTTAAACACAATTACCTAAAAGCAACATGTAAAATCAAAACAAGAGGCATTCCAAAAAACTCGAATAACGTGTGATCAACTCTTGTACGTAGATTGCAGTAGTTAGTTGAATTTTGTAAACAACTTACAAATATATACAGACCTTTAACTCTCCGATCACCTGAAATTTGTAGTTTCTTGGTGGTTTATGGTGGTTTGTAGGGTTAGGTGGTTAGAGCGACTTTAACAATTCAAATCTTTAAAAGATAGAAAAGGGGAAGAAAACAGAAATTTCTGCTTATATAGTGGGTTGAGTGTAATGTGAGTATTAAAATAATATTAGGTATTAAGTGGTAATTATGTAGTTTGAGATGGGTATGAAGAGGTAATAAAACCAAAGTTGAGTACTAGATGATCATTTAATAGTTGAGTGGGTACTTTAGATGCAATTTCCGTTAAAACAATAAAGAATGAATTAATATTATAGAACTAAAGGAAGGAACAATAGCTAAAAGAATGAAAATAAAAAAGTAAGTATTAAGAAAAAAGGCAAGAAAAAGGGAGAGAGTTTGTCCCTAATTTGGAGAGAAACTCTCTCCAAACTCTATCTTTATTAGTGCCACTGTTTTTGTTTCTTCTTCTAATCTTTAAATTAACACATTAATTTTTATCATTTACTATAAGAACCCTTTTTCCCTTAAGCTTGTTTGTTATTCCGAGGCAATCAAATATTTTTTCAGTTGTAATCGGTTCTCTCTTTAAAGGACTCTTAAGACGTCTCGTTATGTCTTTCTTTTCTAATAGTAGGCGGTGTTTTCTGCTTTAAACATTTTCCTCGCCAACATTTAAAATTCAAGTTTGTTGTATTCATAGCCTACTAATGTTACTCCCATGTCATTCCCAGTAAATCATAGTATATATCTGGTAAAAAAAAAAATTTTGTATGTCTGATGTCTTACGAGTCATTCTGGTAGTGGCGGTAAGGGTCCAACACTTTTCTTTTAACTACCATGTACTTTCAGCCTAGCTAAAAATAGGGTCTTACACCTGGTAAAATCCAAAAAATTGTCATTGCATTTTTCTTTGTTGATTTATAGATCCGTGGAGGACGCAGCTCAATACTCTTTGAATGATCTTGTGATCTGGATCAGATCCTCAGTGACAGTTAGTATACGTCATGATTTTTTGGTTAACCGCAATAGTCATGGTTTTTTCGGTTTCAGATACTTGCTACAGTTATGGTAGTTATTCATCGATTTAATGGAGTTTTCATGACTCTCTAAATAGTGGTGGCTACTAGTTGGTATGCCGAATATTTTCAATGGCTTCATTTGTTTTCCATAAAAACCCTAATTCGGGCGCTTTGAAGATTAGACGAATTTGGATTATGGGCCTCTGGATCAAGTTCATAAATTACAGGTGTCACTGCTGTTAACGTATCTTTACACAATGGGCTATCTTCTCTCTTACTTGTGTTTGACCGGTAGATCTTGCCCCCGTTTAACCCAAGCTTTTTAACTTTGTTGTCTTTTGTTATCTGATTTTAATGCCATTTTGATTTGTATTCGGGAAAAGTCTCGATTTATGTATCTCAATGTTTATTCTGTATAGAGAGTTATGCTCCGAAGTTTATGTCATACATATTTTTTTATTAATTTACAATTTTTTATACCAAAAAATAAAAATTAACTATTTTTTTTAGCAGAAGGATAAAATATTATTGATCAAAAAGACATAAAGCCAGAAATTACAAAAGTTGAGGTATCTAAATGTAAGAACTAACAAAAAAAGTTATGGAAAACAAAATTTTCAAGATAAAAATTGGAAATGCGCCAAAATTTGGTCTTCCCTCCCAAATGAGAGCTTAGACCAAAAAAGAAACAAATTCATCATATCCAACAAGAATCGAACGAGATAATGTTCAAATCCAACGCAACCACCGGTTCTTTTTTTAACCAAAATTCTTTTGACAAAACAGAAGAAGACAGGAGCACATTGTAAAGCTCTGTTCTCCCCAAGAAGTAGCTCCAGTTATCATTATCTTCAAGCAATCTTCAGCTTCCAACCTGAAAAAGAACTCAAATGCAAACAAATACAAAAGAAGCTAGGAAAAGACTAATCAAGATTTATGTAATCAAGGCGAAGACCTTCGAGGAAGACAATGGCCAGAAGGTTTGATAGGGCATTATAAAGATTGAAGGTTTGTTTTTGTTTGCATTTCAGAGCCCATTTCGCAATCCATTCTACGGCTTGGTTCTGGACTCTTGAAATGTGCTTTATTATCATCTTAGAGCGAATCAATGTTTTACAATCTATAAGAAGAGAATCAATAAACCAGGTAGCATTTCTATCAGCTAGAAGATTGATTAAAAGCAAATTGTCCGATTATATATCAACATCAGTCCATTTGTTTTGGTAGTAGATCAACAAACCTTCGCGCAATGCTCTGGACTCGGCAAGCAAAAAATTGAGCTTACCGAAGATCATACCAGTACCTAGAATTATATCACCATCACCATTTATGATAAGAATACTTCCGCTTGACTCTCCGTTATGAATGCAAGCTCCATCAATATTCATTTTTAATCTTCATTTACAGGGGCGATCCACTTCAGGTATGTTGGTTTTTTTTATTCTGTTTTTAGTAGATTTGCAGCCTAAGAAAGTTCATACGATAAGAGACTTGGACCAGTGTTTAGTATTAATGTTGTTTGATATGCCAATGCCTTTAATAATATTAATGATCCAGACAATTGAATTTTTAACATTAGCTTGCTTGCTTTTGAATTTATAGTTGTTTCTGTTTTACCAAATAAACTAACAGATGATCTGAGGGATTAGAAGAGTGATATGAATTTTATTTTTTGAAAACAAGAACCAACATCTAATCACATAAGTTATAACCATAAATTTATTGATTATTATCTTGAACAAGCAACCAAAGTAATTCCATATTTGTCAGAAAAAATTGTAGCTCACAAAAAGATGATTTGTGTCTTCACAAATGTTACAAAACTGGCATTTGGAGGCTATACCAAAGTGTCTTTTCATTAATATTGAATCAATAGGGATAAGGTTTTTAATGATTTTCCAACAAAGAAAGGAAAACTTCTTGGGAATGAATGAGCTCCTGATTTTCTTAAAGATGCTGGATTACGAATGTAGAGTTATAATGTTTTCCCACGTAAGCTTTGTATTGAAATTGTTATCAATTAAGAGCCTCAAAATCAGTGAGTCTTCTTTTTTAGTATTAACTTTAAAAGTATTGATGAGGTTGATTCTTTCCTTGGGCAGGAAGCCTTCCATAGCCTTGATATTCCATAAATTATTTCTCCAAAATGTATTGACCTTAGCATCTAAATACCAGCTTATGTTTTTCATTATTGCTAGAATTAGATATAGTAGAAGATTGTGCCAAGCATCCACCCAGAAATCTATCTCTCATTTTCCAAGAATCCACTATAAGTTCCTTCTGTTGATCTTTGATTCCTGTTAATATTTTCAAAACTAAAGAACCAGGTTTAGTCACATTAACTTTTAATGGATGAATATTTTTTCAATATATGTTGTGCATTATGTTGGACAAAAAACACGAGTTTTTTCTTGAAAATAAACCAAAGCTTTTGTGAGATGGTTTGTTGAATATCATCGAGTTTTCTGATGCTCATCCCTCCCTCTCCAAAAGGCTTACAAAGAGAGTTCCAAGAGGCCTAGTGAATTGTGTTTACAGTATAGTTGGATCTCCAAAGAAATTTGTTGAAGGTAGTTTCAAGTTTCTTAATGATGTTTTTTGGCAACATACTATTTTGCATCGAGTGATAGGTTATAAGAAGTAAAACATGAGTTAGCAGAGACAATCTTCCTCCATAAGAAAGGCATTTATCTTCCCACTCTGTAATCATGTCATTCACTTTATCAAGGATTGAGTTGAAGATTATTTGTTTTGTTTGTTTAAGACGAATAAAAGTACATCCATTCATGAGATGTTTTAAATATTTTTAAAGAGATTTATATTTTACACTGATTTCTCAAATCCTTTTTTTCGCATCTATCATGTGTCTCGTTTCGCATCTAGCATCTAGCATCTATCATAGTTGGCATGATATCTCATCTATCATAGTTGGTCTTGTTTCGTATCTAAGATCTATTATAGTTGGTTTCGCATATACCAATACAAAAATTAAAAAATGTTTCGCATCTAATATCTATCATAATTGGTTTCGCATCGACCAATACAAAAATTAAAAAGATTTTACATCGTTTTCTTAATAGTCGTCTTCTTCGTTATACTATAAAAATTAAATATTAAAAAGTTCGTTTATTTTAAACGGTAACTCGGAAAAAAAATATGAAAATATCGTTGTCTTTGTTTTTTTAAGACAAACAAAACTAGATCCATTCATGATATGTTTTGAATCTGTTTTAAAAAAAAATATATTTTACAATGGTTTCTTATTATGGTTTATCATTATATGCTTTCTCATCTTTTATATGCCTAATTTCGCATCTAGCATCTAAGATCTATCATAGTTTGTCTCACTTCGCATATAGCATCTATCATAGTTGTCTAGTTTCGCATCTAGCATCTAAGATCTATCATAGTTTGTCTCACTTCGCATATAGCATCTATTATAGTTGTCTAGTTTCGCATCTACCATTATACAAATTAAAAAGGTTTCGCATCTTCTTTGTAACAGCCGTCTTCTATAAAAATTAAAAATTTCAACGTTAGTATCTTTTAAACCATAACTTTAAAACTTTACGTTATTATTGGGTCTTAGATGATAAGTACTTGAGTGAAATGGATCTTTATAAAAAAATACTGGAAAATATGAGTAGTAAGTGATAATACTATAATTTTTGGATCTTCAATGGTAAAAGCTTTTTAATAGGAGACCTAAAATAAAATATAACAACACAATTTATATTTATAAATAATACACTAAAAATATTCGCATTAAACTAATTTGGATTCTCAATATATTAAATAGAATAAAATTTAATCAACTAATTGGTAATAATAATAATAATAATAATAATAATAATAATAAATATAACAAAAGTAATCTAATTGATATTATTTTGAACTCCTAATATATTAAATAAAATAAAATATATTCTTAAGATTTTATTTGATATATTTATGTTTTTTTTATTATATTTTTTTCTATCCTTCAAATATTTTTCTCTTTATTATTTTCATCTCTAATTTTAAATTTTTCTCTTTATTAATATTTTAATATTATATAAAACGTAAAAATAAAAAATAAAAACTTATCTCAGTCATTATCTAATAAGAATGGTATTAAATTAATAATAAAATAAATATAAATAGAGGATGAAAATTCATTTATCTTTTACTCAAAAGCATAAATGATATTTGTCATTCTATCTTCTGTTCATCGCCTTCAAATCAATATTGTTACGTGTTAATTCCACATCGTACACCACTTGTTGGGAGAAAAAATAACAAACATCTGAATATAGGACTCAATGGAGATAGTCCTTTTGAAGTATCCGAGAATTCAGACTAAGTGGGTGTGGTTTTTCGAAGTTTGCCAAGACTAAACGAATAGGTAATTTAAACTCATGCAGTATACAAGAAAGGAAGTGGAGTTGCAGCTATGTGAGCATACTCTTGCTACTCACGCATTGCAAGAACCAATTTTATACTCTTTTTTCGCGAGGGAACCGCAGTCGCTGCTCAGTCTGATACCATAGCCGTTAAACCACGCAACATCACAAGCTCAATAAGAAAGCGTGTTGTAGAAATCATACCTATTGTGAACCTAAATGCTCACGCTGTGCAACAGTCGATGTCTACCCTTGGGGAATGAAAATCAGAGGATCTAACGAAGGAACATGCCTATGTTTATGATATGCAGGAATTCATAACCAATCGAATAAATGGAAATGGATTCGTTCTATGTATCAAATAAATTAAATAATTGATATTCAGTTTTCTTCTTTTCTTTTTATTGTTTGAGTGTTTTGTTTATTATTTTCACTTCATTTGATACGTTAGTTTTATAATGTAAAATTTTATGTTTTACCCCCCTCCAATAATAAAATTCCACCGTACATAGTGTTTAAAATATATAAGAAAAAAATAAAAAACTTTATATAAATAAAATAAAAAATTCATAAATATTCAACAGCATTTTCGAGTTTTGGAGGGCCAATTGAACTAAATATAAAACTTATACATGACATTTTCCCTTACATTACAAGTACTAAATAGAATCTCCACGTAAAAATAAAGGATGGGGTTTAGGGCAAGCTAGGATTGTGACCTTGGTTCCATGGAACCTGTAACGAAGATTAGGAAAAATGCGGTGGCTGTGTGCCATATTGAGCTTTTTTGTTATGAAATCCTATATTAAATTTTGAATAATCACAATCAAGAAGAATGTGATTCATGGATTTCAGATTGCAACCACGAAGAATAGAATCAAGGGCTGAGTGGTAGTCCCACGCTAAACCCTTTTCTCATGTAGCATACCTAGTATAGCTAACCAAGAGATGAATAAATGTCTAAGAATGTTTAATTTATTCCAATTAAAGAGAACTAACTAACATATGGAGAGGTTGTCCTGATGAACTTATATGTACAACGAATCGTGAAATTGTAAAGAGAACTAACTAACATATGGAGATTAGAGCATTTGATTAGATCTAGAAGGGAGTATTTAATCATGATCTCCGTGATTTTTTAAATAACCTTATAAATACAATTACAACAAATAATTGGTCGACTAGATCTAGAATGAAGTAGTTTAGCAATTAGTTGTTTATCCAAAGTGTATCCATGTAACCATTTCAGAAGAAAAGCTTAACTACTTTACAAAAATAAGAGTTGATAGTGGCCCAATTGGTTTCAAAGAAGGTTGCACTAAAATCATAAGGTCTGGGGTTTGTTACTATTAATGGAAAATAAACCTCTTTTGATTTCTTCATTAATAACAGTCCTAGTGATGTTGGTCTATTTGTGGGAACTTAACTTAGAGGTAATACGATTTCTAACCCTTTCAAGGCCCGAATGTGCGGGTGGAATACTAGAGCCCAAAAGATTGGTGAAGTGATTCATAAAATATATACAACCCCTTGAGGTTTTGTAATAGAGCTACCATTAGAGTCATCGATAGCAATGATTTTGTTTCTTGATCTTCTAGTCCTGATGAAGGAAGTATATAGAGTTAAAAGCTTATAATTTCAAGCATGTCTCTTTGGATATTTTCTTGAAGAAAGATTCCTCCATTAATCTATAGAATATATAGTTTTTGGAGGCCTTAATTTCTACCTTAACAAAAAGAGGATCGACCTGGTTGTTGGCAAGGCTTAGTTGGGCTTAAACTATGTCTTTATGTACATGGTCAACCCTGTCACTAATGCTATTAAAATCATTTTTATTTAACACATAATGGGAGCTTTATAGACACATAATCTTGAGATAGATAATGACCATAGGATCACCTTTGCAAGGGGAGGTCCAACTATCGACAACTATGCATAAATAACTAAGGTTTACCTTTTGGTAGTATTAGTGTGGTGATATTGTGTGAGTAGGGTATAGTCCAAGGTGCGAGATAGGTCGTAATGGATGAAAGAGTTTTGAAATTTGTTGATCTGCTTGGTGGTCCAAGAAAAATGGAAGCTCGATGAGCGAAGATCGTTAAGTCCAATCACGCAACAACAATCATTAAAATTCCTCATATAAGTTGTGTAAATATCAGAGTTTCCCAATCTTTCTGAGTGTATCTATGGAATTAGTTATTTGAGTGATATCGTACCATAAAGATTGGCTGTCATTAGGCTCATTGAAGATGTATACCGTAGAAAGAAAAAGTGGAGGATTGTTTCCATGTATATGAGCCTACAGACCATGAACTGGGAAGAAGAATTCTGAAGATCAACCCTAAAGACACTAAGGTTCCATGCTAACCATATTATGTCGTAGGGATAAGCTTCATGGTTTGTTTTGTGGTGTTAGAATGAGAGCATGGAACTAATTATTTTATCTACATTATCAATACTAATTTTAGTTTCTAACATGCAAATGAAAGTGATATTATTGGAAAACACATAATCACACACATCATTTTATCTAATAGGATCATTAAGGCCCATAACATTCGAAGTACAAATATTTATGGAGATTGCAAGATACTCGTACCATAAAAACAAAAAACAAACTAAGGTTGGATTATTATATTTCTCATATGAGTGGTCAACAAGACATGCATGAAATATGAAGGCCTGGTCTGCATGAGTGGGGATGTAACTTCATTTGTGGCATGATTTTTCCCCATAACATTTGAGTAGAGCTGGCCAAAGACATTTCTACCATCATGGGGGAGTGTCCTGATGGATGATAAGACCATATCATTCTAAAATCATGCAAATGAAGTCCTAATTTGAAGAAAGTGTGTTGTTGTTATTAGTCCATTATAATGTAACGTACTGGGACTTATCAGTCATTAGCTCATTTCCAGGCTGCCTAGTTGGGACATCGGTGTGGGATGCATATTCAGACTCATTTTATCTCAAAATAATATGGCCAAAGTTATTACATCTTCCACAAGTTGGTTGTGGCCCTTTCTCAATCTGTAAATTATAAACCTTACCAAGGCAGCTAATGCTTATGGTTCATGTAAAAATGTCAGTAACACTCATTACAATGAAGATGATGGAAAACGTTAGCCTAGAACAACTTGCAGTGTAAGTGTCAACGTAAATTAAAGTATATGAAATATTGCCTAGAATACTTAGGTCACGCTCGGTCCAAAGCTCATGAAGCAACCAATGAAACTTCACAAAAAAAGTATAATTTTAAGTAACTATTTAGTTGAATTATTTATGGGTTCCCATAGTTAAAAAGCAAACGAACCATCTCAAGGATGTGAGTTGCATTATCTGTAGTAGAAAACTTAAAGAAGAAGTGACCTGATAGAGTTGGTTTGCACTATTCGATCCAATACATGCCCTAAATCCTTGTAGAAATCGCTTTAAGAGGGAAGATGAGAATACCTCTGTCAAAGTGGATTAGTATGATATTTTCAATTCTTATAGATAAACATATAGTTAGATGCTTGTAGAGGGAAATAATATGAGCCTAGGTTCGGGAGTTATGAAGGGGAATAGTAGTTTGGATTACGGTGTTGTTGGAAGTGTACATGGTGGAAGCGAGGGATCTTAGGTTAACAAGGGATAATGGTGTGTTATAGATCATAGTTTAGGTTATGTTGTCAGCTGAGTATGACTGCGAGTAAAGATATGGCGCACTGGGTATAGATACTAAAGCATGGCTAGTGGTATATCCTCTTGTATGAGTGCGGGCAATAACTCATCCTATATTATTTCTTCTAGGGTAAGACTCAAGGAAACAAGTTGAAGGGTTGCCTATGGACAGAGATTCCCAATGGTTAATTTTTAGTAACTAGTAGAGTGGATAAAGAAGTTTCAACTATTGTAGAATATTTTAAAATGGGTTGTGAGGGTAGGCGTTGGTGTTTGAGGCTTTGATTTTAGAATGTTCAACAATTAGAGCTCATTGGACATTAAGAGGAATTTGAACGGTTTAGAGTTTAGAGGATGTGTGGGCTAGAACAAGTATCTAGCTATAGTTCTTTCGAAATGGGCTTGGTGTTACTGATGGACTTTAAAACAAACGTTTGTAGTTACATGGATAAAGTATTTTCATAGTCCGGTTTAACTATATTTTGTGATGACACAAGTCTAAATTATGTGCACTGTTATTATGACATAAAATATTCGTTTCTTGCTTTATACCAATGATCTCACTTAACAATATTTTCAATCATATGACTTTCATTATTGTTTTAATAATGTTTGTATATTCGTGTTTTTTAGATGACAAGGAAATGACCTTTTGAAGACATTGTATACAGTCAACCAATTTTGTAAGTATAGTAAGCAGATAACCCGAAGGTAACTTCCTAGTGTCAAGAAAACATGGATAATCAAACTAAACATACTTTATCCGCATGTCATCATCCTTAGGAAAAACTTTAAAGTATCTCATGAGTCACTTGAGAGATTGCTAGTGACGTTTCATGAAGTTGACGTAAATCTGCTCAAAATATAAATTGAAAATAATAGACTACTCGAAGATAAAAGTAATCATATGAAGTAATTTGAGACAAATGTGAAATATGGGGACTGATGATTTTTTTTCTTTTCTCTTTTTTCGATGCATTTTCTTTCTATTGTTCTTCGTCCATAGATTTTAATCTTATTTTATTTAAACTCCATGTACTCTTTTATATTATTTTTGCTTTTTTTTCTCATATCCGCTATAAATATTCTAAATATCTATATAACATATAAGTGAGAAATATGAGAATATTTAATTCATTAATTAATGAAACTATGAAATAAATTAATGTAAAAGATAAATATCAATAAATACTAAATATTCATTTATCAATTTTTATATACGTTATAATTTGCTAGTCCAAAAAGATCACAATAATAAATACGATCGATGGATATTTTTCAACAATACAAAGTAAGACCAAAGAAACCAACATTCACAACATGTTATAAATACAAATTTTAAAATATCTAACATAATCTAGTTGGTTTCTATTTTAATTTATACGTTTTTTATTATATATTAATCAATTGAATTTTCTATGTTTGTTAATAGATTAAAATACTTATAAAATTCTTCATAATAGTTGTAATTATTTATAAATATATATTTCTCATTTTCATTTATTCATGTAACATTTAATGGATCCTAAATTAGTTTTCCTAAATCATTATATGATAAGTCACCTAAAAATATATATATAAGCTTAGTTTTAATCACACGTTACTTCTGAAATGACTAGTTTATTTAAACTTTATAACTAATCTATTATCGAGAGTTGGATTAATCTTCTTTCCAAATTTATCAAAAGTATTAGGTGTTAAGACACACCAGAAAGATTTAATAATTCCCACTAATTAGACTATGAAATAAACAAACCATTTTATTTGTTTATTTTCTTACTACATTTAGTCGTTTGTAATTGATACTAACTCTCCCTCCGGTTACTTTCTTTTTCGATATCACTTCATTTTTAAAGTTGATGATTACTTCTATCTCTTTTTTTATCTGGAACCAATTTTGTTGGACTATGTTGTGTTTTGTCTAAGATATGATATATAATTTTTGTGTCCAACAATTTTAACATTTTTTTAGCAGCATCTCCAGTGGCGTAGTCAGGATTTGATCCACATGGGGTCCTGGTTATCATTCAAGAACGAAATAAAGACAATATAAATTTTAATTTTTTTGCACTATGTATGATTTTTTTTTTTGGTTAACTAGTGTTTTTTGTATTCATGAACTCCTTATGTATTGGTTATTTTCTTCAGTATTTTGTCAATCGATAATCATGACCACACCAAGGTTATCGGGCTTGACGATGCTGCCTCACATTTAGATTTTTTTATCTTAGTCTTTTTTAACTTATCTTCGTATAATGTGTGTATCTTGACACGTCGTTGATTGTCTTGAGATCTGTAGGAGTCGAGAGACGATAAATCCATGATATAGTCAATGTTCTTGAAAGTATTGGATTAAAAAAAATTTCCTTTAATCTTCGAATTTTAATTTACTTGAATTTAACTTACTTAGCTAGTGTTGAAATTAGGTTATTGTTAAAAGCAAAAAAAATGTACATGAAATTATAACGTTATTATCTTAATATATATATATATATATATATATATATATCGAAAATAAGAGTTTAAAATAAAAATAAAGAATTAAATATATGTTATTGAAAATAAATTTAAAAAAAAATTAAAAAATAAATAATTAAATATATATTATTGAAAATAAAGAATCAAATATATATTATTTGAAAATAAATTTAAATAAAAATAAAATAAAGAATGAAATATATATTATTGAAAATAAGAGTTTAAATATATATTTAGAAATAAGGAATCAAATATATATTAAAAAATAATAGTTTAAATATATATTAAATGGAGTATTTCAATTAAAAGTATTTCAATTTAAGTGTTTTCCTCATTTTAACCTTAAATCAAAACCTGGAAGCACGGCCTGAGGTTTGAACCCCAGGTTTTTCAATTGAGATAGGTGTACTTTAGAATTTAAGAATGTTTATTATAATATATACTATAATTTTGTGGGTTCATGGCCACGAGGGTCACCACTTCAGCTCTCTCCGCCACTGAGCACCTCTTGTACCACTGGATTTAATCGCATTTAAGGTTGAATGATTATTAGAAAACAAATTCCATCATTATTTTATGATCACAAAAAGAATGCATTATCCTCTTGATATATCAAATCGTCCATCTAATGTTAGAAGACATTTGTGTATTTGTATAAATCGACGAGACATTAATAATAACTGAAAATTGTTAGAAGACATTAATAATAACTGAAAATTGTTAGGTTTCTTATGAAAAATATAACACAAGTGTGATGGTAAGGGTTTCAATTCTAGTTTAAATGTTTTAGTTTTTGGAGATTTCTCTTTCCGCTCTAAAATTTAAACGTTCGATAGTTGAGTGGGTAGATTAGTTAAATCCTTAGCACATTCTATTACATCTGTATTTTTTATTTCAGTTTCATCTATTATAGTATTTTTTATTTCAGTTTCATCTATTATAGCATGCACCATTATTTTTTTATAAAGTAGACATAGGTAATATCTTATGAAAAAAATATAAACATGATTATCTGGGATATAATAACGACTTCACATGTTTGTCTTCTACAGCAGAAGTATGTAACATTGAACTCCACGTGTTCGTGGTCTACATGAATGATTAGTTTACCAATTTCAACACCAATAAAGGGTCTAGTGATGGCTAAGAATTATCTCCTTGAAATAAATAGAACGAGTAAATATTATTCAATATCCAGACTCTCTTCCGAGTTGGATTTATTCTCTAACTTGTCTATTTTTCTTATTTCTTACATATTGTCATTATTTTCCAATAGAAGTTAGGATTCGGCCTGCAACAAAATTGATAAGGGTTTTAGCGTAATAAAGTATATGAACTTTATTGGAGTTACTTACAAACATTGCATAATCTAATGTCACTAATCCATTTTCGTTTACTAATTAGTATATTTTGACTTCACTTACATCAGCTAGATGTGTTTCTTTTTTCATCAGATACATAGGTTTTTCTATAGAACACACATAATAATATGTCACTTCCTTTGGTGTCTTGTTTATTAAAGACCCTTGACTTGCAACATCAATCATCTGCTAATTATTAGTGAATAGTTCATTATAGACCGTTTGTGCTATCCTCCATATCAGAATCTTATAGTAAGGACACTTGCGCAACCATTCTTTATATTGTTCACACGAGTCATACAATGATTCATCATTTTGTTGGGCGTAATCGATGATATCATGTTAGAGTTTTTCCTACTTCACTGGTAAAAGTACATCGATAATAATAGTTGAGTTAGTTGGTCTCAAGTCGAGATACAGCCAGAAGATAGCCATTTAAGCCATATCTTGGTTTTTATTTTTAAAGAAAATGGGAACAATCTCAAACGTAATGCATGAATTTGAACATTATTGTACTTGCAGGCCAAGCACATCTCTAGAAAATCTGATAGATTGGTCTTTGGATATTGTTCCGAGTCTCTAAGGAACATGTTATTGTTTTATATCATATTAATTAACGCTGGTTTAATGTCAAAATACATTGCATCCATAGTTGGTATCAATATATTTGGAGTGAATCTCATAAGTGAGGGATTAACATAGTCATTAAGTTTTCTCGTGTGATGACTTTCTCGTAGTTGTTAGCATTGTTTCTATTCGCTTCAATATGATCTATTATTTTAGATTTTTTTAGTTCTTTTCTTTGTCGGTTAAGTTTTTTTTTGGATTTCCAAATCAAAAGGATCTAAATATTTGTTGGAAATTCTGACAGTTTCAATCTAAGAAAAAAAATAGAAAAAAAATTAAATAAATAATCAAATATAAAAATTAAAAATATAAAAACAGAATAAATCTCAAAGTACTGCCAAAAACTTGATATCAAATATTACAAGCGCATGATTATCATTCTAGTATAACGAGTATTAGAGGTCGGATACTATACCTAGTAGATTTTAACTAATTTAAATTTATAAATTTAATTTCTTATACTATTAAACTAATTCAACTAGTTAGATTTGTATATGGATGTCAAAATTTGTTATCTAAATCTAATAAAAATAACAAAAAATATGCGAATAATATCAATGAATAACTGAAGTCCATGGTTATCAAACATGTATAAACATATATTAATAGTTTTTTATATAATTAAATCAATGAGTTTATACATATGTTCTTAAAGTCAGGATCTCTTGAGGGTGTTGCTTTTATCTCTTGACCACTAACAACTAACGTGGTTGTATGGCTCGATGTATCTCTAATCTCCAACCTCCTACAATTGGGTCATACAAACTAACAACTTAGTGGATATTTCATTGTATCACGACTGAAGCGCATTACTCATTCT
The DNA here is from genome assembly GCA_036936605.1 of Limnanthes douglasii subsp. nivea. Taxonomy (NCBI): domain Eukaryota; kingdom Viridiplantae; phylum Streptophyta; class Magnoliopsida; order Brassicales; family Limnanthaceae; genus Limnanthes; species Limnanthes douglasii. The sequence goes on from JAUPFV010000002.1 coordinate 293,841,028, forward strand.
ACCTAGTGATATTAATACAGTTCAAAAATAAACTTTCCTCTCCGTCGTAGTCGTCAATCTAAAAACAAGCAATTGAACCCGCATATACTTATAGGCATTAATACACATTATAAATACGTAGCAACATAAAAAAAATATTATAATTGAAATAAAAAAACATATAATAATTTACTTCATAGATTAATAGTATATAGGTTTAACAACTCAAGAAGAGTGAAATTAGCTACGTTTAAACAATATTTTTAATAAAATATTTATAAAAAAGTAGATTATTCTTAAATCTAAAAGAAAATATGTTCTAATAGATTAAATTAAATTAAATATATTTTTAAATTTTATTAGATGTATTTATGTTGTTTTTTTACTATATTTTTATCTTCACCTTTCAATTTTTTTTCTTTTAACTATTCAAAGTCTCTAACTTTTAATTTTTTCCTCTATTTTAATCCTTATATACTATTTATTTTTTGCTACAAACCTCTCAATTATCTATAAAACAAACAAATGGGAGAATATTTTATTCGTTGTTTAATAAAATTAGCAATTAAATTAACAAAAAATAAATATAAATAAAAGATAAATATTAATTGATAAGATCTTAAATGTTCTTTTGTCATTTTATGTTGTGTTTCAAAATATTACACGTATCATCCATCCATCGTACAACACTTGTTGCGGAAAAAAAAAAAAATGAATAATTTAATATAAATCTCACATGGAGATAGTTTTTATTTCATGTGTAGTTTTTTTTCATGTGTCCGAGACTTTAGGTTAAGTGGGTGTGGCTCACAGACTCTATCCATAGGTGATCTAAGCTCAATCATATATGCAAGAAAAGACAGAGAGTTGTGATTATATGACAATTCCAAACAAATGACTACCAAAAAAATACGTAAGACATTATTTAATGTGATTTGGATTGTGAAAAAATTCTACATCCACAAACATAAGACAGTGACTTAATTTAGAAAAATATTACAAGAACACTATCAAATACTATAAGACGATGATTGATTATATGCTCTTACGCTTGCAACTTACAATCCCAGAACCAACTTTATATTTCTCCTTCACTAACTAAAGAACTAAATGTTTCTAACATGATACCTTAGGATCACAACCGAAGCTGTCATATTGTTTCCACAAACATTCGAAAAGTAACGGTGCAACTATCTTGACGTCTTGGTGGTAGTGCCACTTCCAACTATAATGCTTGACATATGTTTTATATTTTATTATTCAGGTCATCTTTCAAACATGCTCGTATCAATAATAACTTGATCAACGATTAAATATGAATTACCGATTCAAATTATTCTCTTAAACAGAAAGGTGAGACAAAAATATTGTCAACTTAATATCTATAACTAAGCTTCGTCAATCAATATTCCTACACTTTTGTAGGACTAATCTGTTGGCATAGTTAATATAATCTCGTATCTTATTTATATGTATGCAGTTATATTTTATTAGTTTCCGTTATAAATTATATGCAGTTGTAAAACTGCCTCCGTAAATTCCTCGTTTCTGTTACGTATATGTAATTCGATCAACTTGAATGGATTCAAAATTTCAGGAAAACAAATTTTCTTAAATTTATTTTCTTCATTTGGTATCATAGCCCATGTCGGAAAAAGATAGTTATGCGAGTGTGGTGAGAAGCAGTAGTGGCGCTGAATCAACAGAATCATAAAGAATAGTGTCTCAGAAAGAAGAAAATCTATGACTTACGTATCCAATTCTCACTGACACAAACTATCAAGGATGTGCATTAAAGATGAAGATATATATGAGGGCTCATGACGTTTGGGAAGCTGTGTTTCCTGATAAACCATTTGATCTTCGTTAAGATCAAATCTCGTATGGTATTATATCTCAAGGATTAACTGAAGAAAAATTGATAGAATTGGGTGACATCGAGACAACACGAGAAGCGTGGGAGTCTTTGTAGAAAATGAATGAAGGAGCAGACAAGGTCAAAGAGGTGCTAGCACAAGCATTCAGATGGGAATTCGAAGGTATGAAAAAGAAAAGGAATGAGACAGTAGTGGAGTATGCGAGAAAAATGGCAACAATGGTTAACCAAATGAAGGCGCTTGGTGTTGTGATTAAGCCAGACTTTGTGAACAAGAAATTGCTAAGATCAGTCTCGTTAAAGTTTACCCAAATTGTAGCGTTAATTGAACAATTTGGAGATGCTAAAAACAAGTATTTTGAAGATGTTATTGGGGCACTAAGAGCCCATGAAGAATTCTTTAAAGCTGATGAAGAAGAAGAGCATAATGAAAATGTTTTGTTAACAAAAGCAGAATGAGAGTCACGATTCAACTCGACATATTCTGGAGGGACCCGAGGCTGCAATCGAGGAAGAGGCAGAGGTGGCTTTGGCTATGGGAGAGGAAGCTTTTCCTATGAAATATCAAAATCTGTTGATGGAGAAGAACATACCTAGAGAAATTCGAACTTTGATATCACAAAGGTGCGATGTTATGCTTGTAATAATTTTGAGCATTATGCTAGGGATCGCAAACGAAATAAAGAGGAAACAATGAATCTAACAGAAGAAGTAGAAGAGAAAGATACGGTGCTGGTCATGGAGATCAATTGTGTTTATACTAGCGAGAAAAAATTGATGTTAGCCAAAATAAAATATGAAACAATGGCAACAAAAGGGAGTGTTGATGAATCAATATGGTATTATGACGCATGGGCTTCAAATAATATGATTGGGGACCGAAACCTATTGACAGACTTAGATAAATCAATGAGTGGTACAGTGAAGTTTGGCGATGACTCTATGATCAATATTTGTAGAAGAGGAACAACAAACTTTTGAAGCGAATCTGGGAAAACCATGCGCATGAAGAAACTCTATTATGTACGAGGATTAAAATCTAATATCATTAGTTTGAGACAAGTAGATGAGTCAGGAGGAAATGTTGTTGTTGAAGGTGGATTTCTAAGGGTTTTTGTTGCAGATTACAATCTAATGGCCAAAATACCTCGAGCAGAAAATAGAATCTATGCAATGAAAATGAGTCAAGCAATTTCACAATGTCTCTAATCTACCGAATTTGAAAAACTCACGCTTATGGCATGCTCGTTATGGGCATTTGCACTTTCAAGCCGTGCAATAACTTGGACGAGATAAATTAGCCTATGGATTGCCTGAGTTTAAACAAGATGTTCAGAATTGTGATGTATGTGTTATTGGGAAAGAACGCATAGGAAGCTTTCCAACAGAACGTCACTATCGAGCAAGTTCATTGTTAGATCTAATCCATGCAGATATTTGTGGTCCTATTTCACCAATTACCAAAGGATGGAATAAGTATTTTATTTTGGTGTTGATGATTTTAGCAGGTACATGTAGATAAAACCACTGAAATCAAAAGATGAAGCCCTTACAGGATTTAAGAAGTTCAAAGCAGAAGTCGAGACGTAATTGGGAAAAAAAATAAAAATGTCACGGACAGACAGTGGCGGAGAATTTCAGTCTCAAGAGTTTAAATTATTTTGTGAGCTTTATGGAATTAAAAGAAAAATAACAGAACCATATTCACCAAAACAAAATGGTGTGGTGGAAAGGACACCATATGGAATCTACTTCGGAAAAACACCAAGTGTAAGTCCTTTTCAAATTTTTGGATGTATAGCTTATGTTAAAAATCTGAAATATGATGTGAGGAAGCTTGATGATCGAAGCAACAAAGTTGTGTTTCTTCGCTGTGAACCTGGTTCAAAAGCCTACAGATTTGTGAATCCAAAGATAATAAAAATCCTAGTGAGTCGAGATGTGGTATTTCGAGAGTCTGAGAAATAAAATTGGTCTGATACTGTAGAATCCATGGAACTTCAACTCAGTAACTCCATCTCCATTATATATTCAACTGGAGAAGTAGAATCTATGTATCTTGAATCACCATAAACCTTTTCTCAAATTGTATTAAATTGGGATGATACAAGATCAGATGAGGAACTGAGCAACGAGGACGATGAAACTCCACCAAAAAAGTTTCGATCTTTACAAGAGTTATATAATGAAACTAATGAAATTCGGTTAGATTCAGATATGAGCCTTTCATCTATTGAAGAACCAACGACGCAAGAAGAAGCCTTCAACAATGAAAATTGGAGGTTGTCAATGGTGGAGGAGCTTGAGCCGATTAAGAAAAATAGAACGTGGGAGCTTAGAAAATTACCACTAGAACGCAAAGCGATAGGTTTGAAATGGGTTTATAAGTTGAAGAAGAATCCAGACGGTAAAATTATTAAATTTAAGGCAATACTCGTGGTCAAAGGCTACATTCAAGAACATGGAATTGATTATGACGAGGTTTTTGCTCCAGTTGCTCAATTAGAAACTATCAGATTGCTTATGACACTAGCAGCACACGAAGGGTGGCAAGTAATGACATGAAATCAGCGTTCTTGAATGAGGATCCAATGGAATTGGTTTATGTTAAGCAACCAACAAGTTTTGCTGAGAAAGGAATAGAATATAAAGTTCTGAGATTGAAGAAAAGATTATATGGTTTGAAACAAGATCGAAGAGCTTGGAATGAAAAACTAGACTTTTGTTTACAGAATTTACATTATGAGAAATGTAGTCTCGAACATGTCGTTTATAAAAAAAGAAATATAGGTGATACGCAGTATGTTGGTGTTTATATGGATGATCTAGTAATAACCGGCTCAAACTTGGCGAACCTGAGAAGTTTCAAAGCAAAGATGAAAGAAATGTTTGACATGACAGATTTGGGTTTATTAAGTTTTTATGTAGGAATTGAGGTTAAACAGAGGTCTAATAATATAACTTTTAGCTAAACAAGTTACGCAGAAAGAATTTTGGAGAAAATGAGAATGTTGAGTTGTAAACCATGTCGTGTACCAATGGATTCAAGGCTAAAGCTAAATAAGACTGACGAAAATCCATCTGTAGATGCAACAATGTATCACAGTGTCATTGGGAGTTTGAGGTACTTAGTCCATACTAGACCCGATAGATCATTTTGTATTGGTGTGGCTAGTCGTTTCATGAAAAACCCTCTATAAAACATATGAGTGATGTCAAACAAATTGTTCGATATATAAAGAGTACACTCAATTTCGGTTTGAATTATGTTAAAAGAGAACAACAACATCCAGATTTAATTGGATATGCTGATAGTGATCTTGCTGTAGACATGGATAATCGGAAAAGTACCTCTGGGGTTATTTTTTTTTTCTAGGCAGTGCTCCAATTAGTTGGACTTCACAAAAATGGAAAGTTGTAGCACTGTCTTCATGTGAAGCTGAATATGTTGCTGCTTCTGCATGAGCTTGTCAAACAATGTGGTTCAAGAGGTTGCTGGAACAGTTATGCGAAATTAAAGTTGATAACAAGTCTGCAATTGCTTTAGCAAAGAACCTAGTCTTCCATAGAAAAAGTAAACACATAGATATCAAGATTCACTTTTTGCGTGATTTCCTATAACTAGGAATCCTTGATATTGTGCATGTCAACACAGAAGAACAAGTTGCAGATTTGTTTACCTAGCCATTCTCGTGTGACATATTCGAGTTCTTAAGGGATGCAATGGTGTCTTCAACTTGAAGCGTGAGTTACAAGATTAAGAGGGAGAAATTTTGGCATAATTAATATAATCTTGTTTTCTTATTTATATGTATGTAATTATATTTTATTAGATTCCGTTATAAATTATATGCAGTTCTAAAATTGCCTCCGTAAATTCCGCGTTTCCATTATGTATATGTAATTCGATCAACTTGAATGGATTCAGAATTTCAGCAAAACAAATTCTCTTAAATTTTTATTTTCTTTGTGATCCTGGTACAATAAATAAATTTGACAGAACTTCAGCCTTAGGATCTGTTGGGAATATACAGGTCCGGTCCTCATATTCCGCCTCCGTATATAAGTAAGAACACAACCGATCTCAACACTAGTATGATAATAGTATGATATTGTCCGCTTTGGCACCCGAAGGCCCTCACGGCTTTACATTTGGTCCACTACCAAAAGGCCTCATACTAGTTGAGGTATGTTCTTACTTATATACCGCTGATCCTTCCCATGTTTAACCGATGTGGGACTTTGGTCGACACCCTAACAAATCCTCCTCTCGAACAAAGTACCACTTAGCCTCCTCTCAATGGACTTTCATCCGCTCACTCTAATCAGAGAATGCTCCTCCACCTGAGCAATAGAGCTTTTACAGTGGATCTATCTACTAACTCGACCATCCTACGCTTGTTCCTTAGCTCCACTATCCACTCCAATCAAGTACCACCGCTTGATGAGTCATGGACGCTCTAGCTCCACTATCCACTCCAATCAAGTACCACCGCCTGATGAGTCATGGACGCTCTAGCTCCACTATCCACTCCAATCAAGTACTACCGCTTGATGAGTCATGGACGCTCCGAACTAGGATGTATAGAGTACATCATTCACCTTGAGCATGACTACTGGTTCATCATGTTCGACCTCCGCCGAGAATATTACCACCATCGCGTTTCGTCTGGGCCTGACGCTCTGATACCACGTGTTGGGAATATGGGGGTCCGGTCCGCATATTCCTCCTCCGTATATAAGTAAGAACACAACCGATCTCAACACTAGTATGATATTGTCCGTTTTGGCATCCGAAGGCCCTCACGGCTTTGCATTTGGTCCACTACCAAAAAGCCTCATACTAGTTGAGGTATGTTCTTACTTATATACCGCTGATCCTTCGCATGTTTAACCGATGTGGGATGTGGGACTTTGATCGCCACCCTAACAGGATCCAATCCATATGTCTCTCCACCGGAACCTATACCAAACAATTATCTAACATCCTTTACAATTCAGGCAGTTCGTGTACGTACTTACCAGCATACTCAAATTTTAGCCTTTAAATCTCAATATATTAATTAATTTTATCCCACCCCAACAATTAGGTTAGGTATTAACTATAAAATACACTTTTTAGTCAAATATTAACTAGGATATATCAAATTAAAAATTACAATAATAAATATTATGGAGACTCAAAATGAATTCCATTCAAATCATTAGGTTTGAAATTTTCAATATAATAATGTTTATAGTTTATAAATTTCATACTTTCCTTTAAGTAGGAGCAACTTTTAATGTTTAAACTTCCTAATATACTTAAACTAATACGTTAGAAAGTTTACATGGAGATAAATAAATAGTTAAACGTATTTACTATTGGAGTATAAAATATACGACTTATTACAAAGTTATGACAAAACTACAAGGTGTTTGATTACAATTATATCATATAACTATATAAAAAAATGTATTGTTGATTTAAATATATTCTATACGTTGTAATTACTACTGAAAAACCCGTTTATTTTTCCTCTATATAGACATTGGCCAAAAACACTTGAATCATCACATTTTGATTGAGGTTACCGATACATCTGTGAAGAATTTAAATCAGAAAAGAGAAACAAAAAGCAAAATGAAAGAAACATGTGTGAAAACAGTATTGGTAATCTCTTTTATGGTTGTTTTACTATGGAGTTCAAACTTTCATATGGGAGAGGCGGGAGGATCTAAAGAGACCGAATCTGAAAAGATGCGGGAAAAGTATGATCATGATGATGGAAAGAAGCCGATAAAGGATGAGCCTGAACCTGGAAAGAAACAAGAAAAGGGTGATCGTCCACAATGCAAGACGGAGTATGATTGCTTTCACTATCGTCGTCGAACTAAACGCCCAAGCTGTGTGAAAATTGATTTTCCAGGGGGGAATGCATATCAGAGCCCCTGAAGAAACAATATGCGTATGCGAGAAATCACAAACAATCGAAAAATGGATACATTCTATATATGTAACATTATTAAATAAATTGAATAATTGATTTGAAGTTTCCTTTTTTTCCTTTTTGTGTTGCATAGTGTTTTGTGTTTTTTATCTTCATCTCTTATGATCATTAGTTTTAAAATGCAAAATATTATGTTTTACACACCTCAACTAATTAGATTCCAACCCATAAGTAGCTAATGTTAAACATACTAAAGAATATGTTAATTATTATAAAGCTAAAAGGATTATATACCTAAAATATTTAAAAACAATCAATAAATTAAATTTTAAAAATTAAAAGCTTAAAGCTATAGAAAAAAGTTATAAAAAGTGAAACTTTATCTTTTTCTCTAAAAGTCTTTCGATCTCTTTTTCTTTCGCCACAAGAGAGTTACAAATTGAGAAAAAGAGGGTGGGTATGGTTTATTTTACAAAATGCTTAATTTTCAGTGTAACCAATACTACAGCCTTTATAGATAGTTAATGATAGATTAGGGAATCTAATTTGTTAGGCCGTGTACCACCTATACAGGCAGTGTACCACCTATACAGAGTGGTTACATTATTGTTACACTTATTTAGTCATCTAATTAATATCAAATATGTGTTACTAGACCAGAACAACAACATAATGTGTGATGTAGTTTATAGGGCTATTGGGCATTTCTCGTGGGATTGGTCTCACAAAACCTTGACCCGGTTGTAAATCCACAACAATCAAAACGAAGTTGTTTACTGAAAACCCTAACACCCATTCTCACTTCACCAGCTCTTCTACACAACACATTCGGCAGCCATGAAAGACTGGCTTGAAGCTTCAAACAATTTAAGGCTAGCTTGAAACTTCAAGCACTACTTGTTATTCACATCTCCACGCAAACGAAGGGGTGAATCGATGAGGCTAAGTTTGTCTCTGAGAAAGGAGAAGTGATGGTGAGTTAGGGGTTTTGTGTGACAATCAGCCAGCTGATCATGAGATGGGACAAAGCGAACCTGGAGAGACCCCTGAAAAATTGGTCGCTGATGAAATATATGCCAAGTTCGATATACTTTGACTTCGCATGGGTCACTCGATTCGACGCTAAAGAGCTCTCCCTAAGGTTGTCGCACCAAATAACTGAAGGAGGTTTGACAGGAAACTGAATTTCAGTAAGGATGGAGCATAACCAGATAAGTTCAGCTGACAAGTTCGCCAAGGCCCGATATTCCGATTTAGTTAAAGATCTTGCCACCACATTTTTTTTTCGAAGACCATGAGACCAGAGAATCCCCAAGATACACACAGTAAGCCCCCACGCTTCTTCGATTATTGAGAGAAGATGCCCAATCAACTTGGTTTGCTATGAAGTCTAACCCAGCTAGACCCATATAAGTAACGAAGCACTTTTTTCAAACTTTGCTAGTGTATTGTAGTAGGTTCCTGCTGATATTGGCTTAGCTTATTAACAACAAAGAAAATATCAGGTCGGATGTGAGTTAGGTATTGTAATGCTTCTAACATACTTCGATATGGTGTAGGGTCTGCAAGAGGAATCCTAGAGGTGCTTGAGAAATGGACACCAGCAACAATAAGTGTTGGACAGGTTTTAGAAAGGCAGAGTCTTTGAGAAACAAGTAAGTTCTTAATGTAATGATGCTGCTTTAGATATATTCCCGTGGGGTCACGATGAACCTCTATTCCAATGAATAGATGGAGTGGCCCCACGTCTTTGAGTGAGAACATCGCGTTAAGTTTGTGAACAAATTCATGCAAACATTATGTTTGTGTGCCTGTAACAAGAATGTCATCCACATATACCAATATTAGGATAACAGTAGCCTTAGAGATGAAATAGAACAAAGAACAGTCAACTCGAGAATTCTTGAAACCCCATTGAAGTAATGTATCCCTCTTACTAGAGTACCAGGCCCTTGGGGCCTCTTTGAAACCATACAGGGCTTTGTGAAGTTTACACACATGTGTAGGCTTATCAGGGTCCTGAAAACCTTCTGGTTGATCCATATAGACATCCTCAGTTAGAAAACCATTGAAGAAAGCATTATTGATATCTAGTTGTCTCACCTCCCAATCTTTACAGACAACTAAAGTCAGAACTAGTCTTACTGTAGATGGTTCAATCACTAGACTAAAGTTTCTCAGAAGTCTATGCCATGGGTTTGATGAAACCCCTTGGCTAAAAGCCTTGCCTTATACCTCTAAATGGAACCATCCATGTGATGCTTGACTTTGTACACCCATTTACATCTCACAACATTCTGATTAGAAGTCTAGGGAACCAGTGTCCAAGTATTGTTAGACATAAAAGCTTTATACTCAGTTTCTATAGCAGTGACCGAGTGAGAACTTAGAATTTCTTTAGAGTAGGTACTAGGCTAAAAAATAGATAGATCAGTAGTAGTCAAAGAGCCAAGATAAGGAACCTTAGGTACATGAGTTCCATCTTGAATTCTAGTTTGCATAGGATGAGTGTGGGAACTATGAGGTGGCTTAGGCAAGGGATCTAAATGAGAGAAAGGAAGACCAACAGATATTTTGGGGTTAGAATGAAAAATAGGGCGTAGTAAAGTTTCTGTGACATTTTTGTGAGTAAGAAGGTGACTAATGCTAGATGTAGTGGCACAAGTGGTGAAATTTATATGATTTTGTGGTAAATAAGACCCAGTATGAGTTGTAGGAACATCACATTTAGCAACAAAAGGTTTAACTTAAGTTTGAGTATTACCTTGTGATGGCATAGACTGTAGAGAACTAGATTCCTGAGAGACACCAAGAGGAGTAGAAGATGTTGATAAGTATCCATTAGTCACAAACCTTGTACGTAGGGAGCCACAACTCTAGAGGAAGGACTTTAGATGACTCAGATTATGAATTGTGTTAGAAGTCTCCTTGAAAAGGAAAATCAGTTTCATTGAACACAACATTTCGGGAGATATAAACTTTTCTTGTAGAACTGAGACACGTATTCCCTTTATAAAACTGATTAAACCCCAAAAAGACACATTTTGTAGTATGAAACTGGAACTTATGAGCCTGATATGACCTGAGACATGGAAAGTAAGCACATCCAAAAGTTTTCAGAACTAGGTAGTTTGGCACTTTATGAAACAAAAGCTCATATGGTGATATATTAGATAGAACTGTAGTATGTAGTCTATTTATGATGTAGATAGCAGTTTCAAAGGCTTGTACCCAAAATTGGTAGGGCAAGCTAGCTTGTGCTAAGAGAGTCAAGCCTGTCTCTACAAGATGTCTGGGTTTGCGCTCAACTCTACTATTTCATAGCTGATAGGCTCCAGGATCTCCATCACCTTTAGGCTATTCTGAAGAGGTTGATCCCATAATTGATGGGTCATCCCTATAGTAACAAACAGGAACAGTGTGTCCATACCTGTTACAAATCTGACCAGGTAGGCTTATTTTGAGAGAAACGTCCCTCTGTCCCTCTATAGAAATTGTTTATTCCTCTTGCATTGTTTGAAAAGTTGTTTCTTCCTCTGTTGTTTCTATAAGCACCTTTGTATTGTCCATAAGAATTCTTCTGGTGGTTGTTGTTACCTTGTGACTTATAGTCATTTAGTATCCAAGTTTTGTTTTGTTACCTCTTAATATCCATTTCAACTATTAAACTACCACTTAATACCTAACATTATTTTAATACCCTAATTACCCTCGACCTTCATCAACAACCATGTAACTAAAACTTTTTGTCTTATTTGTTTATTAATATTTTATTTCTAAAAAGATCTATATCTTTCAAACCAGAGCTCGAAAAAAATAAATGAAAATACCATCGCTTTTGTTTTTTGAAGATGAATAAAACTAGATACATTGATGGTATTTTTTTATTTTTTTAAAATAATAAAATTTCACCAGTAAAAAGTGTCATGAAATCAAGAGAGTTGCACACAACTCTCAGGAAATCGAGAGAGTTGTAAACAACTATCAGGTTAGTGTTTGGAAACAAGTCTCAGTCATAGTAGAGGCACCTTTACGTGTCCTCTGAAACTCAGACTTGTAGTAGGTTAGTTTAGCTCTTTTATATGAGCCAGAACGCTTGCTAGTTGTATCCCACAATTCTTTTGAAGTACCTGCTTCCATCAACTAAGAAACCATCTCAGAACTCATCGTAGAGTACAACCATCCTAGAAGAAGTTGATCATTCACAATCCAATATTCATTTCAGGATTCTCTACAATGTTTCCTTCAGAATCACTAGTATACTTAGGAGGACGGGGCTTGTCCCTGTGATAAAACCTTCTAGTTTGTTGTCTTTAACAATAGGCAGCACCATAGCTCTCTGTCGCAGATAATTGTATTTATCAAACCTCATCTCATTGTTGTTGTTGATTGTTTGCAGATGCACACCTTTGGTAACACTGGAGAATCTGCCAGGAAAAACTGAGCCTAAAGTCTCTTTGCTTTGAGTAGGTGTTTAGGATTCGTCATTTAAGGCCTTAAGAGGCTCTGATACCAGGTTAGAAATTGAGAAATAGAAAGTGTGTATTGTTTATTTCACAAAATTCTTAATCTTCAGTGTAACCAATAGTACAGGCTTTATAGGTAGTTAGTGATACGCTAGGGAATCTAATTTGTTAAACAGTTTGCCACCTATACAGAGTTGTTACATTATTGTTGCACTTATGTAGTTATTCAATTAATACCAAATATGTGTTACTAGACTAGAACAACATCATAACGTGTGATGTAGTCCATACAACTATTGGGAATTTCTTGTGGGCTTGGTCTCACAAAACCTTGACCCGATTGTAATTCTGCAACAATCAAAACGAAGCCGTTTATTGATGAAGTAAGGGTTGTTGTCTGAAAACCCTAACACCCATTCTCACTTCACCAACTCTTCTACACAACACATTCGGTAGCCATAAAATACTAGCTTGAATCTTCAAGCAATCCAAAGCTAGCTTGAAACTTCAAGCATTACTTGTTCTTCAAAGAGATTGATTTGTTTCTTCGTTCTACCGAACAACTTTTATATTATTTCTCGTATAACTGGTGGGTTTAGTCCACTTTGTTTTAGAGTTTTTGTTGTTTTCCAAACGTATTGTTACTTTAAAAAAACAAAATCATTTTGCGCTCCGTAATTTTCTTATTGACAGTTGAAAGTGCCTCATCCGACCGGATCTTAGTCGTCCGTGCCTCCTTTGTTAGCCAATGTATAGAAGACGACTAGTGTTTTTGTTGCGGTTTTTTCATGGATCTTTTTCTCTTGTCGTGTGTTCAAATTTGACGATATCATTTTTTTCCGGTTTCTTTCGTGTAGAGGTTTATTTTGTTGGTTACAGTCATTTGTTGTCATTTTTATCAACTCTAGTTGTTAGATATGTGCCTTCTGTTTTCTTCCTGATATATATTGTGTTTGTATTTTTCTATATCAATTGATAAAGTGATTTTTAAAGATATTTTGGTTTTTGTAGTTTTTATTAGTTTTACTTTTAGTTTTTGCGTGGTTGGTTTTAAATCTTAGACTTTCACATCTCATGGAGTTTCAAATCTATATATCGGGGTTCCAAATGTAGACGATGTGGTTTCAGTTTTAGATTTTTACATATTTATGTATTTGAATTTTTTGTGTTTTTGTTATAGTCATATGGTTATTAATGTAGTACAATTATAGGATTTGAATAGTGAATAGTCCATGGACTATTGAATTTAGTAACAGAAAGTCCATGGACTTTCAAAAGTCCGTTTGTAGTTTTAGACTATCCATTTTGGTCATACATAGTCCTTTGAATTTTAAAAGTCTGTTGGTAGTGCCTTGACTATCCATTTTGGATAAAGTTAGTCTCTTGTACATGTTTAGTTAAGGGACTAGGTTTTTTTAAAATAGAAAGTCAAATGACTAACTCTATCAAAGTAAATAGTTGAAAGACTATTTGTCACAAAAATTGATAGTCACCATACGCAAGATGACTAACTTTATTCAAACTGGATAGTTAAAAGACAACAAACGGACTTTTGCAAGTTCACGGACTATCTATCACTAAATTTAATAGTCCAAAAATAATTTGTTATTCAAAGCCTACAATTTTATCTATATCTTTTTGTTTCATCCTCAATTTTTAGGTTCTCTGTCCAAGATCTTGAAATTTCAGAGTTAATTATTGAAATTTTAGTACCAAATCTCAATAGTGTGGTTTGAGTTTTAGTTCTATGTAATTATATTTTCTTTGTTTTACTGTACTTTGGTGTTTAATGCTGTAGTATATTTCTATTTCGTTTTTTTTTTCTTTCAATAATCGCCTCTTTCTATTTTGGTTCCATGTTTGTCTAGAGGATGTTGAATTGTATATCTCCTTTTTATTATTGTTACGTCATTGTGATTTTAATGTTGAACTAGATTTTTAAGCTAGTGTTTTACCTTTTTATTTTCTTTAATGGTTTTGGACATTAATTACGAATATTTTCATTGTATCATTTATTGTCCTATTTAGTTAGGAGTCCCGTTGAATAATGTCCAGTGTTATTGTAAAATAGTTATTTTTGTTTATTTAATATTTTAATTTTTAAATACAATAATAGATTAATAGTTCGTCAAATAATTTGTTTTAAAAATGTGAATATTTTGTTTTCAATTATTTTTTTGGTGTGATGTTAATAACAGTAATAAAAATATAAATTGATGTTAGGTCCAAAAATAATTATTGAAACAAATTTAATGTTATATAATTAATGTAAAAATTATTTTAATAAAACTAAGAAATAACCAGTATTTCAGAATATATTTAGGGTTTAGGGTTTAGGGTTTAGGGTTTAGGGTTTAGGGTTTAGGGTAGATCCATTCTAAGCACACGCCGACTCTTAGCATAAACAACAGAAAAATTAAATAAAGTATTACAACCAGGATAAGAAACAACCATGTTAACCAGCTGATCATGATCATTGAGAATGCAAATTTCAACATCTTCATTCCAAAAAATCCAGACCTTATTAGAGCAGTTTGAGAGGTTTTGCTAAGGTTGGAGAGGTAGTTTTGTAGATGATAAAGCTTATACAAGATATATTCATATACGATCAATCAAGAGGAAGGTTCCAGTTATCGCGAATGATTAATTTGTAATTAAGGTGGGATTGCCACGTGGTGAAGTAACAAAAAAGTAGTGCCGCGAAGTGTTAAGGAAGAGAGTGATTGAGGTTTGATCAGATTTGTGGCTGATACCATAATAGGTGAAAGAGTTGGGAAAGCAATCATCCCAATGGTTATTGACAAAGACTATTGATTTTGGAGAAGATACGGTTGGTTGGTTGTTTATTCGACCAAGAGAATTGGAAACCAATTGGATGAAGGTCACTAAGTTTGTTGTTGTAACAGTAACGATTGAAGTTGTTTATTGAAAGAGTGCAAAGGTCTGAACCATTCATTTGGTCATAGCCTTGCGTATAGCATTGAAATATACAAGAGCAATCCATTGAATGCCTTAGGATCACGAAGAGAGGACACCCTTATTGCAAATATTACTTAGAGTGCAATAAACAAATTCAAGAAACAATAAAATCAAAAGGTATACAATATACATTGTGTTTTCATGGAAACCAAATACGGCCTAGAGGATCCAGCCATTGATTGGCCTTATAATGCCGAAAGGGACGTGTAATTTTCATGATTATCACAATGTTACATTCCTTAACTTTGGTTTCTAAGAGGCAGGTAAACGTATTATGAATTGGAAAGAGATACGCGGTGACATCGTTTTGTCTGATTGTGTTATTTAGACTTCTACCATTCCAAATAGAAATAATCATAAAAGAATAGAAATAATCATAAAAGATAAGATTGATGGATACCTGAATTATTAGTCGAGGACCATATGATCAAGCTGAATAGCTAGAACGTCAGGGTCACCAAAAGAGGTTATAGAGCAGGAAGTAGATGAGATAACCTCTAAAGAGGGGTTAGGCTCACTTGAGTCGATTTAAGTGACCTTATATGTGATGCGTTCACTGTGGATAAGTTTATATTGTACAAAAATAATTCTTTCATCGTGAATCCCCATCCTTAAAGAATTATATTCGGGCAAGTACGGTGTCGTATTATCGTTGGAAGAGATGAGAACTTGAATACTATTCTCGATGTTGGTCGCCTTTTTGAGCAATAGCCAGAATTTACAGGGGGTCATACTCACCGATAAATTTAGGGTACTCAGGACAGATTACAACAAGGTCTCGGAAGGACTTACACTATTGGAAATAGCATGCAAACCCTTGTCATTAATCCTAATTGAGTTAGGTTTGTTCATGCAGGTGATTTTAATGGATTCTGAGAAGTCATCAGACGCACCCATAGTGATATAGATACACATGAAACTCAATTATACCGTGTTAGATGCGTGCGTGTCAAACATATATCGGGGTGGTAATAAAATATCCAAAAATACTTAACCCTCTCGGAGTATATATCATGATGTAATCTATGGAACGCGACCCAAAATGGAATGTATTTAAGTCAGTCCTTGCTGGTAAAGGCCAACGGTCCCCATGTTTTGTGAAATATGAGGTGACTGTTAAAGAACCATTATAGATAAAAGTTATGTTATCCGTCGTGGACAAGATAAAAAAATGGCCCAAATACGTTATCTTCCATTCATGGAGGCCATCTATGCTCCCACATTCTACTAGTAATAATCTGACTATGATCAGGGGTTAGCTTCGTACTCATAAAATACCTTAGATAAACATTTTCCCCAATCTGATTTGATGACTTTATGTGGGAAAGCAAGAACACACCTCAACGTATAAGTTTTGGAGTTTCTCAATTGTCACACAAGTTTGGTTATTTTAGGGATCTGCAACAATGCCGGCCCAAGATTAGTTGGCCGACAAAGGAAAGACGAAGTGGATATTATGGGCAGACGCTTTGTTGAACATAAAAGTGAAAGGTGCAATGGAAGTGGTATGTACATTAGCCTATTTTTAAAATTATGGTTGTAGTTAAAACAAACCGAGTAGATAAAATAGTAGAAAAAAATGAGTGGAGATGGTGCTCCGTTACTGTTGTGATTGAGTCGAATAGTGCCTTGACAGTGTACTGTGTCCGGCAGTACAGTTTTGTGTTGTGATAGTGATATTGTCCAATCACTTGAGTTAGTCTTGTGGTATGAGCCCATTAGGCCCATAGTCTAGTAAGTCTATTAATTCCCTATAAATAGATTACTAGGACGACACAAAATACAAGATGAAATCTGTAACCTTTTCTATCATACTGAAACTCTTTCTCTGGCGGTGCCCGTGGACGTAGACAATTGTCGAACCACGTTAAATCTTGTGTTTCATTTAAATCTTTCCTTCGTATATATTTTGTGCTTTAGCCATTTTGTGATAATTGTATAGTATTTTACAACAAAATTGGTATCAGAGCCACGTGGTGAAATTAGGGCTTTTGCAATTAGAGTTTCACAATGGCGTCTACAGCAACAAAATACATGATTGAAAAATTTGATAGGGGATCCAGCTTTGCGTTGTGGAAGATTAAACTGAAATCTTCATTGGTACTGCAAGGGCTGTGGAAGGCTGTGGAGAATAAGTTACCAGAAGAGATGAAAGAAGAGGAGAAACAAGATCTTCAAGAAAGGGATTTGTGCTGGATTTTAATGAGTGTGAAATACAATGTGCTTCGCGAGATTAGTGGTGAGAAGAATGCTGCATGCGCATGGAAAAAGCTAGGAGATCTTTACTCAGAGAAATCAGTAGTAAACCGATTACACTTGAAGAAACGTTTGTATGATTTCAGATTGAAAGAAGGTATGTCCATAACAGAGCACCTAGATAATTTTAAATCAATTATAATGGACTTGGAGAACATAGATATCAATATTGAGGAAGAGGATCAAGTTTTGTTTATATTGAGTCGTTACCAGCTCCCTATGAAAACTTCGTAGATACCATTATGTATGGTAAGGATAAGTTATCGCTAGCAGATGTCAAAGGGGCACTGGAATCAAAAGAGATGAGACAGTTGCAGCCAGACAATCAACCTGAAGGGGAAGGTCTTATGACTAGGGGAAGATCTAAAAGCAAAGCGAGTTCTTTAAGAAGGAAGAACTGGAGGTCCAAGTCAAGTGTGAAGCACTCAAACTGTTATGAATGCGGTGAGCAGGGTCATTATATGAGAGATTGTCCGAAACTGAATGGTAAGAAGGGAAATCAAAAGGAAAATGCAGCAAACATTGTTGAAGGTGTGAACGATTCCGACGATAGTGAAAACAGTGGTAAATGAGATGTATTGTCCGTGCGTTCAGACTTTGGGCAAAACTGTTGGGTACTTGATACTGGCGCTACATATCACATGTGTCAGTTCAAGCAGTGATTTGATACGTACAAGCCAATGCAGGGAACTGTTTATTTAGGGAACAATCATTCGTTGACTGTTGGTGGTATTGGTAACGTCAGAATCAGAATGTTTGACGGGGTTGTTAGAATCTTGACGTGCTGGCATGTTCCTGGGTTAAAAAGAAGCCTGATTTCTCTTGGGACTCTAGACTCTCGGGGTTACAAGTACCATGCAGAAAATGGTGTAATCAAAGTGACAAAAGGCTCAATGGTATGCATGAAAGGCAATTTGCAGAAGAGTCTTTACATTCTCCAGGGGAGTGTTGTTATGGGCAATGCTGTAGTAGCATCATTAGGAAGTAATAGCCAAAGTAGGAAGGATCAAAATAAGTTGTGGCATTGGCGTCTTGGTCACATGAGTGACAGAAGATTCACTATTTTGGGAAAGAGAGATTAATTGAAAGGGTATAAAGCAGAATCATTGGGATTTTGTGAGCACTGTGTGTTTGGTAAACAAACTAGAGTCAAATTCAGCAAATCATCTGTAAGAAAGACTAAAGGGACAGTGGACTACATTCACTCAGATCTTTGGGGTCCAAACAGAATTCCATCCAAGAGCGGAGCCAGATACTACATGAGTTTGATTGATGATTATTCAAGGATGATGTGGGTTTACTTTCTGAAAACGAAAGATGAAGCATATACAACCTTTGTCAAATGGAAGACGATGATTTAGAAGCAAACAGGAAAAAAAATCAAATGTCTTAGGACAGATAATGGGTTAGAATATTGCAGTCGTGAGTTCAACGAGTTTTACGAAGCTGAGGGAATAGTGCGCCATCGCACTTATTCTAGAACACCACAACAGAATGGAGTCGCAGAAAGAATGAACAGAACGCTTTGTGACAAGGCACGAAGTATGCTCTCTCATTCCGGTGTGGGAAAGGATTTTTAGGCTGAAGCTATTAATACAGCGTGTTACTTGGTGAATCGGTCTCCATCAACGGCTATTGATTGTAAAACTCATTTTGAGATTTGGTTTGGATCGTCGGCTGATTATGAACATTTGAGGGTGTTCGGTTGTCCTGCGTATGCTCATGTGAGAGATGGTAAGCTTAAGCCGAGGGCAAAGAGATGCATATTTCTAGGATATGCTACTGGAGTGAAGGGATATACGTTATGGTGTACCTCTCCAAAGTCTCTAGGTTTTCTCATCAGTAGGGACGTTACTTTTAATGAGTTTTCTTCTATAGACAGTCAGAAGGAAGTAGGAGAAATGGTCGAATTAGGATCGGTTGTGAGTAAACAGTTGGAGCTTGAAGTAGAATTAGTTCCTAGCAGGTCCAATAATTCAAGTTGTTTTGAGGTGGATCTAGAATCAGGCGGTGAAGCGTCAGAATCAGGAGGTGAAGCGTCAGCATCAGATGATAGTGACGATGATGCGCCTGAACCAGAACAACAACCTTATAGCATAACATTAGGCAGAGAAAGAAGAGATATTAGACTTCCAAAAAGGTATGTGAATCTAGTTGCATATGCTCTGTCAGTTGCAGAAGAAGTTGAGATGCAGGAACCTTGTAGCTACAGAGAAGCTATAGCGAGTTCAGAGGCAGATCGGCGGATTGGTGCTATAGGGGAAGAGATTGAATCTCTTCAAAATAATACTGTGAATGTTGGCTTAACTTTTAACAAGACCAATATTGGTGAATCGCTGAATGATGTTGCAGGATCATTGGTTGGTTTAGTAAATTCTAGTTTTGCAGGTGATATGGATAAAAGAAGATCTCTGACAGGATATGTATTTACTCTAGCTGGAAGTGCGATCAGTTGGAAAGCATAGTTGCAAGCTACTGTAGCATTGTCTACAACAGAGTCAGAGTACATGGCGGTAACAGAAGCAGTTAAAGAGGCAATATGGTTGCAAGGTTTGGTGGCAGATTTGGGCTTGGATACGACTACTACAAAAGTGTTTTGTGACAGTCAAAGCGCCATACACCTTACATGGAACCAGATGTACTATGAGCGTACAAAGCACATAGATGTCAGGTATCATTTTATTCGTGATATAATATCAAAGGGAATTGTTGATGTGAAGAAAGTGTGTACACACGATAATCCAGCAGATATAATGACCAAGGCAGTATCAGTTCGAAAGTTTAGGGAGTGCCTAAACTGGATCGGTGTTAGCACTATAGAGTGAATGCCTTAAGGGCATTTGGTGAGTCAGAAGAAGAGAAGATTCTTTGTTGATAGTGAAGAAAGGATATTCGTCTCAAGGGGAAGATTTTTTGTGAATGAGTCGAATAGTGCCTTGACAGTGTACTATGTCCGGCAGTATAGTTTTGTGTTGTGATAGTGATATTGTCCAATCACTTGAGTTAGTCTTGTGGTATGAGCCCATTAGGCTCATAGTCTTGTAAGTCTATTAATTCCCTATAAATAGATTACTAGGGCGACACAAAACACAATCTGAAATCTGTAACCTTTTCTATCATAGTGAAACTCTTTATCTCGCGACGCCCGTGGACGTAGACAATTGTCAAACCACGTTAAATCCTGTGTTTCATTTAAATCTTTCCTTCGTATATATGTTGTGCTTGATCCATTTTGTGATAATTGCATAGTATTTTATAACAGTTACTTAGTATACGTAGGTAGAGAAAACATGCTTGGGTATCTAAGTAACCACATCAACAATTAGACTGTTTGAGAAAGTCGCCACGACTTTTCCTACCAGGTTATGATGTAGCAAAACAAATAACTAGGTTGGTATCGAGGGTGAGAAAAATGTTACAACTTGTATGTAGGGTTGGTGTCGAGGCAGCAACGCAAGTGTGGATTATGACGAAAGATGTTAGAAGTTTTGAAGGTTTGTATGTGTAGTAAAGGTGGGCACTTTGGTTAAGAAGGGTTGTTGAGGTTGTTTGTAGGTATATCATGGAATCAGTAAAATATAGGTATATTATGGAAACTGTTTCTTTTCGTATTACTTCTAACATCCATACAAGTTGCTTATATAGAAGAAAATAACAGTTTGATCTTATCTTACTAACTAATTTAATAACATGTGTTTAATGCTTACCTATAATTATCCTCCTTAAGATTGAACAAGATTGTTGTTTTTCTACTTGATTATCCGCAGACCAATTCTTTCTCTCATCTCCAAGAACTCCATCCTTGCTAGCAACTTTGTCAAAATATCATCATGCTGATCACTATGAAAACATGTTGGATTGCAATCATTCCTGATTCAACACAGTTTCTAATGTAGTGGAATCGGGTATCAATGTGTTTGCTTCTCTCATAGTGAAATGAATTCTTGCTCAATTCGATTACGGACTGATTATATATCTTTAAAACTAATTTCTTAATCTCATTTTGAAATAAATTTTCTATAAATATGTTGCACAGGTAGCGATATACTCTGCTTCACATGAAGATAACACAACAACCTTTTGTTTTTGTGAACACCAACTAACCAGGTTTGACCTAAGGAAGAATATTACCCCTATATTGCTCTTCCGATCATCGGTATCACCGGCCAGATCACTATCAGAGTAACCCAATAGCTTCAAGCTTTCTTTCTTTTTCTTATCAACGCAACCGAGATTTGAGTTTCGTTTCACGTATCGCAATATATGCTTTACTGCCTCGATGTGCTCCGTTGTGGGCTTCTCCATGTATCTACTCTCCATGCCAACAGAGAATGCTAAATCTGGGCACGTGTGCAGTAGATATCTTATATACAGGTGCAATTTTGTTTTCTTTCCTCAGTTTCAGGCAAAGTTCCATTGAGATTTCTAAAAGATTAAAACATGTCATGCCGCATTTTTCTAACACCTTTTTGGCATATGGAGACTGGTTGAGTGTGATCTTCTTAGAACTCTGGCACTTCAATTCCCAAATAGAATCTGAGTAAACCAAGATCGTTCATACTAAACATCTTCTTCATTTGAGATTTGAACTTGTCTATATCTTGGATGCTCTCTCTATGATTATATCATCCACGTAAACTCCAACTATCAGATTCCCTTTTCCTTGGCTTCTCTTGTACACTTCATTCTCTAATTAACACCTCTCAAAACTGTATTTTCAATGACTTGTTTAGTTTTGAATTCTAAGCTCTAGGTTCTTATCACAATTCGTACAATCCCTCTCATTTTTCTTCAAAACCCGACCGTTGAGTAACGTACACCTCTTATCTTTCGTGTGCTGCAACGGAAATCAGAAAACATACCGTCTCTAGCCGAGCACCAGGGTCAAAAGGTTCATCAAAGTCGACACCTTGTCGTTGAACATACCCCTTTGCCACTATTCTCGCCTTGTGCCTCACTATTTTTCCTTAAATGTTTTTATTTAACTTGTAAAACCACTTTAAACCTATAGGTTAGTGGGTGCCGGGTAATCGAACGAGCATTAAAGTTTCATTTATTTTGAATAAAGCAAATTTCATCCTCCATTTTTCTTCTCCACATTGGTTAAGCCTCGGCTTCTTTAAGAGTTCAAGGCTCCTCTACTCCTAGCAAAGACAGTCCCAAAATAATCCAATTCTAACGGGAAGGTTTCATCGTAAAGATTCTCTAGTGATCATGTTTGTATGACTTGAAATCTGCTACACTCCCACTTCTTCTCCTCTACTTGCCTCAGTTTGCAAGCTTTGAAAGGTGAGGTGTAATATTTTTTACTTGTCCTACAAATCAAAATATACGAAAATGATCAACAGCTGGCTTGCGGCTGTAATATGCTTCATAAGGAGTTTTTCTGACAACGTTTTTTGTTGGTGCTCGATTTAGGAGATACAAGATAGTTGACACTGTTCCTCCCAAAAATTCATTTGGGACTCCTAGGCTTTTGCCATTTCGACAATCGTCTGATTTCTCCGTTCAACAACTTCGTTATGCTGAGAAGAATAAGGTCCCTAAAGATAATACTTAATTCCAAATCCCTCTTAGTAGGTCTTCAACTCATTTGAGGTGAAATACCACCACGATCTGCGCAGAACTTTCAACTTACTGTTTTTCTCTATTTCGGCTACAATTTTCACCTTTTTAAATGCCTCAAATGCTTCGTCATTGTTTCAGATCAGTACCTTCCACATGAATCTTGTATAATCGTCAACCAACAGTAAGAGCCCGCACAAGTCTTCAAGCCACATGTCAAGCGATAATTTTGCTCGAGATTTTGGCACTGCCAAAAATAGATTTCGATGTTGTTTTCCAATTAAAAAACGAGCACAAATGCGGTCCTCATGCTTGATTATGGGCAAAACATGGATCATCTGTTTCTGACTTGGAATCTTCGAGGCATGAAATTTCAATCTTGCATGCCACTGCCACGCCTTTTCTTTTCTCTTTACCAGAAAATATTCGGGTAGGACTGGTGCTAGGTTAAACACATACAACCGGTTTCTTGACCTATTCAATTTTGCTAGTAGCCTTTGTGACCTGTCTAAAATACTCATAACATTTATTTCAAGCAGAACCTTATATTTGTTCTCATCTAGCTCACTAATTTCAAAACGTTTTAAAGATCCCTCCTCTTGTATCTGATCATGATTGATAAGTAAATCAATCCAAATATTATCTTTCCAAAAACACCAAACCGTGTTCGAGACATTAGACACATAGTTGTTGAAGTTAGTTTTGGAAGCAATCTCCTTAATCTTGTCACAATCAACCATGGGCTCCTGAATTGATAGGACCTGAATTTTGTTTTTGATGGATATGTCCTAAAGCCTTTGAATGGTAAGATTGTTGTTAATCCCTCTCAGATTCTTACTAATCAGATTTATCATTATCTGAGAAGGATTTTTGTTTTTGTTTCGTCGAAGAGTAACTCAAGGACTTGATGATTTTTTTACTTGGTTTCTTGATCTTCCTGAATGCTTTTAGTTTCTTGACCATGATCTCATTAAAATCAGGAGATTTTATAGGCTGAAATCATGGAGTGCTACATCTAGAGTTAACTGGTGGCGTTTTTTTCATCAGTGGATTCTCAAATTCTGGCGAAGTTTTATTTGAAAAGCCATGTTCAAGAGTCTTTAATGCTTCAATTACTTTAGTTTTTTCAATTTGTAATTCAATTTCTTCCAGATTATCTTCAGTAGACTTTTCAGTTTCCTTTTGAATATTTTGCAAGACTATTGAGTTGACCTTTCGAATGTAAATGTGCAAACTATTTTGGTTATTTCTTTGCTCTGTTTTTTCAGTATCTTTATTCTCTGTATGATGAGCAGATTTTCGTTTCTTGCAATCAGAGTCCTTATGACCCTTATGCTTACAGTTATTGCAGTAGAAAGGAAGGTTTTTGTACAAAACAGAAACCCAGGCTCCCATGTTATCACCAAAGCCCATCCATATTTTGTTATAAAGCTTTTGATTAATATCCGTTTCAACGAGGGCAATACATCCATTTTTGTGAGTTCTGTTAATATCAAGGACTATAATCTTGTATGGTGTTCCTAATGATGAGGCCATATAAGAGACTATCTTGTTATTCAAAAGAAACTTCGGTAAGCTTTCGAATCTAACCCAAATCAGAGATAGGGGCCTTTTTTTTTTGCTGATAAAACCAGGAGTCCACCTTAATAATCGCATCTCATTTCCATCAAAATTCCATATGGACCAGAGAAGACAAACATCTTCTTTAAGCCTAAAATCCAGAAATATATATCTCGAATCGAAGATTTCCATATTCGTTTGCCCTTTGAATATAAAGGTTTTCAAGAAATTTAAAATAGAAGTCATTTTTGGTATGTCGTTTTTCAATTTTCCAACTAATGTGATCGTAGAGTTACCCTATAGATTATCTTTGGTTTCTTAAGAATATTGGAAAGAGATGTGGTCATCCTTAACACTGATACTTTCCGGAGTAAAGTCCATTTTTACAAAGGGCAGCATATTATTTTGATTTTTTGTTTTCTGCTTGTTGATAGTAGAAGAAAGATAGGGGAAATAATATTCAAAAATATCATTGTGTATCTCCATGGCCGGAGAAAGAAAGGCAGAACGGAACAAAGCTATTCCGACGAGCCTCTGTTTTTGGGTTCTTTATTTTCTTGGAGAAGCATCTTTTTCCGGATCGAGGTTTAAATCTAAAGATAACGAATCATAAGTTTTCTAATAAGAAAATCTAATAGTTCATATCATTGATTGCTAAATAAATATGGTGTATTCTTTTACTTGGAATTCATTATAATGTGTGTTCTTAAATGACTAAATCTAAACTTTAAAAACATATCATATATATATATTATGTATTGACCTTTACTGTAATAGAATTATTTACAACAATATTAGACATGGCTATAAAATTAAATCTTTCACGAAATCAAAAACTATTTATATTAAAATTTGTTTCAATAAAATAATTGATTTTATTTTTTCATGAGTATGAATTAGATTTATTTTATAAAGAGAAACAATATACAAATTACATCCAGACATTAATTGAATTAGTAGACAGTCAGATCTACTAATTTATTTTGAAAAAAATACCTGCAATCGATTATATATATATTTATTTTGTTTGATTGATATGTCATAATAATTAAAAACTTGCAATAGATTACAGCTAAATCTACTATTTATTGAATTATTTATATTAAATTTTGAAGAAAAATGACTTATCTAATTTTTTTTTTAAAATAATAGTATTTTACAAAAACTAAGATGAGACTTTTTTTTATATTATTTTTTGGTAGTTTGGGACAAGTGCACTTACGACTATTTTGAAGGTAGAAAAACTATGCCTACGCACACGACTATATATCACAAATTAGTGCATTATTTACTCCTATAATTTTCAGTTACAAAAAAGTAGACAGACAATACCCGCAAATTCCTCTCGAAGAATTTTGTAACCGCAAATTTCTCTTAAAGAAGCAGACAGTTCAAATCAACTCTCAACTATTCAATGAAGTTAGTGGAGTAGTGAGAGTTACATTAAGAAGTCTGACAGTCTCAAATTATTAATTGATGTTAGTGGGTAGTGAGAATCATGTTTTTTATAAGTACTGAACTCTTTTGTTTCATTCTTCAAATAATAAAATCAACTCTTGTGTGTTCTTATTGTTTCAATTCTTGTGTTTGTTCAATTTCTTACATGGTATCAGAGCAAGGTATCAAGTGTTTGATTTTATTACCCAGTAAAAAATCATGTCAAGTATTATTACTTTTAAATCAATAGGAATGGAAGTAATTCAGCTTCTCATATGTCTACAGACAAGCTTGTTGGAACCAATTACCAATATTGGCGGTTATGTATGGAAGCCTTCATTCAAGGACAATATTTATGAGATCTTGTTTCCGGTACGGAGATACTTCCTAACGATACTCCGGAAAACACTGAGTTAAGGAGGAAATGGAAAGTAAGGTGCGGTAAGGCTTTATTCGCGTTGAAAAACTTCGATCGGTAAGGAATTTATTAATCATGTTCGTGCATTGGATTCTTCAAAGGATATTTGGGATACTCCTGACACGTTATTTACCTAGAAAAATACTATGCGGCTTCAATACCTTGAGAATGAGCTTGCTTCGTTAACCCAAGGTAATATGTCAATATCTGATTGCTTTCTTAAGGTTAATAATGCATGTTTGGAAATTTCAGGTTTTGATAATGATGAACCTATCAGTAACGCAAGGACGAGACGTTATTTGATTTGTGGATTACGATCTGACTTCATGCCGTTTATATTATCAATACAAGGAAAACCAACCATCAATTGTTGAGTTAGAGAACCTACTCTCCAACGAGGAAGCATTGGTTAAACAAATGATTGGTAAGTACTATGTTAATGTTGAAGATATACTTTTTACTAAAGACAGGTCAAGGTGGAAAAGCACACAAAATGGTGGTAAGCAGACAAGAAATTAGGGGGAGTCAACAAACCCCTTTTAACGGACATATTTTAGATGCGTAATGACTGGACAGATGAAGTCGGATTATCGTGCAAAGCTTGTTTGTAAGAGGCGTGGCAAACAAGGCCACATTAAACCAAATTGTTATTCGAAAATCGTTGAATTAGATGCAAATGTTGCACATGAGGTTGAAGAGAGCAATGAGCGATAGTGGGAAAGTTGTTTCTCGATTGAGGTTGTTAATGAACCGGACAACATGACTACGGTTATTAGTCACCCAGTTGCCCTTGGTGCCTCAGCTGTCCGTGGTGCACCAATTCCTGTACTTGGGCTTTGTCTACCTGTACACCCCATACCGAAGAAGGTACCAAATGGTTCAGTTGTGTTTTTGGTGGTACTAATAAGGTAGAGAAGCCACATAGTGGTATCGTACGGCAACATGCCATGATGGTCAAGTTGAAGCGGGTTTATCTGAGTCGAATGCGGTATCGATTCGTAAGCAGCTAGCTGATATGGCTGTTCAGATCAATGAGAGAAGATTGAAGCTTGTTTATGGGCATGATATAAGGCTTAGTTAGATGCCTGTTAACTGTAACTTTAAGGTTTTTAGAGATATTGTGACTACAAAAGTTTTAGCGTTAAAGTCGGTTTTGATCAAGTATAAGGATGACAATGGATATTTGGTGACAATAACTTGTACAGACGATCTCAGATTGACAGAGCTGTCTGTGGATAGTAAACTTGAATCAAATGTAGCGGAGTCGGCTGTAATGTTGAGATTCCATATTCTTGAGGTTGATCCTGAACAAGAAACTCCTTTGTTGGAGGAAGAAGATGAGAAGTCTCTTGAGATTCAGGAAATTAAAGTGGATGAAAGTGAATCATCTTCTCTCGGTGGTTCTATTTCGGAATCTAAAATTATGTATTTCGATAAACTGGAGAAAAAGGTTCAAAAGAAATCAGAAGAACCAAGAGAGTAAGGAAATTAAAATTGATGATTGGTTGTTCGATTTCTCACAATTTTTCCGTATCCATGTGGGCGTTAAACCAGATGCTCATGTTGACTTGCATGAGCTAAAAATGGATTATGTTCAGAAGCACTCAAAGAAACCATTACAGGTGAAGAAGCTCAAAGTCTATAAAGTCGCTGCAAATTTTTGTTTATGTAGGTTTCTTAATACCGATTGGACCGACAATGTGAATGACAAATGGTCCACTTCAGGCTATTGTTTTGATACTGGTTTAAAACTTTCTCTCGGTCTAGCTGGTCGAAAGAATGAACTAAAGGGTAGTGTCACAAATTAGTGCATTCTTTGCTCCTATAATTTTCAGTTACAAAGAAGCAGACAGACAGTACCCGCAAATTCCCCTCAAAGAAGTCTATACCCGCAAATTCCCCTTAAAAAAGCAGGCAGTTCAAATCAATTCTCAATTCTTGAATGCAGTTAGTGGAGTAGTGAGAGTTACATTAAGATGTCTGAAAGTATCAAATTATTAAGTGATGTTAGTGGGTAGTGAGAATCATATTTTCTATAAGTACTAAACTCTTTTATTTCATTCTTCAAGTAATAAAACAACTCTTGTCTATTCTTATTGTTTCACTTTTTGTGTCTGTTCAATTTGTTCCAAATTTTGAGGGTACAAACACTATGTCTACATACAAACAACGAATGACTCCACGTTATTTCAGAACATTAATGAAATACATCGTCACCTTCTCAGCCGCCTTGTCTTCTTTTGTGAAGAAAAATTCACTCTTACCCTTGAAGATTCTCGATGACGACAGAATCAACACTCGAAGACAACCAATGGAGCTAAAACAAAATTTTACATCACCTAAATTCCTTAGTCTTCCATTTATTCTTCTTATTAGGGCCAATAAATCCTTCAATGGAAAATTTTGATTCTCTATCCTAGAGCAGTGATTCTTTAGGATCAATGTTTCCCGGCAGCTTATCTGGAACCACTAAAAGCTTGCACTTACACACAATGAACAACGACAATAACAATCATAACAGACTTGACATAAACAACTATCTATTATGGAAGGCCATGGTATTGCCTATGGTAAAAGAGAATAAGCTAGGAGGATTTATCACAGGGGAAAAGCCCTGTCCTCTCAAGTTCATTATTGACTTAAAGTAAATGTTTGAGAAAACCCAGAACATGAAGACTGGACTGCAAAGGATCAATTCCTTATTGGTTGGTTGTACTCCACAATAAGCCCTGAAATAGTAGCTCAGCTGATGCAGGAGGAGGCCTCAAAGGATCTCTGGAAAGAAACCAACAAGCTTTCTGGATAACAGACAAGCGTACAAATCACTTACTATAAGTCATAGTTCCAAAGAACTCATAAAGTTACATCTAATATGACTGATTACTTGAACAAAATGAAATTTATAGCTGACAATCTAGTTTTGACTAGCTGTAGAGTTTGTATGGATGATCTGGTAACTCAAGTCATGGCTCGTTTGGACTCAGAGTATACTTCCATAGTGGTTAGCCTAGCTGGCGAAGAAGCACTAGGTTGGTTAGAGCTTCAAAAAAGTCTACTCACCTTTGAGAGGAGACTAGAACGACTCATGAACCTTCAAAATAGTGTTTGTAATCTCAATCTAGCTTATGCAAAATTTGTTCACAAGGAATATTTTAAGCAACAACATAACATTAACAATCAGAGAGGGTTCCATTGATAATCCAAATGACCCAATAGAAGCTATAGAGGGAGGCCTAACTACTTTAATGATATCAAAGGAAAAAGCAGTTTCTATAGAGGTAAAGGAGGTTGTTTCTCTCAAAACAAACCAACCTACCAGATCTGCAGCAGGTATGGTCATACTACTCCTGTTTGCTACTATAAGGATAACCCTTTTCTTACTGGTTCAACACCATCATAACATACTAGGACTGAATGATGATAAAAAAACCTATCTTGCTACTCAAGATACTACATGATACAATGCCTGGTTCGCTAACAGTGGTGGTAGCCACCATGTCACAAGAAGTACATGTTAATTGACTTCGAAGTCTGAGTATTCAGGCAACAAAGATATATTTGTGGGTGGGGGCCAAATATTACTAATATAACACATTGGACATTCTAATATACATTCAACTTCAAAAACACATATTTCAGTTCAAAATATATTGCATGTCCCTATGATGAACACAAACTTATTGTTTGTTTTGCAGCTCACTAACAATAATAAGGTGTTCTTTGAGTTTCACAAGGGTTCTTTTTTTTGTGAAGGACAATAGAACAAGGATTTTTATTTTCAAAGGGATATCTGAGAATGGGTTGTACAAGTTGGACAACTTAGGTAAGTCACAAGCAAGAAAGGTCTTTCTTGTCATTACTCAAGCCAGCCTTCGTGTTATTGAATCAATTTCTCTTAGTATTCTTTATGTTGTTGTTTGTAATTTCCTAAAATATGGATGTCATAAAAAGCTTGGGAATCCAACTCATAACATTTTAAATATTTACTTGAAACTATGTAATTTGAATTTAGTTTTAACACGTGAGGGGTTTTTGTGAGGCTTACTAGTTAGGTAAGTCTCACAGGCTACCACATCTTGTCTCTAATTTCTATGCTAGTAATGTGTTAGACCTCATACGTACTGATGTATGGGGCCCATCTCCTATCTTATCAATATAAGGATACATATTATATATTTTTTCCTTGATGACCATTCCATACAACGACATTATACATTTTCAAACCAAACCTTCTTCAAACGAGACAACTCTGTAATAAAATCTTCACAACTCTCCGCCATCAAAGTGGATATCTATTATGACTTCCTCAATAGATATTCTAAAATATTTCTTAATTCTCATCAATGACTTCGCTTTATAACTCAAAGTTCAAAAATTTCAACACACAAAAGAGGTACATCTTATAAATTTGCTTCATAATCATAAGATGTCATCACACATATTGGTGAACATACATACATTTGGAAATCTATTATCGTTTTGCATAATACACTTAAGAGCACTAATTTTTGACATAAATAGAACATAAATTTGTACATAATTTTATATGCCGTTATACATCAAATTTCATTATTAACAAAATATATACCATGAAATACGCCCTTAACTATGACAATTGTAAAGCCATTTACCACGTGATCTCTATAATATATTCCAAATCCTGTTTATGGTAGAGAAGGGTATACACCAAGTAATTTTCACCTATGTGCTATGAAAATTCTATAAGTCAAATAATCTCTATGTAAATAACAACGGAAGCTACAAAATGGGGGGGGGGGGCATCTAAGCTAATACATAAGCGAACATCATTAATAAAAAAAAAGCCTATAATGCCATGCAAGAGGTCATACCGAGACTGGTCTAAAAAAGTTACATTAGCGAACATAGTTAATCAAGCAAGCCTACAAGGCCTTGTAAGCGGCAATACTGATCCTAGACTTAAAAGGTCAACATCGCGAACTGGTTATACACAGAGCATATAAGGTCATGCAAGAGGCCATGTTGAGCCCAGACTTACAAAGCTAAATTAGTGAACTGGTTAACTAACTAACTCAGTAAATTGTACGCAAGATGCCCTACTGTGCCTTGAGTCACGAGTCATATATATATATATATATATATATATATATATATATATATACTGACCCCACATAAAGAAATATAAACGCCACTGTACTGCCTACATATTTATAATCTACACATAGTCACTTACACTAATCTTATAAATTATCCAAAACAAGGGTCGTGACAAGTACAACGTAACATATTCATAGAAAACTAGTATAATTAAATATAGTCATTACTTAAACCTTCAACAAATACTAGGAGAGCTACCCATCCATATCCAGTAAAGAGTTGAAGCATGCCAAAAAATAGATAACAGCATAATATCGTACTAATTATTAGTTGTACTCCTTCTCGTTAGAGAAATGAAGTTTTTTATCCTCAAAAGAGGTTATTCGTAGACAAAAGATTTTAACAAGGCATGAACAATAAGTACAAACCAAGTTGGAGACGTCCATGTTAACAGTTGAGCTAGGAAAGTTAAACTAATCGAGCCTTAAGACTTTTAGTAGTCTAGCCGATATAGCTAACATCGTTACTTCAAAAAAATTAATTCAAGTAGTTTAGTCACATCCTTTTAGATTTAGAGTTCACGGATTCTCGAGCTGATGGTTAGGTAAAAAAACCAGGAAACGTTTCTATTAAACACATGTACAAGAAAGATGTGATTCAACTTTTAATCAACTATAAGACAAAGTCATGTCTTAGACTTATATGTCTCTATATTCCCTTGTAGATGCCTTAGTAGTCTTTACCTACAATACTTTTATTACCATAATGTATTTAAATTGTTATGTTTCCTTTAGAGGTGAATGGTATTTTAAGCAATAGGTGTCTCGGTCATTCAACTTATTTTCTCATTGCGGGCAACACTATAGTTAAGTGTGATATACATGTTTGAATCCGTGATCCTCAAAAATAATTCCTCCTACAAATGTAAAAAATCATCCGGTAGTTAATTTATTATAGGCTAAACTATTGATTCAACTTGCTTCGTGTACCCCTCAATTACCCTTTATAACGAACTTGTTGTTCATAATTTCAAATTTGTTGTCTAGGTTCATTATTGTTGAATTAGGTTAACATTATTTTCAATAATATCAATTTAAGAGTTTCAGTCATATTCTTTTAGGTATAGTGTTTACTGGTTCTTGAGCTAAAAGTTAGGTAAACAAACCAGGAAAATTCTTTGTAAAACACACGTACAAGAAAGATGTGATTCAACTTTTAATCAACTATAACACAAACTCATGTCTTAGACTTATATTTCTATATATTCCCTTCTAGTTGTCTTACTGTACTTTTACTAGCGTAATGTATTTAAATTGTCATTAGGTTGACAAATGTTGATCGGCCCTCCTCCTTAAATGATCACCGTTATGTGTGCGGCTATTGTGTTTTTTTGGAGGCACGTTAGTCTCCTTGTCCTCAAAGAAACATAATATCATTTTTCGGTCAAGCACGGAATCCGAAACTGCGCAGTAGAACTCATCTGGTTACGCTCTATCTTGAATCGAATCGAAATTTATATCACTTGACCACCGATTATCTAGTATGATTATCTCCGTGCAAACTCTCTAACTTCAAATCCGATTTTTAACGCTCAAACTAAACCTATTGAAATTGATTTACTTACATTCCCATGATCAAATCCCAAAGTCTCTTACCAAAACTCTTTATGAGTGTCGTTTCTTCTTCTAACGGAAAAAAAACGTGGACTTAGAGTAAAAAAGAAGAAGTTGAAATGAACTGGTCGTTTAAGTTAATGCCATGTGCCTAAGTCTGTAGGTTGACTGTGAAGAGCTGAACAAGCAAGAAAATTCTATTATGGTTTTGGGCCATAGTTGAATAAAGTCTAAAAAATCTTAACATAAATTAAAGATTACACTCAAACCCAACTTTAAACAAATGAATTCAAGTCTACAAAACAATCACAACGTTTCTTTAGGAATTGGTTAGGTATATATTTTTTTACAGCTAATATTATTCAATAGGACCGTAGTACAATGCAGAATAATGAAAGGTTTTCTTTGTTCAGTATAAAACCAAAAGTTTATCGAAATTTCGGTGTTTAGGATTAGAATAAGATATTTTTATATATAAACCATAATTGTAATATATAGAATTTTTTAGGTTAATAAGACAGATCAAGCCTCAACATAAATTCAATATTTTCATAATTTGACACTAAATTTTTTAATGTTTCAGTTTTCCAATAAAAAGTAGTGTTAATAGTTTATAAATTTCATACTTTGTTTCTGGAACATCAAGTTTTAATGTTAAAACTTCCTGAGATTACGACCCAAATAGAGTATTTTAATTCTTTAATTACTAAAATTCGGCTTGTTTAATACTAGAGTAAAATATAAGACTTAAGCCAGATTGGAACAAAACTACAAGGTCTTTGACTACAATAGTATCTTATTATTATATAAAAAACAGTATTTCATTGATTTGGAAATATATTTTGTACGTTTTAATTACTAGGTCTCCTTTTTTTTTCTCTATAAATATAGATTGGCTAAAAAGAGTTGAATCATCACATTTTGATTGAAGAATTTAAATAAAAAATAAAAATAAAAAGCAAAATGAAAAATGAAAAAAACATCTCTGAAAACAGTATTGATAATCTCGTTTTTGGTTGTTTTATTATGGAGTTCAAACTTTCATACGGGAGCAGGGGGAGGATCTAAAGGGCCTGAGTCGGGTAACAAGAAAAAAAAATGTATGATTCCAGAAAAAAACTCATAAAAGATATGTCTAAGTCCGGAAAGAAATCGGATAAAGGCGATCCTCCAAAATGCATAACGAAGGAAGATTGCTCTGGTTATTGTGGGCGCTCACGCTGTGTAAAACCTTCTACAGTAGGGATATGC
Organism: Limnanthes douglasii subsp. nivea; assembly: GCA_036936605.1. Taxonomy (NCBI): domain Eukaryota; kingdom Viridiplantae; phylum Streptophyta; class Magnoliopsida; order Brassicales; family Limnanthaceae; genus Limnanthes; species Limnanthes douglasii. Next base: position 293,875,434 of record JAUPFV010000002.1, read on the forward strand.
GTATGCTATTGACATGCGAAAATCCTAAACAATCGAATAAATGGATTTTTTCTATGAATCTTTCTTAACCGGATGAAATAAACGATCTTAATTGTTTTTTCATTAGTAGTCATATATTTAGATTTTGCAGATGATAAGAAAACGGTCTAGAGTTTTATACAAGAAGTGGTGAGAAACTTTTATTAAAATCAATTTTTTTTTATAGTGTAAATCCTTTAGCAACTAGTTTTGTATGTAGATATCTCAACTTTAGCAATAACTTGTTTCTTTTTGAAAATGAATTAGATCTTGATAAGCTGCTCATCTGAAGAACCCAGGTTCTCATACATTAAGAGATCCAACCTCGTCCTTCAGCACCTTCAACCTCTTCAGCTTATCATTTTATGTCGTATCATCTTGATAACTCTCGATTACAATATCGTCTCCTTCCATTTTAATATATAGAGCATAACATATTATTTCAATAAAGTTGTACCTCTATTTAGGATTTGTAGGTCTCTGTGCTTTACCCCTTACAAACTAATAAATGTCAACACAATCTTTTTTTCAGCAATCCGAACATCTAAAGGTTATTGAGCCATCGATCCATACAATGGGTGAACTTCCTCTAAATGAGCCATACTCGTACCAACTCTGAAATCATCTTCGACAGAAGTATCATCAACTTCAATTTGTTGTTAAGAATCATCATCATATCTACATCTCTTCCCCGCAGTACTAGATTTTGGTCTCCTATGTCTTCATTTATGGCATTCTATTCTCATTGAAAATCACATCTTGACTAATCAAAAGTTTATGACTTCCATTATTCATGAAACACAACCTATACATGTTTACTCATTCTCGGTAGTCAATCAACAAACACTTTAATGCTCTCGACTAAATCTTATCTGCCTTCACATATGCGTAGGTATCATATGAGAACTCTCTCAAATGTTCTAGCACAAGTTTTCTCCTATTACATTTCTGTTGAGCAGTAATAAACTTCAACACAGTAAATGGACTCATAGTAAAGATACATGCAGCTGTCATTAGAACTTCTACCAATAAAATTTGGTGTACCCCAACTCAAAATAGCATACACCAAAGCCTTTCGAGCAAGGTTCAAATCATCCTCTTACCAAGCCCATTATATTGATTATTTCTTCTCATATATTGGTGTCTAACAATGCTAAGATTAAAATAATATCCAGTGAATGCTTCATTCATATGTTCCAAGATATTGTTAGTTCTGAGCGTTTTTATCCCATTCTCAATCTAATTCCCCAAAAATATTTTGAGAATCGTAAAAAATCAAATATTTTTTCCTCGCTCTTTAAAAGTGTACCGCATAATTTTATGGCGTATTCATCCATCTAAGAGATAAAATACCTTGCACCATCCATGTAGGATTTCTTCGATGACCCCAAAGGTCCGAATGAACATTCCAAGTACATCATTGGTTGCATGGTCAGTAGTTGGGACCCTTTTACTTTTATTTAGTCCACAACTTAGCCCTTCTTAGTTTTATCTATCCCATAACTACACCACACCCAAACAACCCTTGTTTGTTAAACTCAATAATTTTTGTGCTACTCACATGCCAAAACTTGGTTGAATCTCTCTTTATACAAGACAGACCCTCGAACACTATAAACCCTTTGGAACTACAACATAATTAGTTCTATAGGATTTCATAAGAATTAGGAAAGTAAATTTGAGTTAAAAAATAGAAATTGCATGTTTAGATTTTGATGAGTCCGAATTCAGCATACTCCCCGGAAGGGCAGATCAGTGTAAATCTCTCCGAAAACCGGACAGACACTAAGAACATAAATCGGACAGAACTTCTGGACCGGACAGATCACTTCGAACACTGTGAGCCTAAGGGTGTTCGAACTATGACTAAAGTACTAAAAAACCTAAACACTTCCTGACTAAGCTACCTGCCCTCCTGCTTAGAACTCATGGGTCTTTAAACATGACCCGGGTCCATTAAAGATGACCCGAAAGCCCATAAGGGCCCAAATATCATACTGTAAATACTCAACCACCAGCATTAACTATTGGTAATGAAAATTAACTGCTACCAAGCTGCTCAATTATCTCTCCACCGTTAAACACCCATACACCACCGTTAAAACACCCATACACCACCGTTAAAACACCCATACACCACCGTTAAACACCCATACACCACCTTGAAACTCCACTTGAAATTACTAGCCTACCCTTAGGCGATAATTATCCTCACCAAATTGGCGACCACAGTGGAAGGAGAGAGGTGCCTGAATCAAGCATTCAAAACCTGCCAAGAAATTCTGTATGTATGAATCCGGATAATCTAGAGCTCCACCAGCTTTGCTCGAAGTGGTGGAAGAAAATGATGAGTATACTGTCCAAGAGCGCGACAGGTTAAAGCTTGAAATAGAAGCTTTAAAGGCTGAAAAAGCCAAGATGGGCGTGAAAGAAAAATCCAAGGCATCGGTTGTTCATCACACCGATAACCCCGTAGAGCATGAGGCTTCCAAAACTCATGTGAGCACCAAAAAGACTCATGCTAGTTCTAAAAAGTCTCACCGGTCCAAGCCCGTGGAGAGTTCTGACTCAAGTTCAGAGTCTTCGGACAGCTCTTCGGACAGTGAGGGAAATGAAAAATCCTTGTCCTCTAGCAGTAATGAGGGTCGAACCAAGAAAAATCAAAAGCAAGTTAAGAAGTATTCCAGAAAAAGAGATCACCATGGAAGAATGAAAAGGCATATTGGCAAAGGATCATCTCACAGCCGGAGGCATGTAGACCGGATGCTGATGGATCCTTTTGCCTTCCACGATGAGCCAGGTATCTTTGCAACTCCTAATGAGGATACTGTGTTCAGTCGTGGAAGGAATTGGAGGCAATCTCCATTGTCTTCTAAAATCCTGTCCGGAAACCTCCCCAAGAGGTTTGACAGTACCAAGATGGAGAAGTACGATGGCAGTACTAATCCGGACAATCATCTGGAGCAATTCAAGAATTTCATGATGAACTTTGATGATGATGATAAACTACTCTGTAGGGCATTCTCCCAATCCTTCACGGGGAGTGCTCTGAAATGGTACAACAGCCTGCCTCAGGGTTGTATTAAAGACTTTGATACTTTTTAGGTGGCCTTTCGGAGGCAGTTTGTGGGGAGTAAGGAGCTGAAGGGCAATGGAGACACAATAATCCATTGTGCCCAGGAGCCAAATGAGTCATTGAAGGAGTACATAAGTCGTTTTGTGAACACAAAAAATGGGTTGGTTGATTGCTTCGAACAGGTTGCAATAGCATCCCTAAGACAAGGTTTGAACCCAGGCAACCTGGCTGACTCGGTGACCAGAAAGAAAGCCATGACCTGGGGAGGATTGCTAAATCAAGTTGGCAAGCAAATAAACGTTGATGAAACAAAAAACCCAGGGTGCACAGACAGGTGAGGTCCACCCCAGTGGCACCAACTCCAAATCAAAACCAGTCCGGGAACAAACCAAGAGAAACCGGACAGGGGCATGGTAGGGCAAAAGCTCAGTCTCAACCAGCTGCTCCTGCTCAAAGTCAACAATCTAGAAACAAAAGAGGGCCATGGGTCCAACCGGAGTGGTTTGCAGAACTCAAAGAAAGTGTGGCAACCATTTTCGATAAAACAAAAGATGAGGTATACTACCGGAGACCAGCAACCTTGCAGTCTCCTAGAGAGCATCGAAACAACTCTTTTTTCCAATACCACAATGATATTGGCCATACCACTGCTGATTGCATAGCATTGAAACAAGAGGTTCAAAACTTGATTGAAAGGGGAAAGTTGGGTGCATACATTAAAAGAAGAGAAGGCAACAGGCCTGACAACACTCACCGGGTTGGTCCTAGTAACGCTGCCCCGGAGGGGGCCATGGAAATAGTTGAAAGATTTGATGTGGAGTCAGAATACTTGGATCCTGATCCAACACGAAACAGAGTGGGTGCTATAGAGGAGTGTTCTAGATCGGTCTCCGGGCTTATTAAATTCTTCGAGTCACTGATAATTTTCGGAGGGGACACTATGACAGCTCCTACTGCTTCTTCGAGAAAGAGGCATGTTCATAATTTGGCCTCCCAGCTAGAAGGAGGCATGACGTCTTATCAATCACCAAATTCATTCCCATTCATTGTCTTCGATGAGGATGATTTAAGAGACATTGCTGGCCCTCATGAGGATGCTGTTGTCATAGGAGCATCTATAGGGGCAATGAAATAAGGCGAATTCTGGTGGATACTGGAAGCTCTGCCAATATCCTTTTCCTAAACACTTACAAGAAAATGAAAAATCCAGCTGTGATTCAAAAGTCAGACAGATCAATTGTAGGCTTCACGGGCAGCTCAGCCGATGTGATCGGGGAGTTTGAAGAAGAAGTGTTACTGGGCAGGGGCCCTTTCAAGAAAATGGTTAGAATACTCTTCATCGTGGTGGATTGTCCCACTTGCTATAATGCTATTCTAGGGAGATCTTGGCTCTCTAGGATGCATGCAGTGGCTTCGACACTCTATCAGTATTTAAAGTATGCTGTTCAGGGATAGGTAGGGGTTGTCCGGAGCAGCCAAAAGATTGCAAGAGAATGCTATGCCACTGCCTTGGCTCCACGAACGCTGGGGGCAGTCCGTATAAATGATCAATAGCAGTTTGAGGGCCTTTCTGGGGGTGAGGGTGAAATTGATGACCCCAGAGAGACCTCTGGAGTGTTGATTCCAGTTGAAGAGGTTGAAACGCATTGTTTGGAAGATGGCAAGAGTGTCAAGATAGGGTCCAAGATGCCACCAATGTTGAAGAAAGAGATGCTAAGATTCTTGAAAGACCATCAGCACGTTTTTTGCTTGGTGCAATGCTGATGTTAGTGGAGTTCCATCAGAAGTGATATCTCATCACTTGTCTGTCCGGAGGGATGTGGCGCCAGTGGTACAAAAGAGGAGAGCTTTCTCAAAAGAAAAGGCTGATGTCATAGTGCAAGAGGTTGACAGACTCACAAAGATGGGGCATATCAAAGAATCTCAATACCATTTGTGGACTGCCAATCCTGTCCCGGTGAAAAAGAAAAATGGCAAATGGCGCATGTGCATTGACTTTATAGACCTCAATAGAGCTTGCCCAAAAGATTTGTATCCGGTCCCCCGGATAGATCAGTTAGTAGACTCTACTTCTGGGAACAAGCTTCTCTCCTTCATGGATGCCTTCTCCGGGTACAATCAAATCCAAGTAGATCCAAAAGATCAAGAACATACCACGTTTGTCACTGATAGGGGTCTACATTGCTACAAGGTGATGCCTTTTGGCTTAAACAATGCTGGGGCTACTTATCAAAGGTTAGTCAACAAGGCATTTGCTGATCAAATTGGAAGAAATATGGAGGTTTACATTGACGATATGATGGTGAAAAGCGTGGATGAGCAGCTGCATTTGTCCGACCTCCAAGAAACTTTTTCCAACTTGGCAAAAGTGAATTTAAAATTAAACCCTGAAAAGTGTGTGTTCGGAGTGCAGTCCGGGAAATTCTTAGGGTATATCATAAGTGAGCATGGAATACAGCCCGACCCGGACCAACTCAATGCCTTATTCCAGATGGAGCCTCCTCGAAACATTAAAGAAGTACAGCGATTAACGGGGAGATTGGCTGCCTTCAACAGATTCATCTCCAGTTCTTCGGACAGGTGTGCTCCATTCTTTCAAACTTTGAAGGGTGCAAAGGGGTTCGAATGGACCCCGCAGTGCGATGAGGCATTCAATGAAATCAAGAAACATCTCTCCTCTCCCAAAACTTTGTTCAAACCAGTTGATGGGGAAACTCTCTTTGTGTATCTAGCTGTTTCAAGTTGTGCCATCAGTGCTGTGCTAGTAAGAGAGGTCGATGGGCATCCCCACCCAGTGTACTACATCAGCAAAAGCTTGATTGATGCTGAGAGGCGTTACTTGAAACTTGAAAAACTGGCATTAGCTTTGGTGATAGCTACAAGAAAGATGAGGCCTTATTTCTAGGATCATCCTATCATCGTCCGGACGTCTTTCCCTTTAAAGAATGTCCTTCAAAAAGCAGACATTTCAAACAGAATGACGAAGTGGTCAGTAGAGTTGGGGGATTTCAATATAGACTTTGCTCCCCGGACAGCAGTAAAAGCCCAAGTTGTGGCTGATTTTCTAGTTGAATTTCACTCTGATAGGGATTCAGAGCAACCTACTGATTCAAAAGACAAGAAAGTGTGGATTGTCCGAACAGACAGAGGATCTAGCACCATGGGATGTGGGGCAGGAATATGTCTCACTTCCCAATACGGGGACAACATGTACCAAGCTATTTGTTTTGCTTTCAGGGCGTCTAACAATGAGTCCGACTACGAAGCAGCTGTAGCTGGGTTAAAGTTGGCCTATATCTATGGAGCTAAAAGGGTCAAGCTACTAAGTGACTCCCAGTTGCTTGTCCACCATGCCTTAGGTCAATCAGAGGCTAGAAAGGAGCAGTTGGTCAAGTATTTACTCCTCCTCAAAAATGAAGCGTTGAAGTTTAAAGCTGTTGTCTATGAGCACATTCCCAGGCAGAAAATGAGCTAGCAGACTCATTGGCAACAATAGCATATACGGAGTCCTACCCTTGGATCCATGTGCTTGAAAGCCCTTCTATTCAACTCAGTAAGGATGAAAAAGAGGAAGTTTTTGAAATACAAGTAAATTGGCCTCGAGACTGGAGATTTCCTCTCATACAATATATGTCCGATGGTATTGTGCCTTCAGATAAAACACAGGCCAGAACATTGAAACACAGGGCTCGTGGTTTCATTATGTTGAGAGAAGTGTTGTACAAAAAATCTTATAGCAAACCTCTCCTACGTTGTTTAGGGGATCAAGAGTCACAAGTCGTCCTCTCCGAATTGCATGATGGTGAGGGATCAGCCCATTGTGGATTTAGAGCTTTAACAAGAAGAGTGTTACTCTCCGGATACTATTGGCCATCAATCATGAAAGATGCTAAGGAGCTGGTGAGAAGGTGTGACACATGCCAGAGGTACATCGATGAAATTCATGTGCCAGCCATTCCTTTGGAATCAATTTCTGAGCCCATCCCTTTTGCTCGATGGGGATTGGACTTGGTTGGGCCTCTCCCTGTGGAGTCCGGAGGGCGTAAAACTATAATTGTGGCCATTGACTACTTCTCGAAGTGGGTAGAAGCAGCTCCCCTGGCAGGAACAACCTCGAAAGCCGTCATAAAATTTATTATGTCCAACATATGTTGCAGATTCGGTGTCCCACAGAAGATAACAACAGATAATGGGCCACAGTTTGACAACAGAGAGATGGAAAGCTTTTGTGCCTCAAGGGGTATACAACACTGCTTTTCTTCACCTTTCCACCCACAAGCCAATGGGCAAGTTGAAGTAGCTAATAGAACAATACTGTCCGGTTTAAAGAAAAATTTGGAAGGGGCTGCTGGGAAGTGGCCTAGTTATCTACAAGAAGTCTTGTGGGCCTACCGAACAACACCTGGGGCTGCAACACAAGAATCCCCCTTTGCCTTGGTCTATCGAATGGATGCAGTAGCCCCCATAGAGAAGACACTCCCTTCCTTTCGTGTTCATAACTTCTACGGACATGCTAATGAGATGGCAATTAGAAATCAGCTTGATTTGATCGAAGAAAGACGGGTTAAAGCTCATCTTAGAATTGCACACTATCAGGGCTTGATGAGAAGCAGGTTTGCTTCTAAAATTAAAAGGAGAGATTTCCAACCACGAGATAAAGTATTAAGGAAGGTCTTCTTACATACTAAGGAAAAGCTCTTCGGAAAGCTGGCCCCAACCTGGGAGGGTCCGTATATTGTGGTTGAAAGAATCAAGCCTGGGACTTATTGGTTGGAAGACAAAGATGGCAGGGTTTTAACTCACCCTTGGAATATTGAACACCTTCGAATGTACTTGGAATAACACCTGTGTAAATATTTACTCGTTTAAACATCCATGTAAATATTTGGGGGCATACCTTCCCCTCTTCGGTGGCACGAAGAGCTTTCAATGGAATTTGATGCCTTCTTCAATAATTTTCTTAGTATTTTCAAAATTCTGTCTCTTATCATACTACCCGGACTGAAAGGTTTAAGGGCTATTTAAATTCTAGCCGGAGAATCTTAACACTCTCACAATGCAATAACTCAAAGCTACTTAAATTCCAGCTATCTAAACTAAAACAGATAATGAAAGAAGATGATGGTTGAGTAAAATAGAAACATTCATTCAACAAACTAAAATTGCCTTGGCCTTCCAAGGGCTTTTGAACAAGTTAGGGAACAGCACAAAATATCTGTCCGAATAATACCGGACACCACAACAAAAAATAGTGCCTTGGCCTTCCAAGGACTTTAGTTTCAGTAAAAGATAAATAAAATGCACAATAGATTAAGGTTGAGCCTTTGAAGATGGCTCACCCTCGTTTACTTTTTTGCCTTTGATGTTGCTCCCCCCTTCGACTACTTTCTTACCCTTGGGATCATTCTCTTCTTCACCTGGGCTCTCTCTGGTTTCCTCTTCATTATCAGATGAGGACTCATCGGAATATCCCTCGCCAACCATAGTATAATATGGAAGGTCATCATCATCCACATAGCGCCATAAGTCCCCCAGTCTCCTCTTCGGGAATTTCTCGTGAAACTGGAGAACCATATCAGACTTCACACTTTGAATCATTAGCTCTTCGCTTTGTATCATCTCCCTGGCATAGGCATTAATCTTGGCTTTGATTGTGGCCTCTTGGTCCCTTACTAAAGCAGACTTCTCTTCAGCAGCCTGAGTCACTGCATTTTCCAAAGCGATCTTGTCAGTAGTCAGGTTGGTGATGAGCTTTTCCTTTGCAGTGGTCTCTCCCCTTGAAGCTGTAAGGTCCTTCTCTATACCGGACAGTTTAGCCCGGAGATCTTTTATGGTGTCTTCCAAAGAAGCAACTTTTGGGTTGCTTTCATCTTGATTCCTCTTTAGCTGTTCATTTGCCTCCTTAAGCAATCAACCTTAGTAGCAGCAATCCGGAGGTCATCGGACAGCTTCTCCTTCTCAGACTTGAGGTCTTTGATGGTGTCTGCCTGACGTCGGACTTGCCTTTCCAAAGTGAGCACTGGCTGCACATTGCTAAAAAGAGAATGGGCTATAATATCCTTCTCGCTAGAAACCATGAAAGTCTTACCGTTAAAATTGACTGTGTTGGAGCTGCTCAGAGGGATGTACGGCCCTGCGAACTCGTCTTTGGGCAGGCCAAGGAAATATTCACCAAGTCCACCCAGACCGGTGATGTCCACTTCATCCAAGTTAAGCTCTCCCCCCTCAACTTCATCGGTATGGAATTCCATTGGAATCTCTTCTTGAAAGTCCCTTGGGATCTCTTCGGCCAATGTCGGGTCAGTAGGGAAAGAGGGCTCCGGATCCCGGAGAGCAATCTCATCTCCTTGGGAAGTCTTTTTCTTCTTGGCTTCCCTGTCAGCACCTTCACTTGCTTGCTTGCGAGTCCTCTTGGAAGCCCTTGGAGGTTTTGGGAGGTTCACTTCCTACTTTTCGCTCTCCTGCTCCACCACTTGTAAAAGGGCTGCATCAATTTGAACCTGGGCCAGTCCCTCTGGGTCTGTTGGGGCCTCCTTCTCAGTATCACCTACCACCTTCCTGCCTTTCTTTTTCTTGCCCTTCATTTTGCTTGGGGCTTTGGCCCGGGCAGGCAGATAGAGAGTCTCATCCAGTTCGTGGGACCTTCTCAGCACAATGTCTTCATCAGGTTGGGTGGCGAACTCCTCCCAAGTTAGGTCTCTTCGACCTGTGGTGTTCCACAGGTGAGACCTTGCTAGGTTTCCAGGAGTGAAGGCCTTGTGGAACCGATTCTCCCAGTTCTCTGCGGCCCAATCGTTAAGTTTGCCATAGGTAGTCTGTCCGGCTTTAGGTAGCCCCCGAACTCCTTTGGCAGCTCTGTTAGAACAAAAGGAAAACTGATTAGCATAAACTTAACTTAAAGAAAAAGGAAAATCGGACAGAGACTTAAGATGAGAAACTTACGGTCACTCCTCCACCTACTCCCGAGGAGGCTTGGGTTTTCTCCGGCCTTGATTCTCTTGCCATTTTCCCAGGCTCCACTGACGAACAGGAATTGGCTTCTTCACTTACTCTCCGATTCCAGGAGATCATCAACAGCTTTGAGGTCGTTCTCCATGTTGAAATGGTAGAAGGGGAATTGATGATGTTTGCACAGGCTGTCCACTGCTGCAAACTCTTCCATGGGAAGAGGGATCCCAGATAACCTAGACGCCATAATACATGACAATAAGGTGAACCAACCATTGGGGCTTAGCTGTGTTGGGCAGAGCTTGACCAAGTGAAAGTAGCGCACTATCTCCGGGTCCAGTGGGAACCTGAGTCCCTAGTTGAATAGCTCCGTAAAGAAGACTATTTCATTCCTTTTACAGTCCATCGGGGTCTCCGGATCGATGGGAATCTTTATCTTTACATTCTCAGGGATCCCCCACTTTGTGCGCAATCGACGCAGATCTGAAGTATGGATGAACGCATACTTGGTCTTCAGCAAGGCCAAGAGATACTTGAGCTCAACTTTATGAAAGCATGGCCCCACTCTCCCTTCAAGGCTCTCCGGCAGGTCCGGATGCCTCAGATATAAATTTTCTTTGCCCTTTTTGGCAACAACAATAGCGGTATCAGCCTGTCCGGAGGACTCGGACTCAAATCGGACCTCCTCAGTAGAGTCCTCCATTCTCTCCTCCATAATAGTTGGGGGAGCTTCTGTAGAAGTAGTCCGGGGAGGATTGAAGCTTGGCATAGCTGGCCCTCCGGACTGTTGACTGCTCGTATTCATTTGACTTCTCACCTCAAGTTGAGTTTCTGAGCCAGAAGATTCTCTGGGGGTACTGGGCTGCTGGCCTCCGGACCGGACGACCTCTCCCGGGGAGCTCTAATGGGTGCCCCAGACCCAGATTCACTATTTTTTGCCCCCGATTTCGAGGGGGTATTTTTAGAAGTTAGCCCCTTGACTAACCGGCTTGGCCTCTTGATGACTAATTTCTCCGGGGAGTGGTCAGAGTCAGACCCCATGGCAATAAAAGACGATTTTTTCCTAACACTTGTAGCAGTAACTCCCGGTTCAACAGCAGGGATTGACTCCTGAACTGAGGAGCCAGATACTATGGGAGAAAGGGTGGATTGAAAGAGCTTTTTAGGCTTGGTACCTTTGGAAGAGGATGAGCCTCTATCAGATTCTGCAACAGAGGAGGCTGGTTTCTCGACAGGCGACGATGGTAGCCCTGCTGCAAGTCGTTTTTCCTTCTCGACCCTTTGTGCTTTCTCCAACTCCGAGAGGTTGAGCCAACCGCCTTTGATCAATGTTGTTCTTGCTGTAAACATAAAACAGCCAAGGAAGTTTTTGTTCTAGATAGATAAAGCTCTGGATGAAATTGCAGAGTAAAATTTAAGAGAGATAGTGAGACAGTGAAAAATGAATGAGAATTTATAGTAAATGTTAAAACAGGAGTTGATTCCTAGGAGAATCCAAAAAGTTGGGCAATGATTAAAAGGCGGCGCTCATGTCACTATTGGCAATTAAAGAGGTAACTTGTTAAAGAAGGTGGTGCGAAATTCAAGGTGAAAAAACGGCTGGAGTGACCAATCAGAGAGTGACACGTGTCCCATTAACTCTGGCAAAAACCGTTTGGAATTCGTAACGTTCGATCTGTCCGGGTATAACCTTAACTCTCTCCGAATTGAGAAACCAATTCCTATAATCGGACTGTTTTTCAGTTCTTTGACAAGGACACTTGTTCAAACACCTAAAAAAGGGGCTCTTGATGAGTCCGAATTCAGCATACTCCCCGGAAGGGCAGATCATTGTAAATCTCTCCGAAAACCGGACAGACACTAAGAACATAAATCGGACAGAACTTCTGGACCAGACAGATCACTTCGAACACTGTGAGCCTAAGGGTGTTCGAACTATGACTAAAGTACTAAAAAACCTAAACACTTCCTGACTAAGCTACCTGCCCTCCTGCTTAGAACTCATGGGTCTTTAAACATGACCCGGGTCCATTAAAGATGACCCGAAAGCCCATAAGGGCCCAAATATCATACTATAAATACTCAACTACCAGCATTAACTATTGGTAATGAAAATTAACTGCTACCAAGCTGCTCAATTATCTCTCCACCGTTAAACACCCATACACCACCGTTAAAACACCCATACACCACCGTTAAACACCCATACACCACCTTGAAAATCCACTTGAAATTACTAGCCTACCCTCAGGCGATAATTATCCTCACCATATTTGATTTGATCTTTAAAAAACACATGTCTTAGAATTTATTAAACATAATTATATCAAATATTAGTTTGACCAAAACTTTTTACATAGAAATTAATTAACTCGTTTAATTTATTTTTTCTAAGATGTAGTTTACATATATAAATAAAAAAGTTAATCAAATAAAAAAATTATTAAGTATATAATAAGATTTTATAAATTATTTAATGAGTAACCTAGTCTAATTCGTAATTTGTTCGAGACTCACTTAAAAGGGAAAAACCTTTATTCAAATTCTTAGATGGGACATATCTAGTTTTGTAGCATCATAAGGTAGTACCTCTCTAGCAAGACGTAATCCTTATACTCTTCTGATGTAAAGTCAAACCAAGATAGCTTATCGAACAAACAAAGAGGTTTGGCTCCTCGGGCAAGCCATGCTCCTCAAACTCGGCCAGATCAATAAAAAGCAAAACGTGAGTAGTTAACAATCAAAGGTATCATGAAATGAAGTGTACAAACTGAGAGTGTTTGTATTCCGACAGGTAAAGAAATCAAAGGACTACCTAGTAAGTAAATCAATGAACGCGTAGAGATTATCGCGAAAGAAGCCGTTGTTGCTGACGCACCTCCTCAAACAGTATTATTAATCACGTTCTTGGGAGGAGTTATCTAATATATATTAGGGAGAGTGAAGAGATTATAACTATTGTAAGCGAATATATATAGAACTAAAGAAAATAAAAAAAGGGAGACTTGATTCAATTATTATTTTTCTTTCTAGATCCTCACACTTAACCATTTTGGCATTTATATGTGAGGATTTATCATATCAAATTTGGTACCGTCTAGTGGAAACTGTAAAAATCTTATTTTTGAATCTTTCCATGGTGGTAACTAGATTCGGAATCGAAATGGAACCACTGGAATTGAACCCGTATGGTAGTAGTATGGTAGTAGTCAGGTGACTGTCCCTGTTATAATTGGAAATTTACTTGCTAGCACTAGAATCTCAAAAACCACCATGGTGCAAGTCGTGATGAGCAATCCTTCGGCCATTGAGAGCAAAGATCTGAACCGGTGCTACTTTTCCACACACTAATCCCATTGTGGCCACTACCATATTGGTTTATAGGAAATATTGGTTTATATAAGTAAGAATACTCCGATCTCCACACTAGTGTGATATTGTCCGCGTTGGGCCCACTGGCCCGCACGACTTTGCTTTTGGTCCACTTCCAAAAGGCCTCACACAAATAGAGATGTATTCTTAACTTATATACTCATCTTTCTTCCCATGTTTAACCGATGTGGGATGTAAGAATTTTGGTCGCACCTAACAGTTCTCCTCTCAAACAAAGTACCACTATAGCCTCCTCTCAATTGATTTACATCCGCCTACTCTAGTCAGGTGGAGAGAAACCTAAACTCTAGATCTTTAGGGAGGATCTATCTGTTCACTATCAGATAACACTATACCGCTCCTTGATCAAGCCACCTGCTTGATGAGCTATCAGGCACTCTATCTTTAGATGAATCTGCGTCGCTCCTTGATCAAGACACCTGCTTGATGAGCCATCTGGCGCTCTATCTTTAGATGAATCTGCACCGTCCTTGATTAAGCCACATGCTTGATGAGCCATCTGGCGCTCCATATATCCGGCAGATCAATCACCTTGAGTATGGCTTCTAGCAAGATGTTCGGCATCCTGAGAATTTCACCCACATCATCACAACCCACCACATTAGGTTTTGTCTAGGACCAGTGTTATGATAGCATTCGTAGGAATATTAGGTCAGTGTATTACTCCGATCTCCACACTAGTGTGATATTGTCCGATGTGGGCCCACTGGCCCGCACGGCTTTGCTTTTGGTCCACTTCCAAAAGGGCTCACACTAATAGATATGTATTCTTAACTTATATACTGATCTTTATTTCCATGTTTAACCGATGTGAGATGTGAGACTTTTGGTTGCACCTAACAAGTTGGATTGGAAATTGCTCTCGTACAGGAAGAAAATACCACAATCCAAGGTACCTCAATACTCCCTCCTTTATTCACCTTCTAGAATCGCAGATTAAGAGCTGAAGCAGGAGCATCTTAAGGCATTCCAACTAGAAAAGGAAAAGGAAAAGAACAATAAGACCAACTTGGCCAAAGTAACTGATGCTTTGCAGGTTTAGACATAGAGAATACTAAACTATGAGAAAGCTAATGTATGGTAACCTTATGGTCCTAGAAAAGTGAATCACACCGAAAAAATAAAGTACTGAGCTGAGAACAGTGAGGGGGTAGGTGAGGGTGACGGTAACAATAATATATTCAAATACTATGAATGCGACAAAGTTTCTGATAAGAGACTTTAGAAGTGACCCACAGTTAAGAGTGTAGTGCAAAATGATCATGTCCGTCCTAAGATGTTGGCCTAAGTCTTTAATGATTCCCCTTTTGTCTACAAAATCCTTTAGGTGACGCTCCAATAAAACTTCGATACCTATGAGATAGAAGCTTACGATGGAACGAGAGACCCGGACCGCCACTTGGAATAATTTCAAAAACATGACGATGGCGTTCAACCATAATGAAGCCATGTTTTACCGCGTGATCTCCATGACCCTCAAAAGTAATTTTATGTATTACTTTAATGATTTGTTAAATGGTGGATCCATGATTTTGTAGGTTTTGCATCAATGAAGGAGAGCGACATTAGCATGACATCTTTATCAAATTAGAGGAGAATTTCTCAAGATCTACGTTAAACAATTACTCCATGCAATGAATACCCTGATAGATCTTGAAAAGACTCTAGCGGCCACATCACTTAATAGAGGACTTGAAAGAGAGGGCCACTATATATGCCGAAGTAGTGAGGTTCCAAGTGACAAAGAGGGCCAGTGTACATTTTTGCACGCACGGACTCATTGATTAGGGTAGATGATGCGAAAAAAAAGAGATTCAGTATACCCTTCTAACGTCAAACCTCAAGATCCAAAGACACCGTCGTCTGATCGAAAGCAGGGCTATAATATAAGGTCAAACGTCAACAAGAGGGAATAAAAAATTCACACCCATGACAAAGACTATATCCACCATATACGATAGGACCAAGGGGCGAACCATATCAACCATTTTGCAGCATGTTGGCACCTAACAATAAGAGGTTCAATCGTCATTTCTATTTTTACCATAATGATCATGGTCGTCCGACTGATGATTGTTGGCAGCTTATGTAAGAGATTCAACAACTAATCGATACTCGAGAAATAGTTCAGTTTGTGTTGTTAAGGAGGACGAGCGCCAGGATGATAAGACTATCATATGCTAAATAGATGGAAAGAGGGCATGAGAAAATGAGTGATGATTAGGGACACTTAAATTGTCTCTTCACCATCTCCAGAGGGGATACACTTTCAAGAGATACTTAGAGTGTCTCTTCTGTTTTAATACTATTATATAATAATATATATTATATATATTATACTAATGCTAATATATAATTATGTTAATAACGTAAGCCATGTCAGACACCCAAATCATGGATTCAGATATAAGTTCGGTGTACCTTGATGTGACTGCTTCACGAATGCGAGTGTGAGGGTTTGTAAATCCCAGACTTCTGTAGTCGAAGAACATCCTGCACAACACTTCATCAAAAAAAAGTTAGTGGGTTCACTAGACATTATTCTGGTAACGTACTTTAGTGCTTGAAGCAAGTGTTGAACTTCATCCACGCTCCAGTTTATACTAAAGATACTTGAACTATCTCTTAAATTTTGCACGTTTGATTCACATCTTCAAAGTTGATGTATGTAGGGTTATATAAAGGAGCTGAATATTATTGGCGGGTATTTTGATGTTGGTAAACATATTGGAGGGTTAATTTACTTTAGCCAATTTTTTTGCGAAAGTTTATTTAGCAGTGAAAATTGTAATTAATCAAGCGATTTTAGTGGACCATCTTCTTTGATGTGAGATTGGTTATGTTACAGGTGGACCATCTTATTTATTGAGATATCTCTTACAAACTTTACTTTGTATCCATTCCTCCTATACATGATGTATTGTTTTCATATAATACGCCAACTTTGTAAATTATAAAATAACTTGCAATTTATTTAGAGGTTACATCTACTTGGTTAATTAAGCATTATGTGATTCCTATTAAGTCAATAAAATATTGGCGGGTACGAGGTATGGAAGCTTCCATGCTTATGCAGAAGATGTGATTCATTCGAAAATTCATCATTGTGATTGTAGACAATTTATGACGCGATTTTACACATATTTAAAATCAAGGTACGTATTTTAAAAAATATTCATGAAAATGCAAATATAAGTCATAACTAGTGCATCTCCAACTTTTCTATATTTATCAAGAGTGAATTTTCTTTCAGGAAACGATGACGTATAGTTTTTAGCCTACCCATTCTCCATATCAATTACCGACAATGTCGAGTGGTTCATAATGACCTCGCTTATGTGGCACACCAGAACGAACGCCATATATGTGTCCGACCTCATTTTCTCGAATACTTCATCAACAATGTGTGACATATCTCCTTTTGCGACCACTATCTTCTATATTACATAGGGGAATTAAATTAAGCATTGTGCGGCAAACAAGGACTATTAAAATAAAGTGGATTCCCAAGTTACTATCTCGGAAATTTGAATAGTGTTGTATTTACAAGTGTACTTCTTATCAAAACCTTTGAAAGGTACTTGCCAATTGGTTTCTTTAAGCACCTTATATATCTATGCATCAATGATCTACCAAAGTACATGTGGTTTCTTAAAGCTAAATATGATTTTTTAACAAACATGCCATAATATAGTAGAATTGAGCATGATAGGCTACGACAAACATACCTGTAAATTAATTGTTACTTATTTCAAATTTTATAATTTACCTTGAAGTCAATGTTCTCTTCGTATGGTAGTGCCATTAACTAAGTCACACTAACATTAAACCTGTATGAGAACTTTGACTATGGTAAATATCATACTTTTGGTTCTTCCTGATCTTCTTGTATTTGTATTTGAAGGACCTTGTGGTATTGAGTCACTGCTACTAATTGTGTTGTTACTGTTTCACGTTCCCAACCTTGGTAATTAACATCTGCCTCTCCCAGTTGTGTTTGACTAATTAAATTACAATTGGGATACTAATCTGCTACTATCTATAACATGTACAACTTACGCTCATATTATAACCATATGAATTCATTTATTATAGGTTTACTTGGAGTGGTAATTTGTAGTCATCTGCAGTACCCCCGTAATCGGGTGTGGTAACTGTCTTGGTGTTGAAGTTTGTCTAATTCTCTTCGGCCTTTTTGTTGTTCTTCGAGCCAACGATTTCTTCCTTTTGTTACATCTCCGGTGTGCCAACACCCGTAAACCTTCAGAGCTTCCACCATTAACAATATATACAAAGGTTGCTTCTTCAGCCTCATTAAACAAGACCTCGCTCTCCACAAACTTTAATTTCAAAAAATGCTCATCATCCGATTTGTTTGCTGTATAGTGGCTGTGATTTTAATGGTTAAAATGACTACGCTATTTACATAATAAAAATGACCATGTGTTTTATTTAACCTACATTGCTTGCGATTTACATTCTCATATTACATGTGTTTCATACAACGTTTTACACTAAAATTACCACTGACTAGGCCATATCACCCAACATCATGACTACAGATATTAAAAAATAAAAACATATATATATTTAACGTCATCATCGTCCAGCTTGTCTAGCCTTTTCCCATGATTGTTGGCTTGCACTGTAGCCCCCATCATTTTTAGCATAAAGGTTTTATATCGGGCCTCACAAGATCATCCCATAAAGTAGTGTGCTCCATGATGCAGGGCTGTAAAAAGAAAAATGTGATTACATTAATCGCAACTTCTGTATACGTACATATCAATATGGGGTATCATAATCACAACTTAAACCGCAACAAAACCAATAACTCGATCGGGTGCCCCTATTTTAAAACATTTTTTTCAGCAACCGACTCAACTTCTCAATGATTGCTCTGGACCAAAATAGTTGTTCATTTTCAACATGTCTTCTAAAAATAAAAAATAATAATGTTACTCATAATGAATAACAGTAACAAACTATTATTATTACTAGAAATAACAATAATAAAATTGTTACTCCTATAAAAAAAAGGTTAGTAGTAATGTTATTCCTAAAAAATAAGAACACAATACAAAAAATATTTCCGAAACATGGACATGATAAAACTAAAACTATAATATATTTTCTTTATTTAGAAAACAAAAAATATAATCAGTAGCTTGTGTAATTTTCGGTAACTTTTGTTAATATTTTTAGTTGTTTAGATTAACGAAAATAATTCTTATTATTCATTTAAAAAATAATAATCATGTTACCCATATGATGACAGTAAGTTACTCGTATAACAATAATAAAACTGTTACTTGTATTGTTACTCGTATAACAAATGTTAGTAGTAATATAATTCCTAAAAAGAAAAAGAACAAAATACAAAAAATATTACCACAACATGGACATGATAAAACTAGAAGTATAACATGTTTTCTCCAATTAGAAACAAAAAAGATAGGGTCACTATCTTGTGTTATTATCTATTGAAACCGATTAATTTAATTGAAACATTCGTTAGTCAAAGTATTGTGTTTTATTGTTGCTCTCTTATCAACCTGAATAATCACAGTAGAAACAAACTCACACATACATGTATAATTGAAAATTAATACCTTATTTCAGTGTTACAAATCTAGGATGCGTTCGATACTCTGAATTTCTTTTACCAAGATCTATCAACTCCTTAGGACTAATACAATATGGTATATTCTTTTGATACCATACATGCCAATACAATTCGCTGTTTCTAATCCAAATATGTCACAATCCAACACCCGAAGAAAACAAGGAAAAAGTTAAAAATATGATCCCTACACATTGTCTTCACAATAGTTTAAGCTTTAGTTTAAATCACTAATTATTATTCTAAAACGAAAATTTTAGTTTTTCTCTTTTTCATCATGATTCGGATAAACTAGTTCACCCTTGAAATTGAAGGCGAGAACCGAATAAGAACCGTTGGTTCATTAATGGCTCGTTTAAGTAGTTGATGGTTCATGAATAATTGTTTAAGTAGTTGTTGTATTGATAAGGGTTATCAGAGTGAGAAATATTATTTTTGAAGCTGTGTGAACTCGCGATTTTCTTAAATAGTTTGTTGAAGAAAGCTTCATCTAAATTGGTATTCTATCATTTAAGGTTGTTATTCATGTTCGACTCAATAGTTGTCATCCGTAGTAGCTTGTTCACCAATAAAATTTTGATGTTTTTGTTATTATTCGAGAAGATAGGTTGATTTAGTATCGCGGAATAACCATTTAGAGCCAGTTTGAATTCTGATGATTACCCTGGGTTTTGCGATTGGGAACTATTTAGGAAAGAGTAATCCAAAATGTCAAATAAGTTTCTGAATGAGTAAGCTCTCTTGGAAATGACCTTGGTTTTCATTGGGGAAAAGATTTATAGGTACAGAACCTCTTCTTCCTCTTGATCTATAAATGATAAAGAGGCTTCTTTTTTCTTGTAAACCCGGCATAGTACTATTTATCTAACTAAAATGGTCCGAGAATAACAGATGAGAATAACATTAGATTACACAATATTGTATGTTTAAGAGTTATATATCAAGACGATGTGGTAAAAATAATATACAAGCAAAAAATTCTGATTAGGCCGGAAATATGTATATAAATGAAAGAAAATATTAAATTTTATTGTCTTTCAAAACTTTTGTTTTATTTTTGCATCCCCTAATTAAAGATAAAAATAAATGTTGCGGCATATTAGTACACTTTGTTTTGTGCACTAAATGTCATAACTTCATAAAACTCTGATGAAAATTAAAGACTAAATCCTGAAGCACTGTTTGGATTTAGACGGGAAACAGTGGTAGAAATAGATGAACAATAATAGCAAAGAAAGAAAATCTTATATTTGTAGGAAAGATTAAGATCAAAGTCTGCGGCTTTTCTTGGACACTATTTAGGTAAGGAGAAGATAAAAAGTTTATACTATTGAAAAAGAAAAAACATGTTATGTAATTTATGACGGTGATATAAAATTCATCCAGCTATGAGAAGCTTCAATCAACAAATAGTTTTAGAAGGAAAATACTAAATTTTATTTTAGAAAACATTAAAGAGCAAGAATATCCTTCTAACGACAATTAAAATAGTAACCTAAAGACATGATGCAACATGAAGTTGTGATATAAACTTAGCTTGTTCCTATATGAGCAATTAAAAATATGTGATCCATGTTTAGCAATAAAATTGCCGTGTTTACCACAAATAAAGAAAGATGATCATCCACCACTACACATGCCCTAAAACACAAACTTTGAATATTAGCACAAACATATTTGGCACATTGAAAGAGAAAATGCTAATTATATGCATCTAAAGATAAAGAAATGGGAAACACATAGTATAACTTGTAAGGGAGTGGTCAACGAGATGCTCATTCAGGTACCCAACAAGCTAAGCACACAAGAGATGATTTGGTACTTAAGAAAATGCCCATTCCTCATGAGATTTGAATGTCGGTCAAACTCTAATGACATAGTAGCTTATGGGTCTGAATATTTACAATATTATTTCCCTTGTTTTAAATTTCCTGTTATAAGTGAGGCTACATCGTGAAAGAATTAAAGCTAGGTTACATTATGGTGTTTAACATTAAACAAATATAGGTCTGAATTATAAAGACTATACGCTTTAAAAAACAAAACAATAAAACTCAAAGTGTATACATCAAACAAATTATATTGATGAAGAAATCACTAAATATAAATTCAAATTCTCTCTCCACGTCCAAAAGATAGTCATAAAAAATATAACAATTTCTGAAAGTAAGTTCGCTTTAAGGACCAGTTGACAAAACCTTTGGAAAATAAAACATGACTTCATTTGTACTTTGAAATGACACTCAACATATATATGGTATTCTAAGTTCATTGTACTTGCACCATAGTAACAACATATAAAAAATAACATAGTTGATAAACCGTAGGATTTGAACCAATGACTCTCGCCGTATGAAAGCGATACTCTAACCGCTGAGTCAAGTAGGTCAAGCTGAGTCAAGTCAGATAAAATAGACCCCTATAAGAGAAAGTCGCGCAACCAGAGTTTCCCTTATTATACAAGGGGGGGGGGAGCGCTAAGAAAGAGAAAGCGTTATCACTATACGAAATGAAGCAGCGGCTAGCACGCTAAGATCAACCACTTGGAGAACGTTGAGCCTTTCTTTCTCGGTCGTTTGTATTAATATAAGTGGATTCCGATTCATGCGGTCGTTCTCTGCTGCATTGGTGTTTTCACTCCTCCACGTGTAATTGGTATTCATTTCTCTATTATTTTTCCAATGCTTTTCAAAGTAGAGAAAGTTAACAAAATATGAACACTCCGATTATGTCATAATTATGAGGCGCTTCAGGCTCTCTTTCAATATCTCATCAAAACCATTTGAAACCGCATGCGGATATCCTTTATTTATTACCATCTTTCTGTAAAAACAAATAATCGGTTATCACTCTTACTCATCATAGCAACTCCCAAATCTGCATTACTTCTAAAAACATTTTAACAAGTAAGCCAAATTGATACAAAACTAACTATAATATCCACAAAAAATAAACAAGTACAACAACAATCATAGATTATGAAAGAAAAAAAGTACATGAAACTTAATTCACAAGTGAAGAAGGTAGCAAAGACCTGAATGACATTGTGCTTAATGGAATCCAAAGTTTGATTTTAAAGCTGCAGGAGATGCATGTGCGATGAAAGTGACGATGATATTTATCTACATAACTACGTACAATCATCGACAATCGAGGAATTGTTGAATTAGAGGGAGGTAAGTTGATGGAAATGAATGAAATGTAAAAGAACATAAGATAAATTGGACCTCACAACAATTGAAGTTCCAATGTAAACTAGTTCTGGATCATTAAGACTAGATGGAATAACAACAATAGAGAGGAGATGTCATCGACAAAGAAATAGACTCTAGCCAACCTTCGTGCCTCGCTCTTTCTATACGCAAATCCAGACCCAGTCCGTCAAAAGAACGTTGTCAGAAAGAGAAAATAATCCATCTAAGAATAACATGTTTGGTGCATACGGTTAAATAAAAAAGAACTTATTTTGCTAAAGATTATTTCTATCGAAAAAAAATAAAATTTATCTTATGGAATTAGACCAACTAAGACCTATTAAACCAAAATTTATAATTATTTTGTGCATCTTATGAGAAAAACCCCTTAAATATAAAACCATGGTTTTCAAATATTTAAGATTTTAAGTCAATTAGTTAAGTTAAAAAAACTATTCAATACACTTCATTATGCAAATATTAACCTGGATAGATTAAACAATCTATATTATTGAAATTCAATATAAATTCATCATATTCTAAAACTTTAACATAAAACAATAATTTTATTTTCTGATATGAAAATGAATATAGTTTATAAATTTTATATATTCTTTTAGGAGGGGCAAGTTATAATCTTAAAATTACAGAGATTCTTACATTAATAGATAATTTTAAAACTTGGGATGTTATGCATTAGAAGTTAACATTAAGATAAATAAATATTTTATATTTTTCAATATTAGAGTATAAATATAAGCTTTATTACCGGATTCTAACAAAACGACGAGGTGCTGGTTGCAATTTTGTCATATAAAGCTACATAAAATTTGTTTATCGACTTCAAAATATAGTTTGTATGTTTTAATTACCAAGGCAAAATATGTCTCTTTTTTTATATTTGTACGTTGGCTAAAAACACTTGAATCATGACATTTTGATGGAGGCTACCCAACAAATCTGTGAAATTTTTTATAAGAAAGAAAACTAAAACAAATGGAGAAACATCTTTTTGAAAACACTTTGGCTAATCTCGATTTTGGTTGTTTTACTATGGAGCTCAAATATTCGGGTGAGAGAAGCCGGAGTATCTAAACAGCCTGAATCCGGCAAGAAGCCGGAAAAGTATCTCGATTTTGTGTTTATGATGACTTCGAAGCACTTGTTGCTGTTATTTGACGATCCACGTTGCTTATTTCTACCGAAATCAAGTATTTAGTATCAACAGTTGGTATGTTAGTTTTTGGGTTTATCGTCGAACACTGTAGTGTCTTAGGTTGCATGTAATGTTTGTGCGTGTTGGGATGTATATTAGATGTGTTTTAGGTGGTTGTTTGTTGGTTTTGGTGTTGTTTCCATACTTCCCAGACCCCTGCAACATGCATGTAAAAAATAGAACAATTCGCGTCCTACATGTGTGTTGTAGTACAATTCGCATCTTTTTGTCATATAGGAATGCAAACAATTCGCATCTTCATCAGTTTTACAGTTTGCACACAATTCGCATTCTCATTGCAATTATAATCCATATAATTCGCAGTTTATATGTGCAAACAATTCACAGGCTATCGTGAGAGTTGTTTGGAACTACAAGATGATAGAGTTCCTTTGTGGGCACAATTCACGTGCAGCTGATGATTTGTGTTTTTGCAGGAAGTATGACAACAAAACCAAGCTATTACAGGTCAGGATTGGTGAGCCTTCTGAAACTCTGAAAGAGTACCGTATTACTGCTGCCCACATCGAAGGTGCAAGAAACACACCCTTCTACATGCTTTTGAAAGCGGCGTTCTACCTCCGGAATTTGGCAGAGCTTCCGAAGAAGAAGATTTATTCGAACATTCAGTGGGTTCTAGAGATTTTCTTGGTCGATAAAGACGCATTCTGATTTGAGTTAAAATTTGTGAAGCTAACGACGGACAATGTAAAGGTCATTTTCAGGCTGAAGCACGACACAAAGGAAATGCCTTTAACAGAAGCCGAAGCATTCCACAACAGATACGTAAACGGGGAGGAGAACGAATCAAAGATGATAAAAAATACTTCATCGGTAAACGTCGAGGATGATAGGTCCGACCAATAGTATAACCATCACGAACACCATTTTAAAGGTACATGTAAATGTAGTTTATCTTATAACTAGGATGCTGAACTTTACTAACATAGCATGGCTTGGTAGGTTTTACAAGAAGGTATAGCAAGCGCCATCAACGAAGGGGGGAGCATGAGTTGGAGAATGTTGCACGGTTGTTGATACTGTTTTTGTGCTCAACCCTATTCTACTCGGTATCTGGAGATATAATGAGTTGGAGTTTGCTTTGTTTTATTAAAGAACATAGCATAATAAACGATTACGACTGGTCCGGATAAGTAGTGTTGAAGCTTCTCCAGTCTATCAGGAGTTGCTTACAAATCAAAAAATATGATAGAGTTGTCCGCTGCGTCGCACTTCTAATTGTAAGATTGATTTATTCGATCCAAATATTAGTTATATACGGAGCATCTTGATGATAATACTTCTCCCGATGCAACCCTTCGTCATAGAGCACTCAAAAATTGGGCTAGAGGTCGTAAAGCCAACCTTGATCCGAATAGTGATTCACCAATGCCGATCGAGACATCCCAATAGGAGGCCGAAGACGAGGAAGACGATAGTATGAGTGACACGATTGGTAATTTTGTCCTTAAACACATACATGATACTCCTAAAAAGTCTGGATATATAGGAAGATCAAAGCGATTGAAGACGTATACGATAAGAACAAGTAGCAGCGGAAGATCGACAAACAGGCAAAAAAAGTAAGTAGGAAATTGAGCCTTACGTAAACGTAGATTTAATCGCTTTAATCAACACGAAATATGTTATAATACGTGTGCTATTACTTTTTCATCTTGAAGCATTAAGGTTGAAGATATCGGAGCTTGAAGCACAACAAATCCGCAATGCTCTCTCTCATGCCATTTTCCAGATTCGAAGGTTTGCAAAGGAGAAGGAACCGGAGCTACCTGCATAGCCAGCACAAACGGCCTCCACTGAATTGCAGGCACTTATGCCATCTAAAATATAGGATAAGGACCCAAATCGAGAGGGGAAAATTCAGAGGAGAAGGACGATGATGGGAATCATTCCCCCGTACCAGTACCATCTGTTATACCCGAGAAGGACGATACAAATGATTGTCCTGCGGAAATGGTGGTTTTAGAAAAAGAGATACACGAGCTATCTGAATAAAGACCAGAAGATTTGTTGGTCACCACAGAGACAGACACCACGGAGAGACAAACAGTCAAGTCTCATCCTACACAGGAGGCACCGACACGTCTGAGTCCTCCAAATAAGAACGAAAGACATGAGTCTCTTACGAATGACCGAAGCTCGTACCTCGCATGCCAGAGGAAGTAGGCTGCCAAGAATACAGAGCTAAGGACGTAGACGCTCGTGAGAAAGAAGTGGCAGTGGAAGAATCTGGACTTACAGACGCATAAAGCTGTGAAGATGTAAGTTGATCTGAAGTACACTAAGATTCAAATATGTTAATATATTGTTGCGATGAAATTTTATACTAATGAATATTATTGTATAGACATTCAAACAAAATTAGGGTAATTATTTAAAACAATCCGAGGTTTTCTCTTACTAACAATTCGTGTACTGTTATGCTCTATTTTTACACAATTTGCTATATGTTCACTTATAACAAAATCGCATGACTGTTACGCCTGTCCATACAACTCTCAGGATGTCATGAGAGTTGTTTTTTGTTTTATTACATTAGGGTATCAAACAACTCTCAGGTTATCATGACCGTTGTTTGCAACTCAGAGTATCGTGATGCCTGATACAAATTCCTTTTTTGTTTTGTATTTTTTATGAAACAGCAGGCCAATAGACAACACCCATAAAAAGAACAACCAAATCAACAAAAACAACAACAAAAATACCTAGCAGAAGAAGAATAACCAGAACAACAACACCCACAAGAAGAACAACAACATGATATTCAAGGAGAACAACAACAACAACACCTAGCCGAAGAAGAAGAAGAAGAAGAAGAACAACAAAATCAACGAGAACAACAACAAAAATCATCTAGCCTTGGCAAAGAGAGAAAGGCTAACACAGACCGAAGATGCACAAGATGTAGCTCCGGAAGAGTCAGATGTTGTCAATCTTTGTAAGAAGTCGGAACTACTTAGTCAGGGAGAAGCACCAATAGAAGACCAAAAGCGAGACAGAGATGTACTTGAAAAACAAAAAATGGCCTACGCAAAGTCAGAATCACTAAGCCAAACTGAAATTATAGGACCAGTACTGAATCAATCGAAAAATATAGAAGCGAAGCTCTAGACTCGACCGATACGTATAATAAGACAGTACATTTACCAAATGTATCTATTGACGGTTTTTACACTCAAGTTTCACAGACATTTTTAAATGAAATTGATAATGTTGAGTATGATATTTTAATACAACGGTCTTTGGAGAATATTTCGGAGGATGTGATAAATGATTTTTGTCGACGGGATCTGGAGATTATGCCGGAGCAGTCAATGGCATTGGTTGTCGTCGACCGTTCGAGGAGCAAAGTCAATATCGTAATCTCCCAGCTCCACTGACCACTTGGTCATTCTGCTTGAAATGTCTGCCTTTTGAAGAACATTTTTCAAAGGAAAAGACGTCTGAACGATGATCGAATGAGACTAAAAGTAGGGCCTCATTTTCCTAGCAGCAATTACCAAGGCTAGTGCTAGTTTTTCAAGTTTCAAATATCTTTTTTCTGCATCAATTAAGCTTTTGCTGATATAGTATACGGGTCGAGGATAATTATCCACCTCCCTTACTAGCACTGCACTTAGGGCACACTCGGAAACTGCCAGGTATATGTAAAGCGTCTCTTCATCAACAGGTTTAAACAAAGTTTTGAGGGAGGATAAGTGCTTCTTAATTTCATCAAATTCCTGGTCGCACTGGGGAGACCAATTAAAATCTTTTGCACCTTTCAAATTTTGATAAAACGGGGCACACCTATCCGAAGACCTTGAGATAAAACGGTTTAGAGTAGCCAACCTCACTGTCAATCTTTGTACTTCTTTAATATTCCGGGGATGATCCATTTGCAACAAAGCATTAAGCTGGTCTGGATCTGGCTGTATCCCTTTCTCACTTATCACATACCCCTAGAATTTTCCGGACTGCACTCCGAAAACACACTTCTCTCGGTTTAATTTTAAATTTACTTTCATTAAATTGACAAAAGTTTCATGGAGATCTGACAAATGTATCTCTTTGTCCACACTCTTTACCATTTTATCGTCGATATAAACTTCCATATTTCTTCCAATTTGATCAGCAAAAACCTTGTTTACTAACCTCTAATAAGTAGCCCCAGCATTCTTTAATCCAAACGGCATCACATTGTAACAATGGAGGCCCTTATCAGTAACAAACATAGTATGTTCTTGATCCTTCAGATCTACAAGAATCTGATTGTACCCGGAGAAAGCATCCATGAAGGATAGTAACTTGTTCCCAGACGTTGAGTCTACTAACTGATCGATTCGGGGAACTAGATATAGATCCTTCAGCCAAGCTCTGTTGAGATCTGTAAAATCGATGCACATACGCCACTTTCCATTTTTCTTCTTTACCAACACCGGATTGGCTGTCCATAAAGGGTATTGAGATTCCTTTTTGTTCCCCCATCTTAGTAAGTCGGTCAACCTCTTGAACTATGATATCAGCTTTCTCTTTAGAAAAATCTCTCCTCTTTTGCACAACGGGTGTTATATCCCTCCGGACGGATAACTAGTGTGATATAATATATGCTGGTACTCCGGTTACATCAGCATTGCACCAAGCAAAAACATGCTGATGGTCTTTCAAAAAAGTTGACATTTTGCCATTTAATTCTGATGTCATCTTGGACCCGATCTTGACACTTTTTCCTTCAATCAGAGAGTGAGTTTCAACTTCTTCAATAGGTATTAAAACTCCAGGGTTCTCTCTGGGGTCATAAATTTCACCCTCTCCCCCAGAGGGCCACTCAAACTGCTAATCCTCACTGATCCAAACTGCCCCCAACGTTCGAGGGGCCAGTGTCGTTGCATAACACTCCCTTGCCACCTTCTGACTGCCCGAGAGAACTCCCACTTGCCCTTGTACAGCGTATTTCAAACATTGGTAGACTGTTGACGCCACAACATGTATCCTAGAGACCCAAGACCTCCCCAAAATGGCATTGTAACAAGTGGGACAATCCATTACGATAAAAAGTATCCTTACCATCTTCTTAAAAGGGCCTTTACCTAACAAAACCTCCTCCTCAAACTCCCCGATCACATTTGCTGAGCTTCCAGTGAAACCCACAATTGACCTGTTCGAACACTGAATTACTACTGGGTTCTTTATTTGTTTGTAGGAATTTAAAAAGATGATATTGGTTGAACTACCGGTGTCCACCAAAATTTTCCTTATATCATTGCCCCCAATGGATGCTCCTATTACAACAGCATCTTCATGGGGACCAGCTATGTCACCTAAGTCATCCTCATCGAAACAAATGAAGGGAAATGGGATTTCTGATTGATAGGAACTCATGCTTCCTTCCAGTTAGGTAGCTAGAGTATGAACATGCCTCTTTCTCGAAGAAGCCGTTGGTGCAGTCATGGTGTCTCCCCCAAATATTATAAATGACTCGAAAATGTTGATGAGGCCGGACACCGTCTTGCAATGCTCTGTGATAACATCCACCTTGTTTCGAGTTGGATCAAGATCCAAATATTCTGATTCTACATCAAACCTTTCAATTATCACCATAGCCACATCCGCAGCCGATGTTCCTGCATTGTTCGGGCCAATCCGATGAGCATTGTCAGGCATGTTTCCACTTCTTCTTTTAACATAAGCCCCCCAACTTCGCTCTCTCAATCAAATTCTGCACTTCTTGTTTCAATTCAATGCAATCTTCAGTGGTATGACCAATATCATGGTGATACTGACAAAAACTATTATTTCGACTTTCCCTGAGATATTGTAATGCAGCCTGCTTTCTGAAATGGACTTCGTCTTTCGTATTATCATAAATGGTGGCTACATTTTCTTTTAATTCAGCGAACCACTCCGGTTGAACCCAAGGTCCTCGCATATTTCTAGATTGCTGGCTTTGAGCTGGTGCAGCCGGGTGGGACTGAGCCTTGGCCCTGTTTTGACCCTGTCCGGCTTCCTTGGCTTTATACCCGGACTGATTCAGGTTTTGATTTGGTGTAGCTGGGGCAGATCTCACTTGCCGGTGCACTCTGGTTTCCTTTGTTTCATCCACCTTAATCTGTTTGCCGACCTGATTCAGTAAACCTCCCCATGTGATGGCCTTTTTCATGGTTACTAAATCAGCCAAATTGCCAGGGTTCAAACCCTGCCTCAGAGAAGCTATTGCCACTTGTTCAAAGCAATGAGCTAATCCATTTTTGGTGTTCACAAAACGACTTATGTACTCCTTCAAAGATTCATTTGGTTCTTGGGCAGAATGGATAATAGTGTCTCAATTGCCCTTTACTTCTTTACTTCCAACGAACTGCCTTTGGAAAGCCACCCAAAAATGTCGAAATTCCTGATGCAGCCTTGTGGCAAACTGTGGTAATAATTCAGAGCACTCCCTGTAAAAGACTGGGAGAATGCTCGACATAGTAGCTTATCATCATCATCATCAAAGTTCATCATATTTTTTTTGAATTACTCCAGATGGTTATCCGGATCTTTACTACCATCATGTTTTTCCATCTTTGTGTTGTCAAACCTCTTAGGAAGGTTTCCGGACAGTATCTTGGAGGACAATGGAGATTGCCTCCAATTGCGGCCACGACTGAAAACAATATCTTTGTTGGGAATAGCAAATATACCTGGCTCATTATGAAAGGCAAAAGGATCCATTAGTAATCGGTCTACGTGCCTCGGGCCATGGCCATGACTATGAGACGACCCTTTACCCAGATGCCTCTTCAACCTTCCATGCATGTCCCTTTTTCTTGAGTATTGTTTAACCAACTTCCGTTTCTTCTTAGAACGACCTTCAGCACTACTGGATGACATGGATTCTTCGACTCCGTCTTTGTTTGAGGAGCTGCTGGAAGATTCTGAGTCTGATTTTGAGCTCTCCATCAGTTTAGACCGGTGAGACTTCTTTGAGCTAGCATGAGTCTTTTTAGTGCTCACATGGGTTTTTGATGGCTCATGCTCTCTTCGATTGTCAGTATGGTGAACTGCTGACACTTTAGATTTTTCTTTCACACCCAATTCTGTCCTTTTTGCAGCCCTCAAGGCTTCTATCTCAACTTTTAGTCTATCTCGCCCCTTGATGGTATATTCATCATTTTATCCCACCACTTCTGCCAAAGCTGGTCGTATTTCCTGCTCGTCCGAATTCATCCGAACTGATCTTTCTTGATGGTTTCGAATGCTTGATTCAGGCACCTTCTCCTCCCACTGTGGTCGCCAATTTGGTGTGGATAATTTTGGTTTCATGGTAATTTCGTCAGGAGTTTTGTGATGTTTTAAGGGTATTTAATGTTTGGGTAGTTTGTAGTGAGATATTAGAGCTGCCTAGTTGGATTAAATGTTCATTACCCTCATTAATGAAAGTGGTTGGGTATTTCTACCCTTAATTGTGGGCCTCATTGGTTTTTGGGTCAAACTCATGAAACCGGGTCGAATTCAAAGGCCTATTAGTTTATTAAGCAGGTTGATAATTAGCTTAGTCATAAAGTGATTAGTTCTTAAAACTTTAGTCCTGTTCGGATGGTTTAGTGGGTGGTTTCTGTCCGAAATTCCCCTGTCCGGTTTCCACAATGAGTGGTGAGAAAATCCGGACTCATCACAAACAACTCTCAGGAAAACCCCAGATTTGTTTGCAAATCAAGTATTTTATCACTCAAGCATGCACAAAATGTAAACAATTCGCAATAGCACCTGAGATTTGTTCTCAACTCTTGGATTTCCTGAGAGTTGTTTGCAACTCTTATATTATCCGACAGTTGTTTGCAACTCGTATATTTTCAAAGAGTTGTTTGCAACTCTCAAGAAACCTTGACAGTTGTTAAAAAAATTTGCATCTTCTTCGTGATATATCATCAAACAATTGGCATATTCTCTGTTAATAACCATAAAACAATTCGCATATTT
Source organism: Limnanthes douglasii subsp. nivea (assembly GCA_036936605.1). NCBI lineage: Eukaryota > Viridiplantae > Streptophyta > Magnoliopsida > Brassicales > Limnanthaceae > Limnanthes > Limnanthes douglasii. Next base: position 293,906,861 of record JAUPFV010000002.1, read on the forward strand.
GTCGGGAATGCCTAGATAACTAAAATTCATAATCTACACATGTTTCATGTTCAAAATAAGCATCTAATACACTAAAAAAATCACTATATAACTATTTAAACAAGGATTAACGACATAGACTAACATAATAACAAACAATCGCTCCAAAAAAAAAACTCAAACAAGATTTACTAACAACCAAAATAGTAGAATAACACCTATTCTAACTCGGAACTTCAAGAAATAACCTCGAAATCAGTAGTTAAACACAATTACCTAAAAGCAACATGTAAAATCAAAACAAGAGGCATTCCAAAAAACTCGAATAACGTGTGATCAACTCTTGTACGTAGATTGCAGTAGTTAGTTGAATTTTGTAAACAACTTACAAATATATACAGACCTTTAACTCTCCGATCACCTGAAATTTGTAGTTTCTTGGTGGTTCATGGTGGTTTGTAGGGTTAGGTGGTTAGAGCGACTTTAACAATTCAAATCTTTAAAAGATAGAAAAGGGGAAGAAAACAGAAATTTCTGCTTATATAGTGGGTTGAGTGTAATGTGAGTATTAAAATAATATTAGGTATTAAGTGGTAATTATGTAGTTTGAGATGGGTATGAAGAGGTAATAAAACCAAAGTTGAGTACTAGATGATCATTTAATAGTTGAGTGGGTACTTTAGATGCAATTTCCGTTAAAACAATAAAGAATGAATTAATATTATAGAACTAAAGGAAGGAACAATAGCTAAAAGAATGAAAATAAAAAAGTAAGTATTAAGAAAAAAGGCAAGAAAAAGGGAGAGAGTTTGTCCCTAATTTGGAGAGAAACTCTCTCCAAACTCTATCTTTATTAGTGCCACTGTTTTTGTTTCTTCTTCTAATCTTTAAATTAACACATTAATTTTTATCATTTACTATAAGAACCCTTTTTCCCTTAAGCTTGTTTGTTATTCCGAGGCAATCAAATATTTTTTCAGTTGTAATCGGTTCTCTCTTTAAAGGACTCTTAAGACGTCTCGTTATGTCTTTCTTTTCTAATAGTAGGCGGTGTTTTCTGCTTTAAACATTTTCCTCGCCAACATTTAAAATTCAAGTTTGTTGTATTCATAGCCTACTAATGTTACTCCCATGTCATTCCCAGTAAATCATAGTATATATCTGGTAAAAAAAAAAATTTTGTATGTCTGATGTCTTACGAGTCATTCTGGTAGTGGCGGTAAGGGTCCAACACTTTTCTTTTAACTACCATGTACTTTCAGCCTAGCTAAAAATAGGGTCTTACACCTGGTAAAATCCAAAAAATTGTCATTGCATTTTTCTTTGTTGATTTATAGATCCGTGGAGGACGCAGCTCAATACTCTTTGAATGATCTTGTGATCTGGATCAGATCCTCAGTGACAGTTAGTATACGTCATGATTTTTTGGTTAACCGCAATAGTCATGGTTTTTTCGGTTTCAGATACTTGCTACAGTTATGGTAGTTATTCATCGATTTAATGGAGTTTTCATGACTCTCTAAATAGTGGTGGCTACTAGTTGGTATGCCGAATATTTTCAATGGCTTCATTTGTTTTCCATAAAAACCCTAATTCGGGCGCTTTGAAGATTAGACGAATTTGGATTATGGGCCTCTGGATCAAGTTCATAAATTACAGGTGTCACTGCTGTTAACGTATCTTTACACAATGGGCTATCTTCTCTCTTACTTGTGTTTGACCGGTAGATCTTGCCCCCGTTTAACCCAAGCTTTTTAACTTTGTTGTCTTTTGTTATCTGATTTTAATGCCATTTTGATTTGTATTCGGGAAAAGTCTCGATTTATGTATCTCAATGTTTATTCTGTATAGAGAGTTATGCTCCGAAGTTTATGTCATACATATTTTTTTATTAATTTACAATTTTTTATACCAAAAAATAAAAATTAACTATTTTTTTTAGCAGAAGGATAAAATATTATTGATCAAAAAGACATAAAGCCAGAAATTACAAAAGTTGAGGTATCTAAATGTAAGAACTAACAAAAAAAGTTATGGAAAACAAAATTTTCAAGATAAAAATTGGAAATGCGCCAAAATTTGGTCTTCCCTCCCAAATGAGAGCTTAGACCAAAAAAGAAACAAATTCATCATATCCAACAAGAATCGAACGAGATAATGTTCAAATCCAACGCAACCACCGGTTCTTTTTTTAACCAAAATTCTTTTGACAAAACAGAAGAAGACAGGAGCACATTGTAAAGCTCTGTTCTCCCCAAGAAGTAGCTCCAGTTATCATTATCTTCAAGCAATCTTCAGCTTCCAACCTGAAAAAGAACTCAAATGCAAACAAATACAAAAGAAGCTAGGAAAAGACTAATCAAGATTTATGTAATCAAGGCGAAGACCTTCGAGGAAGACAATGGCCAGAAGGTTTGATAGGGCATTATAAAGATTGAAGGTTTGTTTTTGTTTGCATTTCAGAGCCCATTTCGCAATCCATTCTACGGCTTGGTTCTGGACTCTTGAAATGTGCTTTATTATCATCTTAGAGCGAATCAATGTTTTACAATCTATAAGAAGAGAATCAATAAACCATGTAGCATTTCTATCAGCTAGAAGATTGATTAAAAGCAAGTTGTCCGATTATATATCAACATCAGTCCATTTGTTTTGGTAGTAGATCAACAAACCTTCGCGCAATGCTCTGGACTCGGCAAGCAAAAAATTGAGCTTACCGAAGATCATACCAGTACCTAGAATTATATCACCATCACCATTTATGATAAGAATACTTCCGCTTGACTCTTCGTTATGAATGCAAGCTCCATCAATATTCATTTTTAATCTTCATTTACAGGGGCGATCCACTTCAGGTATGTTGGTTTTTTTTATTCTGTTTTTAGTAGATTTGCAGCCTAAGAAAGTTCATACGATAAGAGACTTGGACCAGTGTTTAGTATTAATGTTGTTTGATATGCCAATGCCTTTAATAATATTAATGATCCAGACAATTGAATTTTTAACATTAGCTTGCTTGCTTTTGAATTTATAGTTGTTTCTGTTTTACCAAATAAACTAACAGATGATCTGAGGGATTAGAAGAGTGATATGAATTTTATTTTTTGAAAACAAGAACCAACATCTAATCACATAAGTTATAACCATAAATTTATTGATTATTATCTTGAACAAACAACCAAAGTAATTCCATATTTGTCACAAAAAATTGTAGCTCACAAAAAGATGATTTGTGTCTTCACAAATGTTACAAAACTGGCATTTGGAGGCTATACCAAAGTGTCTTTTCATTAATATTGAATCAATAGGGATAAGGTTTTTAATGATTTTCCAACAAAGAAAGGAAAACTTCTTGGGAATGAATGAGCTCCTGATTTTCTTAAAGATGCTGGATTACGAATGTAGAGTTATAATGTTTTCCCACGTAAGCTTTGTATTGAAATTGTTATCAATTAAGAGCCTCAAAATCAGTGAGTCTTCTTTTTTAGTATTAACTTTAAAAGTATTGATGAGGTTGATTCTTTCCTTGGGCAGGAAGCCTTCCATAGCCTTGATATTCCATAAATTATTTCTCCAAAATGTATTGACCTTAGCATCTAAATACCAGCTTATGTTTTTTATTATTGCTAGAATTAGATATAGTAGAAGATTGTGCCAAGCATCCACCCAGAAATCTATCTCTCATTTTCCAAGAATCCACTATAAGTTCCTTCTGTTGATCTTTGATTCCTGTTAATATTTTCAAAACTAAAGAACCAGGTTTAGTCACATTAACTTTTAATGGATGAATATTTTTTCAATATATGTTGTGCATTATGTTGGACAGAAAACAAGAGTTTTTTCTTGAAAATAAACCAAAGCTTTTGTGAGATGGTTTGTTGAATATCATCGAGTTTTCTGATGCTCATCCCTCCCTCTCCAAAAGGCTTACAAAGAGAGTTCCAAGAGGCCTAGTGAATTGTGTTTACAGTATAGTTGGATCTCCAAAGAAATTTGTTGAAGGTAGTTTCAAGTTTCTTAATGATGTTTTTTGGCAACATACTATTTTGCATCGAGTGATAGGTTATAAGAAGTAAAACATGAGTTAGCAGAGACAATCTTCCTCCATAAGAAAGGCATTTATCTTCCCACTCTGTAATCATGTCATTCACTTTATCAAGGATTGAGTTGAAGATTATTTGTTTTGTTTGTTTAAGACGAACAAAAGTACATCCATTCATGAGATGTTTTAAATATTTTTAAAGAGATTTATATTTTACACTGATTTCTCAAATCCTTTTTTTCGCATCTATCATGTGTCTCGTTTCGCATCTAGCATCTAGCATCTATCATAGTTGGCATGATATCTCATCTATCATAGTTGGTCTTGTTTCGTATCTAAGATCTATTATAGTTGGTTTCGCATATACCAATACAAAAATTAAAAAATGTTTCGCATCTAATATCTATCATAATTGGTTTCGCATCGACCAATACAAAAATTAAAAAGATTTTACATCGTTTTCTTAATAGTCGTCTTCTTCGTTATACTATAAAAATTAAATATTAAAAAGTTCGTTTATTTTAAACGGTAACTCGGAAAAAAAATATGAAAATATCGTTGTCTTTGTTTTTTTAAGACAAACAAAACTAGATCCATTCATGATATATTTTGAATCTGTTTTAAAAAAAAATATATTTTACAATGGTTTCTTATTATGGTTTATCATTATATGCTTTCTCATCTTTTATATGCCTAATTTCGCATCTAGCATCTAAGATCTATCATAGTTTGTCTCACTTCGCATATAGCATCTATCATAGTTGTCTAGTTTCGCATCTAGCATCTAAGATCTATCATAGTTTGTCTCACTTCGCATATAGCATCTATTATAGTTGTCTAGTTTCGCATCTACCATTATACAAATTAAAAAGGTTTCGCATCTTCTTTGTAACAGCCGTCTTCTATAAAAATTAAAAATTTCAACGTTAGTATCTTTTAAACCATAACTTTAAAACTTTACGTTATTATTGGGTCTTAGATGATAAGTACTTGAGTGAAATGGATCTTTATAAAAAAAATACTGGAAAATATGAGTAGTAAGTGATAATACTATTATTTTTGGATCTTCAATGGTAAAAGCTTTTTAATAGGAGACCTAAAATAAAATATAACAACACAATTTATATTGATAAAAAATACACTAAAAATATTGGCATTAAACTAATTTGGATTCTCAATATATTAAATAGAATAAAATTTAATCAACTAATTGGTAATAATAATAATAATAATAATAAATATAACAAAAGTAATCTAATTGATATTATTTTGAACTCCTAATATATTAAATAAAATAAAATATATTCTTAATATTTTATTTGATATATTTATGTTTTTTTTATTATATTTTTTTCTATCCTTCAAATATTTTTCTCTTTATTATTTTCATCTCTAATTTTAAATTTTTCTCTTTATTAATATTTTAATATTATATAAAACGTAAAAATAAAAAATAAAAACTTATCTCAGTCATTATCTAATAAAAATGGTATTAAATTAATAAAAAAATAAATATAAATAAAGGATGAAAATTCATTTATCTTTTACTCAAAAGCATAAATGATATTTGTCATTCTATCTTCTGTTCATCGCATTCAAATCAATATTGTTACGTGTTAATTCCACATCGTACAGCACTTGTTGGGAGAAAAAATAACAAACATCTGAATATAGGACTCAATGGAGATAGTCCTTTTGAAGTATCCGAGAATTCAGACTAAGTGGCTGTGGGTTTTGGAAGTTTGCCAAGACTAAACGAATAGGTAATTTAAACTCATGCAGTATACAAGAAAGGAAGTGGAGTTGCAGCTATGTGAGCATACTCTTGCTACTCACGCATTGCAAGAACCAACTTTATACTCTTTTCTCGCAAGGGAACCGCAGTCGCTGCTCAGTCTGATACCATAGCCGTTAAACCACACAACATCACAAGCTCAATAAGAAAGCGTGTTGTAGAAGTGGTCAAACACATGACCTTTTGGTCACGAACTCAATTACTCCACGAAAGTCGACTAGCACTTTCCCAACCTTCACTACTTATCTAACCATATATATATTTGTGAAATCATACCTAGGTTTATAATAGAAGTTGACTTATTATTTTTACAAACAGTCGAAAAGTAATAGTGCAACTACCCTGATCTCCCTACTGGTTTATACACCCGGGCAGTGCCAACGCGGCAACGCCTGACATATGTTTTACCATGTAACTATATATTTTACATGGAGATAAACAAATATTTTGAAGTTTTCACTATTACTGTATAAAATATAAGACTTATTACCAGGTTGGAACAAAACTAGAAGGTGTTTGATTACAATTATATCATATATATATATATATATATATATATATATATATATAAAGGTTATTTTGTTGATCTAGAAATATATTTTGTACGTTATAGTCACTACTGGAAAACGGATCTCTTTTTTCTCTATATGTACATTGGCTAAAAACACTTGAATCATCACATTTTGATTGAGGCTTCCAATAAAGTTGGGAAGATTTTAGATTAGGAAGAAAAACCAAAATAAATGAAAAAAGCATCTCTGAAGATAATATGGTTAATCTCTTTTTTGGTTGTTTTGACTATGGAGTTCAAACTTTCATATGGGAGAAGCCGAAGGGTCTAAAGGCCCTGAATCGGGGAAGATGGGAAAAAAGGATGATCCTGAATCCAGAAAGAAACGGGAAAAGGGAGATTCTCCAAAAATGCAAGACGGCGGAAAATTGCTTTGCCTATTGTGAACCTAAACGCTCACGCTGTGCAACAGTCGATGTCTACCATTGGGGAATGAAAATCAGAGGATCTAAAGAAGGAACATGCCTATGTTTATGATATGCAAGAATTCATAACCAATCGAATAAATGGATTCGTTCTATGTATCATTATCAAATAAATTAAATAATTCATTTTCAGTTTTCTTCTTTTCTTTTTATTGTTTGCGTGTTTTGTTTATTATTTTCACTTCATTTGATACGTTAGTTTTATAATCTAAAATTTTATGTTTTACCCCACTCAAATAATAAAATTCCAACGCACAATAGGCTAGTGTTTAAAATATCAAAGAAAATGTTAAAAAATATTATATAAATAAAATAAAATGTTTATAGATATTCGAGAGCGTTTTCCAGTTTTAGAGGTTCAATTGAACTAAATATACTACTAATACATGGCATCGAACATTTCCTTTACGTTACAAGCACTGCACTGAATAGAATCTTGAGGTAAAATAAAAGATGGGATTTAGGGCAAGGTAGGAGGTCGGGAAAGAGCCATGGTCGATCCCAATAGAAGTGGAAGTTCTATTTCTAACAACAAGTTTATATAGAATTGCTACAACGGGTTTGGGCTTGATAATTTTCCTCCATCCCTAACTCGGAGATGAGCACATGGGCAGACTCCAAATACTTTTTCCAACTAGCTTCACCTTAAGGATTGGATCAATACATAAGCTAAAGAACCAAAATGGACCAAAATGCTTTCAGGCGTCCGCCTGATTCCACGCCTTTAGGATAAGAATCTTAAGGTCGTCCTCCTGCGAAGCCAAGATAATCTTGTCCCAAACAAATTTGTCTCGATTAATTTTCATACTTGGTCCCGACGATAGGAACCGTCGAAAGAGTTGCAAGAGCTCGTTTATGATATGGTTAGCAAAAATATTATCACGAAGATAATATCAAGAAAAAGATGTCATCAGTTGTTATCGACAGCCTTCATGAGGTCAATCTTAACGGCACGCCTAAGAAGCTCTTGGGTAAGCAGGATATTATCCAACATATTTCACCGAAGAACGAAATCAAGCATTTGACTAGATAAAAAAGGGAGTATTTAAAAGTGATATACGACTTTTCAGATAACTTTATAAATACAATTACAACAAATAATTGGTCGACTAGATCTAGAAGGGATTATTTTAGCAATTAGTTTTTTCTTCCAAAGAGGATCAATGTAACCATTTCAAGGCCCGAATGTGCGGGTGGACTACTAGAGCACAAAAGATTGGTGAAGTAATTCGTAAAATATATGCAACCCCTTGAGGTTTTGTGATAGAGCTACCATTAGAGTCATTGATAGCAATAATTTTGTTTCTTGATCTTCTAGTCTTCATGCTGTTATGGAAGTATATAGAGTTACAATCTCATAATTTTAACCATGTCGCTTTTCTTGAGGAAAGATTCCTCTGTTTTTCTATGGAATATACGGTTTTCGGAGGGCTTAATTTCTACCCTAACAAGAAGAGGATCGACCGAGTTATTGGCAAAGCTTAGTTGGGCCTCAAATATGCCTTTATGTTCCTGGTCAACCCTGTCAGTAATACTACTAAAATCCTTTTCATTTAACACATAATGGGAGCTTTATAGACACATAATCTTGAGATGGATAATGACCATAGGATCACCTTCCCAAGGGGAGGTCCAACTATTGACAACTATGCTAGAATAACTAAGGTTTACCTTTTGGTAGTATCAGGGTGGTGATGTTGTATGAGTGAGGTATTGTTAGAGGTGCGAGATAGGTCGTAATGAACGAAAGAGTTTTAATTTTTTTTTATTTGCTTGTTGGTCCAAGAAAACTGGAAGTTCGATGAGCGGAGATCGTTAAGTCCACTCAGGCAACAACAATCATTGAAATCCCTAATAGAATTTGTCCAAAGATCAGAATTTCCCAATCTTTCTGAGGGTTATCTAATGGAATTAAAATAGGCCATATCTACCGAACGGTAGTTGAGTCTTGAGTTAATTATTTGAGTGATATCGTACCATAAAGGTTGGCTTTTATTGGGCTCATTGAAGATGTATACCGTAGTAAGAAAAAACGGAGGATTTTTTTTTTCATGTATATGAGCCTACATACCATGAATTGGGAAGAAGAATTTTGAAGCTCAACCCTAAAGACACTAGGGTTTCATGCTAACCATATTATGTCGTAAAGATAAGCTTCATGGTTTGTTTTGTGGTGTTAGAATTGGAGCATGAAACTCATTATTTTATCTACATTATCAATACTAATCTTAGCCACTAACATGCAAATGAAAGTGATACTATTCTAAAACACATAATCACACACATCATTTTGTCTAGTAGGATCATTAAGACCCATAACATTCAAAGTAGAAATATTGATGGAGATTGCAAGATACTTGTACATTAAAAACAAAAAACAAACTAACGCTGGACTATTATATTTCTCATATGAGTCTTCACCAGTATATGCATGAAATATGAAGGCATAATCTGCATGAGCGAGAATGTAACTTCATTTGTGGCATGGTTTTTCCCCATAACATTTTAGTAGAGCTGGCCAAAGACATTTACACCATCATGAGGGAATGTCCTGACAATCTGCATATTATGAACCTTACCAAGGCAACTAATGTTTAGGGTTCCTGCAAAAATATTAGTAACAATCATTACAATGGAGATGATGGAAAAGCTTAGCCTAGCACAACTTGTAGTGTAAGTGTCAACGTAAATTATAGTACATAGAAAACTTCCTAGAATACTCAGGTCATGTTCGGTCCAAAGCTCATGGAGCAACTTATGAAACTTCACAAAAAGCTATAGTTTTAAGTAACTATTGTTGAATTATTCGTGGGTTCCCATCGTTTAAGGAATATCAGATGGTTTTTAAAAAGTGAACAGACCATCTCAAGGATTTGAGTGGCATTAACTGTAGTAGAAAACTTAAAGAAGAAGTGACGTGATAGAGTTGGTTTGGACTCTTGGAACCCATACATCCCCCAAATACCTTTGTTAAAGTGGATGGGTAGGATTTTTTTAATGCTTAAATGAACATATAGTTAGATGCTTGCAGAGGGAAAATAATATGAGCCCAGGTTTGGAAGTTATGGAGGGGGAATAGTAGTTTGGATTACAGTGTGTTGGCAGTGTACATGGTTGGAGCGAGGGGTCTTAGGTTAACAAGGGATAATGGTGTGTTATAGAGTATAGTTTGGGTTATGTTGTCAGTTGAGTGTGACTGCGAGTAAAGATATGGTGTCCTGGGTATAGATGTTAAAACATATCTAGTGGTATATCCTCTTGTATGAGTGTGGGTAATAACTCAACCTCTACTATTTCTTCCCAGGTAAGACTCAAAGAAAGAAGCTGAAGGGTTTCCTAGGGACAGAAGATTCCCAATGGTTACTTTTTAGTGACTAGTAGAGTGGATGAGGAAGTGTCAACTATTGTGGAATATTTTAAAAAGGGTTGTGAGGGTATGTGTTGGTGTTTAAAGCGTTGATTTTGGAATGTGCAACAATTAGAGTTGATTGGACGTTAAGAGGCATTTGAACGGTTTAGAGTTGGAGGATGTGTGGGCTAGAAAAAATATCTAACTATATTTCTTTCGAAATGGGCTTGGGTGTTACTGTTGGAATTTAAAACAGACGTTTGTAGTTACATGGATAGAGTATTTGGATGGTGTGGTTTTGACTATATTCAGTGATTGTACAAGTCTAAATTAGGTGCACTCGTATTATAACATAACATAGTCGCTTCCTGCTTTATACCAATGATCTCACTCAGCAATATTTTCAATCATATGCATTTCGTTATTGTTTTAATAATATTTATATATTCAGATTGTTTAGGCGACAAGGTGATGACCTTTTGAAGATATGGTATGCAGTCAACCAATTTTGTAAGTATAGTAAGCAGATAACACGAAGTTAACTTCCTAGTGTCAAGACAGCATGGGTAATCAAACTAAACATTGTCTATTCGCATGTCATCATCCTTAGGAAAGACTTTAAAGTATCTCATGAGTCACTTGAGAGATTGTTAGTGAGGTTTAATGAAATTGACGTAAATCTTCTCAAAATAAAAATTGAAAATAATGGACTAATGGAAGATAAAAGTAATCATATGAAGTAATTTAACACAATTGTGAAACATGAGGACTAATAGATTTAATCTTGTTTTTTTAAAACTCCATGTAATCTTTTATTTTATTTTTGCTTCTTTTTTCTCATATCCGCTATAAATATTCCAATTATCTATATAACATATAAGTGAGAAATATGAGAGTGTTTAATTCATTATTTAATCAAACTATGAATTAAATTAATGTGAAAGATAAATATCAATCAATGCTAAATATTTATTTATCAAATTATCTTATACGTTATAATTTGTTAGTCCAAAAAAATTATAATAATAAACACGATCAATCGATTTGAACAATATAAAGTACGACCAAAGAAACCAACATTCACGACGTTCATGAGAAAATGAAAAATATATAACTACATGTTATAAATACAAATTTAAAATATCTAACATACTCTAGTTGGTTTCTATTTTATTTTATACATTTTTTATTATATACTCAATTAATTGATTTTTTTATGTTTATTAATAGAATAAAATACTAATAAAATTATTTATAATAGTTTTAATTATTTATAAATGTATAGTTTTCATTTTTATTTTTTCATGTGACATGTAATGGATCCAAATTAGTTTTCTTAGGTTATTATATGATAAGTCACCCAAAAAGATATATAAGCTTATAATATATAGTTTTATTCAGAAGTGACTTCTGAAATGACTAGTTTATTTAAACTTTATAACTAATCTATTATCAAGAGTTGGATTAATGGTTCTTTCCAAGTTTATCAAAAATATTAGGTGTTAAAACACACCAGAAAATTTAATAACTCACACTAATTAGACTATGAAATTAAACAACCCACTTTATTTTCCTATTTTCTTACTACATCCTTTAATCGTTTGTATTCGATAATAACTCTCCATCCAATTACTGTCTTTGTCGATATCACTTCATTCTTGGAATTGATGATTACTTTTATCTTTTTTTTTATGTCGAACCAATTTTGTTGAACTAAGGTGTGTTCTGTATAAGATAAGATATATAATTTTTTAGTCCAACAATTTTAGTATTTCTTTTAGCAGATGCTCTTGTACAACTGGATTTAATCGCATTTAAGGTTGAATGATTTTTAGTAAACATAGTCCATCAGTATTTTATGATCACAATGAGAATGTATTATCCTCTTGATATATACCATCGTCCGTCTAGTGGTTTTTTTGAATCTTCTCAATACCCGCGACAACTTTTGTGTATTTGTATAAATCGACGAGACATTAATAATAACTCAAAAATTGTTAGCTTTCTCTTAAAAAATATAACGGAAGTATGATTGTAAGGGTTTCGATTTTAGTTTAATTTTTTTACTTTTTGGAGATTTATCTTTCAGCTCTAAGATTTAAACGTTCAATAGTTGAATGGGTACATTAGTTAAATCGTTAACAAATTCTATTACATTTTTATTTTTATTTCAGTTTCATCTATTATAGCATGTGCCATAAAATTTTATAAAGTAGAGATAGGTAATATCTCATGAAAAAAGTATAAACAAGATTATGTGGGGTATAGTAAAGGCTTCACATGTTTGTTTTCTATACTAGAAGTATGTAATATTGAACTCCACGTGTTTACTTCTACATGAATGATTAGTTAACGATAAGGGGTCTAGTAATGGCTAAGAATTATCTCCTTGAAATAAATAGTACGAGTCAATATTATTCAATATCTAAAATATTAAAATCTACAGAGAAAAAAAATTTGCCATAATTATACTAATTGTGAATACCTTGTAGTATTTGTAGTCAGAGAATGGAGGATGTTGTTGATTAGGGTCAGAAAAAATTAGGAAAGAGAAGTCGTTTATGTATCGGGCTATGATGTGGATTTTGGTCAAGCTTTGGACCAGACATTTGGCAATGAGCCTAGTGTGTTGGGTTGGTTACTTGTGTGAACATGTGTCTTAAATACCCAATTCATTAAACAGAATTATGTTTAACATATATAACAAAATGTAACAAATGTAACATTTTATTGTTATGTGAATAAGTCCATAGCTTGATATATAAATATATAACAAATGTAACAAAATTTAAGAGTACAAAATACAATTTTCTGGTTCTTGTGATTTATTTCTCCTGGCTCACTCTAACTTGGTATCAGTGCAACTCCTTCAATGACAGAATTTCCTTCCTTCAGCTCCGGCTTAGATGAGAAAACATGTTCTCCATTGGACAACCTGCTGACGAACAAAAGCATACAAATGAATCAGATAAGTACCTTCAATAGCTTAAGACTTGATAGACACAATTTTCTGTTATGGAAACTATAATGCTACCGATTATAAAGCGAAACAAGATTTGAGGGTTTATTAATGGTGATAAACCTTATCATCCTAAGATGTTGAGAACTTTTCATGGCTCCGTAATTGAAAACGTTGAGTTTGGCAACTAGATAGCAAAGGACCAGTTACTAATGTGATGGCTCTATAGCACTATAAGCCCTCAGGTTTCATCCCAAGTAATAGAGGAAGAAACCTCCAAAGCATTGTGGGATGTTATAGTTAGGCTGTCTGGCTCCCAACCAAAGTCTAGAGTGACTTTTTTCAAAGTAGAATTCCATAGGGCTAGGAAGGGAAACCTGTATATAGAGGACTAACTGGCTAGGATGAAAAACATATCAGATAACCTAGCTCTAGCAGGTTCTCCTGCGTCACTAGATGGTATGGTGTCTCAGGTATTGGTTGGCCTGGACACGGTATACACTCCTATTGTTGTGCATCCAGAAGATAAGAAGGTACAAAACTCACTTGATCTGCAAGCCACTATGTTGGCCTATGAAAACAGACTAGATTAACTCAACAAGGTGCAACTGTCCTTAGCAAATGTTAATCTTACCTCTGTTAACAAGACTGAGTCTAGGTCTTTTGGTAACAATGATGTCAATCTACGAAATAGAAACAAAGGACATGAAAGAGAGGTGTCTACAAGGGAAGATACTCACCTAACTTCTCTAATAATAACAAAGGCATAGATTTCTATAGGGGAAAAAGAGGCAGGTTTAATAACAATAACAAGCTTATTTGTCAGATTTGTGGGAATCATGATCATTAAGGTGCTTACTGCTACTTCAGGGATGATCCCAACGTTATAGGACAGCTACCTGCTGATCTGAACAAGGTTACTCAAGATTCAAGTGCCTTGAGTGTCTCTCAAGAATCTGGAGGAGGTGATGAAGTTTGGTATGTTGACACTAGTTCTAGTCACCATGTTACCAATTCAGCTAAGATGATTTCACAGAAATCAGAATATTCAGGTAGTAAGTTAGTGGCTGTGGGCAATGGTAGTAAACTCAGAATTAAATATCTAGGTGAAACTAATCTTTCTACCAAAACCAATCAACATTTATACCTCAATAATATCCTACATGTCCCTCAAATTAACAAAAATCTCCTATATGTTTCTCAATTGGCTTCACAGAACAATATTTTTCTTAAATTTCATAGTTTTAATTGTTTTGCGAAGGACAAGATCATAGGGAGGACTCTTCTTACATGAAAGGTTGAGAATTGGCTCTATAGATTGGAAGGTTCGTCTGATTATTGTGTCTCTGAGGCTGTTGGTTTAAAGGGGTGTCTTAGTGTGTCAAATGTATTTGTTTCTTCTGTTTCTACTAAGTTTCTAAAGGAAGGATGGCATAGGAAGTTAGGTCATCCTTCCACCAGGGTTCTATCTCTTGTTCTAAAGCTTTGTAATGTGCTAGTTGGCTTTGCTAATGAAAAAGTATTTTGTGATGAATGTCAATTAGTCAAGTCACATTCCCTTCCTTATTTTAGGTCTTTGTCTCAGTTTAGTAATGTTCTGGATTTGATTCACTTATACTTATGGGGACCCTCTCATGTTGTGTCTAAAAATGGTTTCAGGTTCTATATCTTTTTTCTGGATGATTTATCTAGTTTGACTTGGTTGTACCCTCTCAGAACTAAAGGTGAGGCTTTACAAACTTTCAAAGATTTCAAAACGTTGGTAGAAAACCAGTTTGAAAGGAAAATCAAATAAATTAAATCAGAGGGTGGAGGAGAGTTTAAAGCCTTTGTATCCTTGGCAAGGGAGTCGTGAATCCAACTCAGTACGTTTTGTCATTACTCTTCTAATCATAATGAAAGAGTAAAGAGGAAGCACATACATGTCACTGAGACTGGTCTGACTGTTTGTGCCCAATCTAATCTACCTTTTAGCTATTGGTCTGATGCTTTTTTTACAGCTGTGTACCTAATCAATAGAATTCCTACAGTCATTATTAAGGATAAGTCTCATTCTGAGAAATTATTCAACATTAAACCTGATTACAACTTTCTGAGGGTGTTTGGTTGCTCTTGCTTTCCTTGTCTTGGACCTTATCAGGCAGCTAAGTTACAATACCATTCTACATAAGGGGTATAGGTACTTAAGTTCTACTGGGAGAATATATGTGTTTAGAAATTTCATTTCCAATGAAAATGAATTTCCTTGTTTTTCTGGGTTTCTAGGTTCGACAGGTCATACTCTAAGTTTGTCTCTCTTTGGTTACCTAAGTTTGCTACTGTCTAGTGTCCAGATGGAACTTCTAATCCACAACAGTCTCTTCATACAATACTTCCTAACTCCGAAGTGACTGAATCTACCAACAAAACTACACAGAGATAAACTTAACAAACTCATACCACAAAATTACTTTCTCAAAACATACCTTTTAGCTCCAATTCTTTTCAGCCAAGTTCATCATTGTCTCCTGCCACAAATACATCTTTCATAACTCCATAACCTGCACCATAAAAACAAATTGAAACGATATTAGTGATTGAATTACCATTTGATAGTCCTAGTACCCAATCCCATCCTCCTAATGACCTTAAAACTCATTCTATGATAACAAGGCCAAAGCAGGGTTTTTTAACCCTAAGCATGTTTATACTAGTCTTACTACTATGCCTACTGCTACTCTTAGAGAACCTGTAAGATTCTCTGAGGCTGTGATTATTCCAGAATGGTCCCAAGCCATGACAACAGAGTATGATGCCTTAATGGAAAATCATACTTGGTCTCTTGTCCCATATACAACTGACATAAGCCTTGTGTGATGCAAATGGGTTTATAAACTGAAGTACAATCCTAATCGTTCTATTCAAATGTGCAAAGCTAGACTTGTGGCTAAAGGTTTTCATTAACAGTCTGGTATTGACTTCACGGAAACCTTTAGCCCAGTTATCAAAGCTTTCACCATAAGAATTGTACTTACTCTTGTTGTTTCCAGGGACTGGTCTATAAGGAAACTTGATATTAACAATGCCCTTTTAAATGGGGATTTGAAATAACAGGTTTTTATGGAGCAGCCTCAAGGTTTTATGAATGGTAACTTTCCTAATCATGTTTATAAGATGTATAAAGCCTTGTATTGCTTAAAGCAAGCACCCAGAGCCTGGTACTCCAAGCTTAAGGATACATTGCTGGTCTGGGGCTTTCGAAATTCACATGCAGATTGTACGGTGTTCTACTTGATGACTAAAGAGGTATCTATTATTCTTTTAGTTTATGTCGACGATATGATACAGAGGCTTAATTCGGAGATTGCCCTCAAATATATGGGCTGTCTTAAACTGTTTCTGGGAATTGAGGTGTATAGGGATGAATCTGGCCTATACTTAACTCAAACAAAATATATCAAAGACTTACTTGCTAAAAAGAGCCTCTTCAGTGCAAATCCTTCCCCTACTCCAATGCAAGTCAGTCATGTTGTCTCCAAACTTGATGGGAAAGTCTTCAGCGCCCTACACGATACAAAAGTGTTTTAGGCTTGTTGCAGTACCTACTTCATACTAGGCCTGACATCGCATTTGCGGTAAATAAAATGAGTCAATTTCAACAGGCAACTATGACTACACATTTACAGATTGTAAGGAGAATCTTAAGATAATTATCTGGGACAATGACGGTGGGTCTTCATATCAAACCAAGTGATGCTCATCAAATTACTGGGTTTACTGGTGCTGATTGGGCAGGATCTATGGACGATCGATGCTCGGTTTGAGGTTATTGTGTCTTTCTAGGTGATTCGTTGGTCTTCTCGTCTTTTAAGAAGCAAGATGTCGTCTTTTGATCTAGTACTGAATCAGAGTATAAATCTCTCGTTCATCGTTTGTATGAATTAATCTAGCTTCATTATGTGCTTGATGAACTCAGTCTTCCTCTTCATCAAGCTCCACTCATCTGGTGCGACATTATGCACTGGACCAGACGGAGGTTGCTGTCAATTAGGGTTAGAACACATTGGCAAAGAGAATCTTTTTATGTGTCGCGCTATGATGTGGATTCTGGTCAAGCTTTGGACCAGACATTTGGCAATGAGACTAGTGTGTTAGGTTGATTACTTGTGTGAAATTCTATCCTAAAGGCCCAATTCATTAAACAGAATTTTGTTTCACACAATAACAGAATGTAACAAATGTAACAATTTATTGTCACATGAATAACTACATAACTTGATACATAAAGCTACAGCAAATGTAACAAAATTCAATAGTACAAAATACAATTTTATTGGCTCTTGTGATTGCTTTCTCCTGGCTCACTTTAACTTTTGTAACCCCTCATATCCTTAATTTATGATATATAGACGATGACATTATATTTATGGTAGAACCTAAATTACAAAGAAACGTTTCAAAATACATATCACCAATTTTAGAAGGAATATTAAAATTCAATATATCTTGTAAGTTTGGTCGAATTTTGTTGAGGATCAGTGGATTGTATTTCTCGTGCTCATCATGGTTTCAAAGTATGCGAACTTTCGCTTGTCTCGAAGGACTACTTTTAATTTGTTTCGAATACTTTGGCATTTTTTCAAAATATTATAATGATATATTTACATCGAGAATTCAGAACAAATCCAAGAATTTCAAAAATTAATTCCCACTTCTTTCCCCGACTTGGGTATGGAATACATAGTGGCATATTTCACAACGATTCTGATTTTTATGTTTTCTCGAATTAAATACATGATATTTTTGTTTATTAGTCACTTTGTCATTTTTATTCATCTTTTTCTTCTTCTTTTTCATCAACACTTTATTCTCTAACCATTTCTTTCGACTTCAACTCAATATCCTTACTCACTTTTCAATTGTTTCATCACGTGCTAACTTTTACTATCTTTGTGTTGTTTCCATTATTGTTTGTCCATGTCCTTTTAATCTCTTGAGACCATCCTCGAAGGTAATTGACCCATTTCAACTTCTATATTTTTTAGACATAAATTTTCATTCTTAACTCGTTCATCTTGAAAAAATGTTTCATGGACTCAATGAACATGCTCAGACTCTCTTCCAAGTTGGATTTCTTCTGTAACTTGTCTAGTTTTCTTAGTACTATATATTGTCATTTTTTTGCAATAGAAGTTAGGATTCAGCATGCAACAAAATTGATAAGGGTTTTAGCGTAATAAGGTATATGGACTTTATTGGAGTTACTTACAAACATTGCATCGTCTAATGCTACTAATCGATTTACGTTTACTAATTAGCATACTTTGACATCACTTACATCGGCTTGATGTATTTTCAGTTAATTCAGTTATTTCTCCAATGCATTAATGTTCACGAGAAATTGATTCACTCCCTGTTGAATACACTTGACACTTCTTTTTTGGTCAGATACATAGGTTTTTCTAGAGAACACGTATGTCACTTCCTTTGGCGTCTTGTTCATTAAAGACCCTTGACTTGCAGCGTCAATCATCTGCTAATTATTACCCAATAGTTCATTATAGAATGTTTGTTTTTTCTCCATATTAGAGTCTCATGGTACGGACACTACGCAATAATTCTTTATATTGTTCACACGAGTCATACAATGATTCATCATTTTATTGGACGTAATCAAAGATATCGTTTTAGAGTTTTTCCTACTTAATTAGTAAAAGTACATCGATAATAATAGTTGAGCTAGTTGGTCCCAAGCCGTGATACAGTCAGAAAATAGCTATTTTAAGCCATGTCTTAATTTTTATTTTTAAAGAAAATGAGAACAATCTCAAATGTAATGCATCAATTGGAACATTATTTTACTTGCAGGCAAAGCACATCTCTAGAAAATCTGATAGATTGGTCTTTGGACATTGTTCCGAGTCTCCGGCGAACATGTGATTGTTATATATCATAATCATTAAAAATGGTTTAATGTCAAAATGTATTGCATCCATAGTTCATCTCAATATATTTAGAGTAAATCTCGTAAGTGAGAGATTAACGTAGTCACTAAGTTTTCTCATGTGAAGACATTCGAGTACTACTACGTTGTTAGCATTGTTTTCATTCGCTTCAATATGATCTATTATTTCAGATTTTTTTAGTTATCTTCTTCGTCAGTTAACAGTTTTTTGGATTTATAAATCAAAAACAACTAGCTCTTTGTTGGCAATTCTCAGAGTTTCAATCTAAGAAAAAAACACAGAAAAAATATACATAAAAATTAAAAATATAAAAGCATAATAAAATTTCAAACTACTACTGTAAAAAAACTTGATATCAAATATTACAAGCGCATGGTTTTCATTCTAGTATAACGAGTATTGGGAGTCGGATACTATGCCAAATAGATTTTAACTAATTTAAGTTTATAAATTCAAATTTTTATACTATTAAACTAATTTAAAGAGTTAGATTTTGTATAAGAGCATCAAAGTTTTATTTTCTAAATCTAATAAAAATAACAAAAAATATGTGAATATATCCACGAATAACTGAAGTCCATGATTATCAAGCATATATTAGTAGTTTTTATATAATTAAATTAATGAGTTTCTACATATGTTCTTAAAGTTATGATCTTTTTGAGGGTGTTGCTTTTATCTCTTAACCACAAATAACTAACGTGGTTGTATGGCTTGATGTATCTCTAATCCCCAACCTTCTACAATTGGGTCATACAAGCTAAGTATTTAGTGGAGATTTCATTTTGTCACGACTGATGCGCACTACTTATTCTACCTAGTGGTATGGATACACATTATAAATACTTAAGAACATAAAAGATATTATAATAGAAATAAAATATATATAATAATTTACTTCATAGATTAATAGTATAGAGGTTTAACAGCTCACGAAGAGTGAAATTAGCTACATTTAAACAATATTTTTAATAAAACATTTATAAAAAAAATATAATATTCTTAATTAAAAATAAAATATGTTCTAATAGATTAAATTAAATTAAATATATTTTAAATTTTATTAGATGTATTTATGTTGTTTTATTTTCATTTTTTACACCTTTCAATTTTTTTAACTATTTATGGTCTCCAATTTTTAACTTTTTTTGCTTTATTTTAATCCTTATATACTATTTATTTTTTGCTACAAATCTCTCAACTATCTATAAAGCATAAAAAAATGGGAGAGTATTTTACTCATTATTTAATAAAATTGGAAATTAAATTAATAAAAAATAAATATAAATAAAAGATAAATATTCATTGATAAAATTTTAAATGTTTTTTGTCATTCTATGTTATGTTTCCAAACAATACACGTATCATACATCCATCGTACAACACTCGTTGCAACAAAAGAATAACAAACATGAATATTTAATATAAATCTCACATGGAGATAGTTTTTTTTTTTCATGTGTCCGAGACTTCAGGTTTAGTGGGTGTGGCTTTCGACAGTTGGCCAAAGACTTTATCCATAGATGATCTAAGCTCAAGCATGTATGCAAGAAAAGAAAGAAAGTCGCAGAGTCACGGCTATGTGACAATTCCAAACAAATGGCTACTAAAAAAACACATAAAACATTATTTAATGTTATTTGAATTGTGAAAAAATTCTACATCTACAAACAGAAGGCATTGACTTAATTGAGAAAAATATTACAAGGACGCTACCAAATACTCTAACACGGTGATTGTTCTTTTGTTCTGAAACCTGTTAAGTTTCCAGAAAAAAGTTAATGAGTATTTAATGTTTTTCTCGCTGTTTCTTCCCTAACTTGGTTCTTTTTCTGAAAACCTACAAAAAGTTTTGTTTCTCTTACTCTTGCAACTTACACTTCCAAAACCAACTTTATACTTCTCCTTCACTAAATAAAGAACTAAATGTTTCTAAGATGATACTTTAGGATCACGACCGAAGCTGTCATATTATTTCCACAAACATTCGAAAAATAATGGTGCAACTATCTTGACGTCTTGCTGGTTGCGCCACTACCAACTCTAATACCTGACATATGTTCTATATTTTATTATTTTGTTCATCTTTCAAACATGCTCATATCAATAATAACTTGATCAACGATTCAAGATAAATTATCAATTCAAATTATTCTCTTAAAAAGAAAGATTAGCCAAAAAAACTATCAAACTTAATATCTACAACTAAGCGCCGCCGATGAATATTACTACATTTTTGTAGGACTGATCCTTATACAATATATTTGATAGGCTTCATCTTCTCGGATCCACATATCTCTCCACCTAAACCTTACATCCTTTACAATTCATACAGATTGTGCATGTACTTACCAGCATACTTAAATTTTAGCCTTTAAATCTCAATACATTAGTTAATTTTTTCCCACCCCAACCATTAGATTAGGTATTAACTATAGAATACACTTTTTAGGAAAATATTAACTAGGATATATCAAATAATAATTACAATAATAAATATTATTGAGACTCAAAATGAATTTCAATTAAATCATTACAAAACTTAGGTTTGAATTTGGAAAGAAGTATCGGTCAATACCCACTCAACTATCTAATTACCCATTAATATTCGAAATTAGGATAGTGTCATTTGGTAATTCCATCTAAAATCTGGACAAAAATACCCTCAACTATATATATCCGTTGGTACTTTCACCAGTACTAACATGAGAGTTGTTTGACAAAACTAACCTGAGAGTTGTTTGAAAAACTAACCTCAGAGTTGTTTACACATCTCTCTATTTCTTGAGAGTTGTGTGCAACTCTCTCGATTTCCTGAGAGTTGTGTGCAACTCTCTCGATTTCCTGAGAGTTGTTTGCAAGTCTCATGAATTTCTAAGAGTTATTTGCAACTCTCTCGATTTTCTGAGAGTTGTTTGCAACTCTCTCGATTTTCTGAGAGTTGTTTGCAAATCTCTCGAAATCCTGAGAGTTGTTTGCGACTCTCTTGATTTCCCGAGAGTTGTTTTCAACTCTCTTGATTTCCCGAGAGTTGTTTTCAACTCTCTTGATTTCCCGAGAGTTGTTTGCAATTCTTTCTATTTCCTTAGAGCTGTCACTAGTGAATTTTTAAAAAAAAAATCAAAAATATCATCAATAGATCTAGTTTTGTTCATCTTAAAAAAACAAAAACGATAGTACTTTCATATATTTTTTCCGAACTCCGGTTTGAAAGATACAAATCTTTTTTAAAAAAAATAAGAAAATAATAAAAAAAGAAATTTTGATTACGTGGTTGTTGATAAATGAATAAATGACAAAGATAATGAGGATATTAAAATAATGTTAAATATTAAAGGGAAGTTTAATAGTTGATATGAATATTACTAAATGTCATATAAGGGTGAGTGGGTATTTAAAAAGTAATTTCCCTCTAATCTCTCAATAGAATAATTTTTATAGTTTATAAATTTCATACTTTCCTTTAACTAGGAGCAACTTTTAATGTTTAAACTTCCTAATATACTTAAACTTAATAGAATATTAATAAAAAAAATATATACTAATATTTCAGATTGTTATACGTTAGAAAGTTTACATGGAGATAAACAAATAGTTAAACGTTTTTACTATTGGAGTATAAAATATAGGACTTATTACAAAGTTATGACAAAACTACAAGGTGTTTGATTACAATTATATCATATAACTATATAAAAAAATGTATTGTTGATTTAAATATATTCTATACGTTGTACCCGATTATTTTTTCTCTATATAGAGATTGGCCAAAAACACTTGAACCATCACATTTTGTTTGAGGTTACCGATACATCTGTGAAGAATTTAAATCAGAAAAGAGAAACAAAAAGCAAAATGAAAGAAACATCTGTGAAAACAGTATTGGTAATCTCTTTTATGGTTGTTTTACTATGGAGTTCAAACTTTCATATGGGAGAGGCGGGAGGATCTAAAGAGACCGAATCTGAAAAGATGCGGGAAAAGTATGATCATGATGATGGAAAGAAGCCGATAAAGGATGAGCCTGAACCTGGAAAGAAACAAGAAAAGGGTGATCGTCCACAATTCAAGACGGAGTATGATTGCTTTCAACATTTTCTTCGACCTAGACGCCCAAGCTGTGTGAAAATTCATTTTGGGGGGAATGCATATCAGAGCCCCTGAAGAAACAATATGCGTATGCGAGAAATCACAAACAATCGAATAAATGGATTCATTCTTTATATGTAACATTATTAAATAAATTGAATAATTGATTTGAAGTTTCCTTTTTTTCCTTTTTGTGTTGCATAGTGTTTTGTGTTTTTTATTTTCATCTCGTATGATACATTAGTTTTAAAATGCAAAATATTATGTTTTACACACCTCAACTAATTAGATTCCAACCCATAAGTAGCTAATGTTAAACATACTAAAGAATATGTTAATTATTATAAAGCTAAAAGGATTATATAGCTAAAATATTTAAAAACAATCAATAAATTAAATTTTAAAAATTAAAAGCTTAAAGCTATAGAAAAAAGTTATAAAAAGTGAAACTTTATCTTTTTCTCTAAAAGTATTTCGATCTCTTTTTCTTTCGCCACAAGAGAGTTAAAAATTGAGAAAAAGAGGGTGTGTATGGTTTATTTTACAAAATGCTTAATTTTAAGTGTAACCAATACTACAGCTTTTATAGATAGTTAATGATAGGTTAGGGAATCTAATTTGTTAGGCCGTGTACCACCTATACAGAGTGGTTACATTATTGTTACACTTATTTAGTCATCTAATTAATACCAAATATGTGTTACTAGACCAGAACAACATCATAATGTGTGATGTAGTTTATAGGGCTATTGGGCAATTCTGGTGGGATTGGTCTCACAAAACCTTGACCCGGTTGTAAATCCACAACAATCAAAACAAAGCTGTTTACTGATGAAGTAAGGGTTGTTGTCTGAAAACCCTAACACCCATTCTCACTTCACCAGCTCTTCTACACAACACATTCGGCAGCCATGAAAGACTGGCTTGAAGCTTCAAACAATCCAAGGCTAGCTTGAAACTTCAAGCACTACTTGTTATTCACATCTCCACGCAAACGAAGGGGCAAATCGATGAGGCTAAGTTTGTCTCTGAGAAAGGAGAAGTGATGGTGAGTTAGGGGTTTTTTGTGACAATCAGCCAGCTGATCGTGAGATGGGACAAAGCGAACCTGGAGAGACCCTTGAAAAATTTGTCGCGGATGAAATATATGTCAAGTTCGATATACTTTGACTTCGCATGGGTCACTCGATTCAACGCTAAAGAGCTCTCCCTAAGGTTGTCGCACCAAATAACTGAAGGAGGTTTGACAGGAAACTGAATTTCAGTAAGGATGGAGCATAACCAGATGAGTTCAGCTGACAAGTCCGCCAAGGCCCGATATTCCGATTTAGTTGAAGATATTGCTACCACATTTTTTTTTCGAAGACCATGAGACCAGAGAATCCCCAAGATACACACAGTAAGCCCCCACGCTTCTTCGATCATTGAGAGAAGATGCCCAATCAGCATCAGAAACACTATGGAGTTGAAGATCGCAACTTGGTTTGCTATGAAGTCTAACCCAGCTAGACCCATATAAGTAATGAAGCACTCTTTTCAAACTTTGCTAGTGTATTGTAGTAGGTTCCTGCTGATATTGGCTTAGTTTATTAACAACAAATAAAATATCAGGTCGGATGTGAGTTAGGTACTGTAATGCTTCTAACATACTTTGATATGGTGTAGGGTTTGCAAGAGGAATCCTAGAGGTGCTTGAGAAATGGACACCAGCATCAATGGGTGTTGGACAGGTTTTAGAAAGGGAGAGTCTTTGAGAAACAAGTAAGTTCTTAATGTAATGATGTTGCGTTAGATATATTCCCGTGGGGTCACGATGAACCTCTATTCCAATGAATAGATGGAGTGGCCCCACGTCTTTGAGTGAGAACATCGTGTTAAGTTTGTGAACAAATTCGTGCAAACATTATGTTTGTGTGCCTGTAACAAGAATGTCATCCACATATACCAATATTAGGATAACAGTAGCCTTAGAGATGAAATAGAACAAAGAACAGTCAACTCGAGAATTCTTGAAACTCTATTGACGTAATGTATCCCTCTGACTAGAGTACCAGGCCCTTGGGGCCTCTTTGAAACCATACAGGGCTTTGTGAAGTTTACACACATGTGTAGGCTTATGAGGGTCCTGAAAACCTTCTGGTTGAGCCATATAGACATCCTCAGTTAGAAAACCATTGAAGAAAGCATTATTGATATCTAGTTGTCTCACCTCCCAATCTTTACAGACAACTAAAGTCAGAACTAGTCTTACTATAGATGGTTCAATCACTAGACTAAAGTTTATGAGAAGTCTATGCCATGGGTTTGATGAAACCCCTTGGCTAAAAGCCTTGACTTATACCTCTAGATGGAACCATCCATGTGATGCTTGACTTTGTACACCCATTTACATCTCACAACATTCTGATTATGAGTCTAGGGAACCAGTGTCCAAGTATTGTTAGACATAAAAGCTTTATACTCAGTTTCCATAGCAGTGACCCAGTGAGAACTTATAATTTATTTAGAGTATGTACTAGGCTCAAAGATAGATAGATCAGTAGTAGTCAAGGAGCCAAGATAAAGAACCTTAGGTACATGAGTTCCATCTTGAATTCTAGTTTGCATAGGATGAGTGTGGGAACTAGGAGGTGGCTTAGGCAAGGGATCTAAATGAGAGAAAGGAAGACAAATAGATATTTTGGGGTTAGAATGAAAAATAGGGCGTAGTGAAGTTTCTGTGACATTTTTGTGAGTAGGAAGGTGACTAATGCTAGATGTAGTGGCACAAGTGGTAGACTCTGTATGATTTTGTGGTAAATAAGACCCAGTATGAGTTGTAGGAACATCACATTTAGCAACAAAATGTTTAACTTAAGTTTGAGTATTACCTTGTGATGGCATAGACTGTAGAGAACTAGATTCCTGAGAGACACCGAGAGGAGTAGAAGATGTTGATAAGTATCCATTAGTCACAAACCTTGTACGTAGAGAGCCACAACTCTAGAGGAAGGACTTTAGATGACTCAGATTATGAATTGTGTTAGAAGTCTCCTTGAAAAGGAAAATCAATTTCATTGAACACAACATTTCGGGAGATATAAACTTTTCTTGTAGAACTGAGACACGTATTCCCTTTATAAAACTGATTAAACCCCAAAAAGATACATTTTGTAGTATGAAACTGGAATTTATGAGCCTGATATGACCTGAGACATGGAAAGTAAGCACAGCCAAGAGTTATCAGAACTAGGTAGTTTGGCACTTTATGAAACAAAAGCTCATATGGTGATTTGTTAGATAGAACTGGAGTATGTACTCTATTTATGAGGTAGATAGAAGTTTCAAAGGCTTGTACCCAAAATTGGTAGGGCAAGCTAGCTTGTGCTAAGAGAGTCAAGCCTGTCTCTACAAGATGTCTGGGTTTGCGCTCAGCTCTACTATTTCAGAGCTGAGGTATGAGGACCAGATTTCCTCAAAATAAAACCTTGTTCTTGAGCCATAGTACATAGAGGCATGTATTAACCTCCATCATCACACTAAACAGTTTTTATAGATTTTTCAAACTATTTTTCAACAAGGCATTTGAACATTTTGAAAATATTAGAAACTTGACTTTTATGTTTAATAGGATAGAACCATGCAAATCTGGTGTGATCGTCTAGAAAAATCACATAGTATATGTGACCTTGAGTGGAGAGAACAAGAGAGGGACCCCATACATCTGTATGTATGAGGTCTAAAACACTCTAGCCTATGAATGAGAGAGAGAATAAGGTAAAATATCAGACATCCCAAATTCACAGGCTTCACAAAAATTACAAACATCCTTTAGAATATAAGTAAGATTACAAGTCCGTAGAACAGTATTTAGAATATATTGAAATGGATGGCCAAGCTTCATATGTCACCCATATTTTAGGGAACTAGAAAGACCAACAAATAGAACATTTTTAAAGAGATATATTAGTGACTGGAGAACTAGGTTTGGTAGTGACAGAATAAAACTCTCTGGCTTGTGACTTAGGAACACTCTCCAACTTGTACAGCCCACTCTCAGTAGTCCCCTTGAGAAGCACAGTCTCTTACACCTTGTTCTTCACAAGACAAAAACCCTTATAAAATACAATAAAGACAGTGTTATAACTAGTGAGTTGTGAGACACATGACAAATTATTATTTATGATAGGTACATGTAGGATATTTCTAAGTGAAATAGGTGTGTTATTAAAGGAATGCAAACTATAGTCCCCAACATGATGAATTGACAACCCGTAACCACTACCAACCAAGATACCTTTGTTACCTGCATACTCATCCTTTTGAGTCAGCATATTAGAGTTGCATGTGACATGGTGACTAACATCGTTGTCAGCATACCAGGTAGTGTCCCCTGTTGAGTCTTGAGTTGCTAGGTAGGCTCCAGGATCTCCATCACCTTTAGGCTATTCTAGAGGTTGATCCCATAACTGATGGGTCATCCCTATAGTAACAAATATGAACAGTGTGTCCATACATGTTACAAATCTGACCAGGTAGGCTTATTTTGAGAGAAACATCCCTCTCTCCCTCTATAGAAATTGTTTAATCCTCTTGCATTGTTTGAAAAGTTGTTTCTTCCTCTATTGTTTCTATAAGCACCTTTGTACTGTCCATAAGAATTCTTCTGGTGGTTGTTGCTACCTTGTGACTTATAGTCATTTGGTATCCAAGTTTTGTTTTATTACCTCTTAATATCCATTTCAACTATTAAACTACCACTTAATACCTAACATTATTTTAATACCCTAATTACCTTCGACCTTCATCAACAACCATGTAACTAAAAATTTTTGCCTTATTTTTTAGTTTTATTTTATTTTTTAAAAGATCTATATCTTTCAAACCAGAGCTCGAAAAAAATAAATGAAAATACCATCGCTTTTGTTTTATGAAGATGAATAAAACTAGATACATTGATGATATTTTTTTATTTTTTTTTAAAAAAAAAATTTCACCAGTAACAAGTCTTAGGAAATCGAGAGAGTTGCACACAACTCTCAGGAAATCGAGAGAGTTGTAAACAACTCTCAGGTTAGTGTTTGGAAACAAGTCTCAGTCATAGTAGAGATACCTTTACGTGTCCTCTGAAACTCAGACTTGTAGTAGGTTAGTCTAGCTCTTGTATATGAGCCAGAACGTTTGCTAGCTGTATCCCACAGTTCTTTTGAAGTACCTGCTTCCATCAATTGAGAAACCACCTCAGAACTAATCGTAGATTACAACCATCCTAGAAGAAGTTGATCATTCGCAATCCAATATTCATTTCAGGATTCTCTGCAATGTTTCCTTCAGAATCACTAGTATACTTAGGAGGACGGGGCTTGTCCCCTATGATAAAAGCTTCTAGTTTGTTGTCTTTAACAATAGGCAGCACCATAGCTCTCTGTCGCAGATAATTGTATTTATCAAACCTCATCTGATTGTTGTTGTTGATTGTTTGCAGATGACAGTTTGTATTGTTTATTTCACAAAATGCTTAATCTTCAGTGTAACCAATAGTACATACTTTATAGGTAGTTAGTGATACGCTAGGGAATCTAATTTGTTAGACAGTTTGCCACCTATACAGAGTTGTTACATTATTGTTGCACTTATGTAGTTATTCAATTAATACCAAATATGTGTTACTAGACTAGAACAACATCATAACGTGTGATGTAGTCCATACAGCTATTGGGCATTTCTTGTGGGCTTGGTCTCACAAAACCTTAACCCGATTGTAAATCTGCAACAATCAAAACGAAGTCGTTTATTGATGAAGTAAGGGTTGTTGTGTGAAAACCCTAACACTCATTGTCACTTCACCAACTCTTCTACACAACATATTCGGTAGCCATAAAAGACTAGCTTGAATCTTCAAGCAATCCAAAGCTAGCTTGAAACTTCAAGCATTACTTGTTCTTCAAAGAGATTGATTTGTTTCTTCGTTCTACCAAACAACTTTTATATTATTTCTCGTATAACTGGTGGGTTTAGTCCACTTTTTTTTAGAGTTTTTGTTGTTTTCCAAACGTATTGTTACTTTAAAAAAACAAAATCATTTTGCGCTCCGTAATCTTCTTATTGACAGTTGAAAGTGCCTCATCCGACCGGATCTTAGTCGTCCGTGCCTCCTTTGTTAGCCAATGTATAGAAGACGATTAGTGTTTTTGTTGCGGTTTTTTCATGGATCTTTTTCTCTTGTCGTGTGTTCAAGTTTGACGATATCATTTTTTTCCGGTTTCTTTCGTGTAGAGGTTTCTTTTGTTGGTTACAGTTATTTGTTGTCATTTTTATCAACTCTAGTTGTTAGATCTGCGCCTTCTGTTTTCTTCGTGATATATATTGTGTTTGTATTTTTCTATATCAATTGATAAAGTGATTTGTAAAGATATTTTGGTTTTTGTAGTTTTTATTAGTTTTACTTTTAGTTTTTGCGTGGTTGGTTTTAAATCTTAGACTTTCACATCTCATGGAGTTTCAAATCTATATATCGGGGTTCCAAATGTAGACGATGTGGTTTTAGTTTTAGATTTTTACATATTTATGTATTTGAATTTTTGGTGTTTTTGTTATAGTCATATGGTTATTAATGTAGTAAAATTATAGGCTTTGAATAGTGAATAGTCCATGGACTATTGAATTTAGTAAAAGATAGTCCATGGACTTTCAAAAGTCCGTTTGTAGTTTTGGACTATCCATTTTGGTCATACATAGTCCTTTGAATTTTAAAAGTCTGTTGGTATTCCCTTGACTATCCATTTTGGATAAAGTTAGTCTCTTGTACATGTTTAGTTAAGGGACTAGGTTTTTTTAAAATAGAAAATCAAATGATTAACTCTATCAAAGTAAATAGTTGAAGGACTATCTGTCACAAAAATTGATGGTTGATGGTCACCATACGCAAGATGACTAACTTTATTCAAACTGGATAGTTAAAAGACAACAAACGGACGTTTGCAAGTTCAAGTCCAAAGATGATTTGTTATTCAAAACCTACAATTTTATCTATATCTTTTTTTTCATCCTTAACTTTTAGGTTCTCTGTCCAAGATCTTGAAATTCCAGATCTAATTATTGAAATTTTAGTACCAAATCTCAATGGTGTAGTTTCAGTTTTAGTTCTATGTAGTTATATTTTCTTTGTTTTAGTGTATTTTGGTGTTTAATGCTATAGTATATTTCTATTTCGTTTTTTTTTTCTTTCAATAATCGCCTCTTCTCTATTTGATACGGGGCTTTTTCACCGTTTGGCAATTATCGATTTTGAGAGGTGGGTTCTAATCATGACTTTGGTTCCATGTTTGTCTAGAGGATGTTGAATTGTATATCTCCTTTTTATTCTTGTTACGTCATTGTGATTTTAATGTTGAAAAGCTAGTGTTTACCTTTTTATTTTCTTTAATGGGTTTGGACATTAATTACGAATATTTTCACTGTATCATTTATTGTTGTATTTAGTTAGGAGTCTCGTTGAATAATGTCCTGTGTTATTGTAAAATAGTTATTTTTGTTTATTTAATATTTTAATTTTTTAAATACAATAATAGATTAATAGTTCGAAAAATAAATTGTTTTAAAAATGTGAATATTTTGTTTTCAATTATTTTTTTGGTGTAATGTTAATAACAGTAATAAAAATATGAATTGATGTTAGGTCCAACAATAATTATTGAAACAAATTTAATTTTATATAATTAATGTAAAAATATTTTAATAAAGACTAAGAAATAACCAGTATTTTTAGCTAAACCTAATTAGTTTAACGGAATATATTTAGTTAGAGTTCAATAGACAAAATCATATTTTAACTGAAACACAACAAATCACCGAAAAAATTAAGGTAACTAACATTGGGCTAATTAGTGAGATTGTCAATTCAGTTTGGGTTCAAACACTCAGTAAAAATTACTTAAGTTATGAGTTATGGACCAAATATGTGATATCATCCAACCAATTCGTTATTTATAAATCAACCGTTTTACATATAAGGATAAAGGAATTTTTTTTAAAAAAATTATATATTTATATTTTCAATATACTATACTTATGTGAGTATATATTTTTATTTGGTGGAATTTATAATGGCGTTTTTAATTTCTTAAAAATATCAAATATCCTTTTAATTGTTTTTAAAAAATATAATCTGTATTTTTATAGAGTAAATAATTAGTCAATTACATGAAGTGTTTTGTACTGTTCGTTTTTTTTTCCAGTCACAAGTGATTGTATTTCACTTAGATATCAATTTATAGTTTTTGTTTTTATCTACGACATAACTTTTACAAAAATTCAACTTCTAAACCATGTCATCATTTGACAATCTTTGTGATAATTTGATTAAATCTTTCTACACTGGACCTATCCGTAGGCATTACAAATTCTTTAAGAACTAACTCCTAATAACTAATGAGCTTTGCAAAATCGTTAGTTGGTTATCTTTATCCTTATAAGTAATTCTTCTTCATCTAACATCAAATCGAAAGAAGTTCTCATTTTATATTTGGCACATTCCTTATTTTTTTTTATCACTCTCTAAAGTGTTATAGACAACTTGAACAGATAGTTCATAATTCTTTTGTACAACTTGTGTGATCCTCTAGAGAAAGATGGATGGTGGAATGGGATTTATCGGCACGATCATTTTTATGACTGGATTTCTTTTTGCTAAGGTTGGAGAGGTAGTTTTGTAGATGATGAAGCTTATACAAGATATATTCATATACGATCAATCAAGAGGAAAGTTCCAGTTATCGCGAATGATTAATTTGTAATTAAGGTGGGATTGCCACGTGGTGAAGTAACAAAAAAGTAGTGCCGCGAAGTGTTAAGGAAGAGAGTGATTGAGGTTTGATCAGATTTGCGGCTGAAACCATAATAGGTGAAAGAGTTGGGAAAGCGATCATCCCAATGGTTATTGACAAAGACTATTGATTTTCGAGAAGATACGGTTGGTTGGTTGTTTATTCGACCAAGAGAATTGGAAGCCAATTGGATGAAGGTCACTAAGTTTGTTGTTGTAACACTAACAATTGAAGTTGTTTATTGAAGGAGTCCAAAGGTCTGAACCATTCATTTGGTCATATGCCTTGCGTATAGCATTGAAATATCCAAAAGCAATCCATTGAATGCCTTAGGATCACGAAGGGAGGGTACCCTTATTGCAAATATTACTTACAGTGCAATAAACAAATTCAAGCAAAAATAAAATCAAAAGGTATACAATTTACATTGTGTTTTCATGGAAACCAAATACGACCTAGAGGATCCAGCCATTGATTGGCCTTATAATGCCGAAAGGGACGTGTAATTTTCATGATTATCACAATGTTACACTCCTTAACTTTGGTTTCTAACAGACAGGTAAACGTATTATGAATTTGAAAGAGATACTCGGTGACATCGTTTTGTCTGATTGTGTTATTTAGACTTCTACCACTCCAAATAGAAATAATGATAAAAGATAAGATTGATGGATACCTGAATTATTAGTCGAGGACCATATGATCAAGCTGAATAGCTAGAACGTCAGGGTCACCAAAAGAGGTTATAGAGCAGGAAGTAGATGAGATAACCTCTAAAGAGGGGTTGGGCTCACTTGAGTCGAGGACCATAGGACTGGTGCTAGGTTAAACACATACAACCGGTTTCTTGACCTATTCAATTTGCTAGTAGCCTTTGTGACCTGTCTAAAATTCTCATAACATTTATTTCAAGCATAACCTTATATTTGTTCTCATCTAGCTCACTAATGCTTATTATGTTGCTCTGCAACATCCGGATGCAGTACACATTAGCAACTATTAAATTTTCACCTATGAAGCCTCAAAAAAATCCAAACTTTTTCTTTCTATTTCTATTGCCTAGCCATCCCCGAATTTGACTGGCCCTTTAATTGTCGGGTCAATTTCAGCTAATGTTTCGATACAACCGGTCATGTGCCGGTATCTAAATACCAAACCTTCTCTCGGGTGCTTTTGATCTTTAGTATTACCTTGTCTTTGTGCAGTGACACTTTCTCATTCTGTATTGTGTGGCTGAGAACACAAGTTTCGGTCATCAACAATACCGGTTTATCTTCGGTTTGCCATGTAACAAGTTTGGCTTTTTCTTTCGGTTGGGTTTGGGACACTCTTTTGCAAAGTGACCATATTCATTGCAATTGAAATACTTAATCCTGAATTTTTCGAATTTGCGTGGCTTTGGGTCTTCATTATTGCGTTCACAATTTCTGCGACTTCCACCATAACCACTCCCACGACTACGTCCTCTCCGACGTCTCCATGACGTCTTCCTCTACTATTGCTGCTAGAACCTGTCTGTGACGTTCTCCTTTGCCTTTGGGATTCTTGCCTCCCACTCGGTCTGGGTAAAGAGTAACTTTTCTCCACTACCATTTAAGTGCAATCGATCTTTAAGCCCTTTTTTAAAAAGTTCTGAGGCGGTCGGTTGCTTCAGTTTTTGAACAACTTCGTTGTCATCGAGTTTTGTGCTGAGTGAGTGGATCTCACCTAACAGTGTCGTAAGCTTCATTACAAGTTGTTTATTGTTTCTGAATCCTCCATTTGTAACTTATTCAGTTTTTGTTTCACCACATGTACGCGTGCCTTTTTGAGGCGATATTCACCACCCTGCATCTCTTTCGATGCTGGCCATTTCTTAACAATACGAGCTCTAATACCAAATGCGGTTATATTATGGAAGCTGTTTCTTTTCTTATTACTTAAAACATCAATACATGTTGGTTATGTAGAATAAAATAATTGTTTTATCTTATCTCACTAATTAATTTAATAACTGACATATTAAAACATGTTCAATATTTATTTATTATTGTCGTGATATGTTGTGATGCTAAAGGAAAGTTGCGTAGACTCAAAACAACGGGAAATAGCTCAATCGGCTTGATCGGGAAACTATAAGTGAGCTTCCAATTGGGGTAGGGATCGAAATAGAGATACGTGATAAGGGCTGTTATCGGTCCAGTTCGGTCCGGGGTTTGTTGAAATCGGACTGCTAAGCTTATCGGCTCGGACCGTACCGCTAAGCTTTCAGTTCTAATTTTTTGAAGCGGACCGGACCGCTAAGTTTTCGGTCCGGTCCGGTCCGATTCGGTTTGGTTCCGGTTCCGGTTTGGTCCGATTTCGGTTCGGTCAGAGTTCGGTTCGGTCCGGTCCCGTTTCGGTTCGGTCCGGTCCCGTTTTGGTTCGGTCCGATTTTGGTTCGATCCGGTTTCGGTCCGGTTAAAAAAAAAATCAATTAAAATTCGATTTTTATTTTTTTTATTTAAATAAATAATACGAAAACTAAAATTTATAAATTAATCTTTGATTTTTAAAAAAAATTGGTAATTAAGTATTAATTTTGGTAATATAATTTATAAAAAAATAAATAATAATAATAAACAATCCATTCTAACGGTTTTATTGGTCTGATTCTCTTTCGGTTCTATCGGTTTATCAGTTTTATCGGTTCGATTATGTATCGGTTTATTGGTTTTATCGGTTCGGTTCCATATCGATTCTATCGGTTCGGTTCCTAACCGATTTTTTGTTTCGGTTCCTTATCGATTTTTAGTTTTTAGAATGGAACCTCAAACTGAACCATTAAAATCGGTCCGGTTTTCGGTCTGGTCCTTATCGGTTCGATTCCGGTCCGGTTTTCGGTTCTGAGGAACCGTTGACACCCCTATACGTGATATCATGATTCTTAAGAGTAGCCGGATGACGTGAGCGTGTAATACTTACAGAAGTAAGAGTAAGGGTGGCAAATGGTTCAGGAACCGCGGTTCAAAGGTGGAGAACTGTTTATAAATTGGTGGTTTAACTGCGAAACTGGTCCATTAGGAGCAAACCACCAGGACTGCAAACCGCCAGGACCGCAAACCGCCAGGACCGCAAACCGCCAGGACCGCAAACTGTCAGGACTCCAAAACCGCGGTTTATTTGTAAATAACCGCGGTTTATTTGTAAATATTATAAATGTTTTAATTATTTTATAACCAAAATCATATGTTAAGTTATATTTTAAAAATATTGAGATATTGCATATGATTATAAAATTATTATTATATTTTGGTTAGTATTAATTTGTTTTGGTTATTAATATATTAAGTGTTGTAATAATTATATAGTCCAAAATTTTAAATATTACTTATGTTATTATTACATTTTGAATATTATTATTATTATTATTATGTTTTTTGATTCAATAATAGTATGGTTGATATTGATAAGGGAATCATCCGCAGAATTAATAATAAAGGGCTAGTTACAAGTAAAAGGAAGCCCACCAAGAACATTAATCGCTCCACTTCTCTTTACTATAAATGGAGACCCATTATTCTTGGTAGGTGAGATATTCCACATTATTATATTCTCTTTGCACTTTCTCTCTCTACACTCTCTCTCTAGTCACATCAGGTCCGAGATTCGAAATATTCTCCTCATTCCAAATATTCCTAAGTCATTTATTATCTCTCATCAGATATTATGTTACAAACCAAAACTATATCTTATCATGTTAAAATATTACAAATTTTATGGTTATAATTTTAATATTACATTTTGATTACTATCGTGAGTTGGTTTTAAATATTACAAGGGTTTGTTATTATTTTTTAAACCAAAATCAAATTTTATCATGGTAAATGATTACAAGTTATATTTGTTATAATTTTAATATTACATTTTGAATATTATTATTGTGATTTGGTTATAAATATTACAAGTGTTATTTATTATTTTTTAAACCAAAATCATATTTTATCATCGTAAAAGCTTACAAGTTATATTGTTATAATTTTAATATTATATTTTTAATTTTATTATTGTAATTTTAATAATAATTATAAAATTATTATTACATTTTGGTTAGTATTAATTTGTTTTGGTTATCACAAACATCATTCATAACAAGTGAAAATTAGCGGATGGGTGAGCATTAGTAAGTCTACTTTTTATAGGCATTTTAAACCTTAAAACAACATTTTTTTAAAATATGCAATAAAATACTAATCAAAACGGATTAATATCGCAAATAATAAAAACTAAATTTAGACTAATACCCACTAATACCAACTAATAACAAGCAATAAACAACTAATAACAACTAATAAAATTAGAATTAAAAGAACTAATTTAAATAACTATAACAATTAAATAACTTGATAAATTATACGAAGCTCTTAATTGAGCTATTATAATGTTATCCCAACGTTATTTAAGTGTTTTTATCAAATAGAATCAATTTGCGGAAGAAAAAAAACAATTTCGAAAGTAGAACTACAATATGTAAAATAAGAAATTTGAGTTTTCTAGAATATTTAGAACAAGTAGAGAGATTTAGAGAGATATAAGGAGGAGTATATGAGTTTTTGAGTTTGGATTTGGGGTCTCCTCTATTTATAGAGGAGACCCAATTTTTTTTTTAAAAAACGAAAAAAAATTGTCCGGACCATCTGGACGTCTGGTCCGGGGCATCCGGACGTAATTTCCGGATGATCCGGACCATATTTATTTATTTTTATTTTTTAACAACTATGTTTCAAGCTTGAAGTGTTTCTTTTGTTTTTTTTATTTAACGTTATTTAAATCTATTTCAATTTCAATGTTTATTTTGTTATTTATAAGTATTTTATATTTATGCATATACTTATACAATTCTAAAAATTTTAAATTTAAACTTCAAATATTGAATAGTTCGAAAATACAATAAACTATTTAAATCATCTAAACATAAACAGTTCAAGCTTGAAAGATCTAAAGAATCACCTAATAATTTAAAATCAGAATACAATTATATGTCTAATAGGTATATATTATTTAATATGTACCTAAAATTAAATAAAACATCTTAAGTATCTAAGTATGTTGAAACAATCTACAAATCATTTTACAATTATATTGTTTACGATATATTTTAAGACGATCAAATTAAAAAATATTTTCAATAATATTGAAAGTTGTAATCAAAATACAATTAGATGTATATATTTTATTTAATATCTACCTAGTATTAAATAAAATATCTTAAATACATAAATATAATCAAACATATCAAAATCAAATTACAATTATGCTTTTAGAATGTAATTGTTTGATTATAGAATTTCGATTAAAATAATAACATATTTAAATTAAAATACATTAAATAGCATAATTAACTCGTTTATATTGTACATATCTCAATTATTGAAATTAGATTCAATTAACACTTTCAAATTGATTTTAAATAACATTATAAAATATTTTGATAAACAGTTCCTAAATGTTTTTCTGATGGTTTGAACTGGTGATTTAACTGCGAAACTGATCACCAATTAGGATCGCAAACCGCAAGGACCGAAAACCGCTAAAATTGTATAAAGAGTAAACCGCCAAAACCGCAAACCGCCGTTCTCTGTTAAACGATTCCAATGAGTGGCGGTTAAACCGTTTGCCACCCCTAGTAATGAGACCCAAGCGTTGACCATGTGCCTCGAAGAGAGAAGGGTCTCACAAGAATATAGATTATAGCGTACCAAACACATATGCGGAGAGATCTTCGTCAGATTCAAAATACATGCCGATATGGTCAGGAATGAGAGATTCAAGATATCTTCAAGCATCCGCCGCGACTTTTCTACATGCAAGATTAAGACTTTACATGTCACTGAAAAATAGTCACAAGCTAATGCATTAAAAGAGGAAAAATAAACATTAGCGTGACAATAAAGCAGGAACTTAGTGGAGAGAGGAAACTGTCTTATAAAAGTCTAAAATAGGCCTTAAGATTGTTGAGGCGCGGATCACGATACGACGAAGAATGTCAATCTATACTTTATAATCTCTAAAATAATGATTGTAGTTAAGTGAACCTTTTGTGATAATTAGACCGTCTGTTTTTTATATTAGGTCGAGTTTTAAGTTTTAAATATTTATTGTGACGTAGTTCAGAAAGTCCTAACAAATTTTCTTTTAATTTTATTTTTATTTTATTAAAATATTTATATTATTTTAATCAAATCTAATTTATATTAATATATTTATTTTTGCTTTTATATAAAACTTTATATATCGTAAGTTGTTTTAAGTTTTTGAAAAAATATATATTTCATCTTTAAAAATTTCAGTTTTTGTTATCATCGGATTAAGGTTTCATCATGTTACCCTTGAATTAGGGTTTCATCATGTTACCCTTGAATTAGGGTTTCATCTATAGTTGCTTCTTCTTCTATTTCTGTCGCGTTATCAGTTTGGTATCAGAGCCACAGTTCCTGCTACGGGGCAAGCATGTTTCTGACTCCTGATTTCATCTTATTCAAGGTCTAAAGAAGAGAAAACATCTATGGTTGTGAAGATCTCGACGATCGTTTGTTATGAGAGGACATACCAGGCTTTTCGACGACGATCGTGTTGACCGGTTACTGGAGGAGTTTAAATTGGCGACCAGTGGTCGGATCAAGGTAAAACA
This sequence comes from Limnanthes douglasii subsp. nivea, assembly GCA_036936605.1. NCBI lineage: Eukaryota > Viridiplantae > Streptophyta > Magnoliopsida > Brassicales > Limnanthaceae > Limnanthes > Limnanthes douglasii. Next base: position 293,945,468 of record JAUPFV010000002.1, read on the forward strand.
TACTTCTCGAGATGCTGTCTCAGGCTATGAATTCAGAACCAATTTTTTTTTAACAACTCGACATGAGGTGTTGTTTTCATGCTATGAAAATGCTTTCGAAACCAATTTCTTTTTATCAACTAAATGACTTCAATGTGACTTTGAATAAGGAACACTCGGGAATAGTTTATCTTATTTTGATAAGGGCAACAATTATAATTCTCAATGTAACAATTAAGATAATAATAATAATAATTTTGGTTGTTGATGGTGATGGTGCTTTGAATTTCTTTGTTAACAAGGGAAGGATGATGTAGCCGAGAAAGTCCAAACAATTTTTTTTTTTTTTATTTTATTTTATTCAAATATATTATATTATTTTAATCAAATCTAAATATTTTATGATTTTATTTTATTATATTTTAATAAATTTATTTTATTTCATGTATTCTAATTTAGGATTTTATGATGCTCTTATATAAAGCTTCGTATGAATGGATGGCTTGGCTTCTCTCCCAAGAAACTCCAAGAACCTAATGGATTTCTTAAGCTCTAAGAAATTATCTTCTTTCTAAACTTTCTTCAATCTCTGGTATAGAAACACTTGATAAGAAGTAGTGGCACAGCTTGTGCTTGGGCAACCGTGCATAAGGGTGTGGAAAGGATGAATGATGCTGAGTTTCCGCCGTTAAGAAGCACCACGATTGAGAGTACTAATTCGAAAGATGTGGCTCCTATTCCAAAGTCTTATTTGGATGTAGTAATGAAGAAGGCTCAGAATTCAAACTTCAAACCGATGGGTGTAATAAAAGAGGAGGACAGTATCAAGATTTCGTTCGACAGCAAGATTAAGGCTGATCTTTGTCTGAAATCAAGGACCACGTTGATAGCCAAATTCAATGATGGAATACCAAAGAGACAGGCATTCCAACTATTTCTTGATTCTTTAAAGTTTAAAGGTCAGTACTCCTATGTTACAATTGATTCTAGGCAAATCTTGATCGAGTTTGCAAGGCTGGAGGATGCTGGGTGTTTGTGGGTAAATAGATTCTGGAAAGTGGACGGCAAAATGATGCGAGTGATCAAGTGGTGTCCAGAAAGCAGTAGGAGTTTTGAATGTCCAGAGGCACTCATATGGGTAAGGTTCGAAATGCTTCCTGAGTTCATGTATGATACTTCAGTTGTACAAGAATTGGCATGAACTATAGGAAAGGTGCATCACGTGGTTGTTCCAGAAACAAACAGAGCGAAATGGAATGCTTGTTTTGCTTTACTAGAAGTTGACATATCTAAATCGCTAAAAAGGATGTTGAAGGTGGAGTTTGGGGATGGTCAAGAGTATTCTATAAGGATAAGCTACAAAAACATTCCTGGTTACTGTAAAGGTTGTTGTCATATTGGGCACAATTTCAATGAATGCAAAAAGCACCAAAAGAATTTGGAAGCCAAGAAACACAAAGAAGTTGTTCATGATATTGCACAAAAGAATCAAGTGCAGAGTTCACAAGATACAATCAAGACAGACAGTCAAATACAAACAGATACATTGTCTACAAAGGTTAAGCCTTTTACACAAGTTTATAGGAGGAAACTTAAGTCAGTCATTACAAAGAAAGACAGACAATCTATGTCTTGTCCTTCAACTAATGTTGGAAGTCCTACAAAAGAGAGAACAGAATCGAGCACTGACCATGACATCATAAGTGCACTTCAAAACCTCGAGGAGGAGGAGAACCTCATGGACAGAAACATGGTGTTATCTCCTAGAAGAGATAGTGCTGGTAGCTTAAATCCTTCCCCAAAAGCAAGCTCGAATGATCCTGAAAGAGATTTTGAAACCATAATTGCAAGGAAGTTAAAGTCTGCAAATAAAAATACTAGAAGGCTATCTATTAACTCTCTTAGGAAGAGAGAATTTGATACTAAAAAATATGCATCTGATAATGATTAAACTCTTTAGCTGGAATGCAAGGGGACTTCACAATAACCCTACATTGGCTAGGCTAAAGTTTATCATTAACAGCGAGAAGATTAAATTAGTTACTATACAAGAACCAATGGCTAGATTGGATAAGATTGAATTAGTGGCAAAGATGATTGGTTTTGAGCATTGGGTGTCTAATGCAACTAACAAAATATGGCTCTTTTGGTCCAGTGATGTGGGGGTTTCAATTGTTGATGATCAAGATCAATTTCTGCATACTGAGATCAGTTTCTTATCATTTAAATGCTACTTTACTTCAGTTTACGCAAAAAACACCAGAACTCAAAGGGCTACTTTGTGGAGACAGATTAGAAATATCACATGTGACATACCTTGGATATTAGCAGGGGATTTTAATTCAATAAGATGCCCTGATGATCAGTTAAACTGTGCATCATTTGACCAGGCTAGTGCTGAGGATTTTGATAGCTGCATAAGAGATTGTAACCTGGATGTACCTGCACACATTGGAACTCGTTACACTTGGAGCAATAATAAAGCCTGGAAAAGGCTGGATTGGGTGCTCACAAATCAGCAGATGCTTATTAACTTAAGCATACAGGTTTGCCATATGATCAGAACTTGTTCTGACCATGTTCCCCTTTTAATTTCCATTAACAGTCAAAATGCATCTAGTAATAAGAAAGGATCTTTTAAGTTTCTAAATGCATGGGCTAATCACCCAGATTTTATGAACACTGTAAGCCAGGATTGGTCAAAACATTGCAGTGGTGAGGATAATACGGTTTTTTGGTATAAACTCAAAAGATTGAAAAAACATTTAAAACAGTGGAACATTACAATTTTTGGAAACGTATTTAATAAAGTAAAAGAAGCAACTTTAGATGTTGAAAAATGTGAGTTACTACATCAACAGACTAATGATAATGTGACTAAATCTAATCTGTCAAAGGCCAATAGCATCCTCATACTTGCATTAAAGAATGAGGAATGCTACTGGAAACAAAAATGTTTCAATTCATGGCTTAGTGAAAGCGATGGAAACACAAAATTGTATCACAGTTTTGTTGCTAAGAAAAGAAAGAAAAATATTATTACTGGAATTAAAGACAAAGAGATCTGGCTTACTGATCAAAGTGAGGTAGCAGCCTCTGCTGTTGAGCATTTCAAAAAGATCCTCTCTTTTGAACCTGAAATTTTGAATATAGAAAATGTTAGTGAGTCTATACTGAAAAACATTCCAAAGCTTGTTTTTGATAGTGACAATACAGAAATTGCTAAGCCTACAAATGCAGAGGAAGTTAAAGCAATCATATGGAGCATGAAGAAAGATAGTGCTCCTGGCACTGATGGGTTTAATGTTTTCTTCCTTAAATATTGCTGGGATATTATTAGTGCTGATTTATGTAGAGCTTTAAATGCCTTTTTAGCTGGTAAAGCTATTCCTAAAGGTGTGTTTGCCACTGGGATTGTTCTAATCCCTAAAGTGGCAAACCCAATAACTTGGAATAGCTATAGACCACTAAGTATGTGTACTATACTAAATAGGTTATTTTCTGCTCTCATCAATAGGAGAATATCCCTTATTCTACCTAGAATTATATCTAAAGGGCAATCTGCCTTTGTTAAAGACAGACTAATACATGATAATATCTTGACATTAAAAGAAATGTTGCATAATATAAAGAGAAAGCCTTCAAAAGGCAACATTATCCTACAACTAGACATGTCTAAGGCCTTTGATAGGCTTTCTCACACATTTATTATCAAAATATTAAAAGGATTTGGATTCTCTGAGTGTGTTGTTTCTCTTATACATAGACTTATATCAAATGTGATGTTATCTGTTCTCCTAAATGGGGCTGCTAATGGTTATTTTCATCAGAAAACTGGCCTTAGACAAGGAGATCCTCTGTCTCCTTGTCTATTCATACTAGCTGAAGAGGCCCTTTTAAGAGGCCTTGAAAACTTATATTTGCAAAATAACAAACTACAATTCTATGTTAAGTCTGGAAGTGTCTTACCATGTCTGGCCTTTGCAGATGACGTGATTATTTTCACCAACAGTGATCCTTCTACTATAAAGGGCATAAGCAACCTGTTAAATGAGTATCAAGCAGAGTCAGGGCAACTTATAAATAGTGAAAAGACAAAGGTGATAACAGCTTCAAGATGCTCAAACATAAACATAGCCAGAATCAATGCAACTTGGGGATTCAGGACAGAATATGCACCATTCACATATCTGGGCATTACTATTGCCTCAAATAACACAGGGAAGAACTACATCAATCTTCTAAGTAAAATTTATAATAAAATTGCTGAATGGGATCTAAAGCACTTGTCTTTTAGTGGTAGGCTATCACTAATTAGACATGTCCTTTATCCCATTGTATTCTACTGGATGCAAAGCTGCATTATACCCAAAACTATACTGACCAAAATAGAGCTTTGCTTCAATAAGTTCCTTTGGAGGTCTAAAGTAAATGATAGAACAATTCATTGGACTGTGTGGGGTAACCTATGCAAGCCATTTATGGAAGGTGGGTTGAATATCAAACTTTTGTCTGATATCCAACTCACATTTGCCTACAAACTTTGGTACTTGTTCAGAAAAGGTGGCACACTATGGTCTGACCTAATTGCTAACACTTACTGCAAAAATAAACACCCCCTATATGCTAAGTGTGGTATAACTGATTCTATTCTTTGGAAAGGCCTTTGTTCAATTAGAGAAAAGGCTGAAAAGCTAATTCAATGGAAAGTTGGCAGAGGTAATGCTGATTTCTGGAGAGACTCATGGATTAAGTCTGGCCCTATAGTAACTGACCCAAGTTCATGGTATCTTCCAGCTAAGATTAAAACTTTTTGGAAACAAAACTGTTGGGACCCATCAATTGAGTCATTTCTGTCTCATGATCAATACCAACAAATATGTGGTATTACTCTTAATCAAGAGCAGGATGACTGTATTGAATGGAGTATTTCAAAAAGTAAAAAGTTTTGCACAAAAACAACTTGGGAAAACATCAGAACCAAAAACAATTGTTCTTCTATCTTTAAAAAAATCTGGCATTGTTTTATACCATCTAAGTTCTCTTTCTTAACCTGGAAGATACTAAAGAACTATGTTCCTACTGATAGTGAACTTAAAAAGAAACACTTAGCTATTGTGTCCAAATGCCAGTTCTGCTACAACTGTGAAGAGACACTGCATCTCTTCATCAGTTGTAGTTATGCCTGGCAGATATGGAACTACTACGGGAACCTGTTTAAAGTGCCAGTGAGAAGATTTATGACAGTTAGACATATGCTCCTAACATGGTTCAACTCTACTTACAGTAAATTCCACATTAACCATATTATTCCACAATTGATTTTGTGGACAATATGGTTTAATAGGAATCACTGTAAATTTGGGAAAGCTACTGATAATTTCTATAATGCAATATGTAGAATTAATAGATTGATTCTAGCTGTGGATATGAAGTTAAAAGCTAAGCATTGGCAAAATGTGATTGATGCAGGAGTAAATATTGGTGCTTCGTCTATACATACTAGGAAAGTGACTTACCGGATGTGGAGGGCTCCAAATGTGGGCAGATTAAAGATAAATGTTGACGCTGCTTGCTGCTACACCGGTGAAACTGCTGGAGGGCTAATTGTTCGCGACGAACAAGGAAACTTCATTGAAGGAGCGGGTTTCCTCTTTGGAAAACTCAGTCCTCTCCAATCTGAAAGGAGAGCACTGGTTGAAGCGTTGCTCCTCTGCAACAGAAGAGGTTGGAGATTTGTTGACATTGAGTCTGACTGTTGGACTCTGGTCAGTAGACTCAATGCCAACACTTATGAACACAACACAGTTGACGAAAAGCTTTGCCGATCTCTACTTCGTTCAGATATGAAGATCGTCCACATTTCCAGAATGGAAAATTCTGTGGCCGACTTCATATCCAAATGGACCCTTGACAAAAAGGAGAGTCACTCTTTCACAATCCAGGACATGCCCAATCTGATTCGTGCAACAGTTGTGCTTGAAAGCCTTTGTGTGGGTTACATAGACCCAGGATAGGGTTTTTTGTGGATTCAAGTTTTGAGGTGGAAGCGAAGGAAGAAGGAACTGATGAATTGAACAAAGAAATATCAATGGTGGAGTTAAAAAGCTAGGGTTGCTACGATGAAAAGCGGCGGAATTCGAAGAAGGAGAGAAGTTGAAGCTGTGAGAAGTAAACTAGGGTTCTAATTGGTTTTCTGATTTGGGGCTAGCTTTTGCTCTGAATAGGAGTACTAATTGGGCCAAGGCTATTTCAATTGATTATAAGCCATATTGGGCCTGTTTCTCATTATTATCAGCCTACTATATCTGGGCCCTAATTTGTAAAACCATGGTTTATATTAATAAATTTTGCCAATTAAAAAAAAATATAAAGCTTCGTATACCTTCAATTTCTTTCTGAGTTTTTGGAATAATATATTTTTTATCTCTAAAAATTTCAGTTTTTGTTACTTTTGGATTAAGGTTTCATGTTATCTTTGAATTAGGGTTTCATCCATCGTTATTTATTTTTTTATACCCGCCCCGTCATGATGAAATACAAAATTACTAGTTTTATAATAAAATACAATATATGACTCCTAAAAAAAAAGTTATGACTAGAGAAATGCAAAACAATCACTGTGATTTCACGTGACAACCATGTCGGAAAAGTGAGACTAGTCTTAGTCCATGTCAAGAACAGGAGACATAATTATGTCCTCCCACGGAAGGTTGATCGGTAGGCTAACAGAAAAGATAAAGGGCATCGGTGCATAGAGTAAATGACTCTTTAAAAAGAATCGAAAAAAATATATTGGGATTTCATGGTTTTTTGAAAGGAGAAGATGTATGTATAGTCTTTTTGGATTGTCGTCCTTACCGAATTTCAAATGTTGGAAAAAATTATACATGAAAATAAAAACTCAGTTCGAAGTTTTTGGGGAGAAAAACAGATTTGTAAATGATTTTTTTTCGAAAAACTAATCGTTTTGAGTTAAGTAACCTTTGGGGGTATTTAAAGTTAAAATGAAATATGTTTAAGTATAAAGCCATAGCTTCATATATTTAACTTTTTAAGTCAATTAGGTAAGTTAGCAATTCAATACACTAATTATGCAAATATACACGAGGATAGATAATAAAAAACAATATTATTGAGTCTCAACAAGGATTCAATATTTTTAAAAATCTATATAAAAAATTTAGTATTTTTATTTTCCAATATAAAAGTGTATATAGTTTATAAATTTTATGCTATCTGGAGGAGAAAGTTGTAATCTGTACACTTCCTGATTCTTTAATACTAAAATTTGACTTTGTTATGCATTATAAAAAGTTCACATCAATATAAGTAGAGATTTTATAGTTTTTAATATTAGAGTATAAATTTAAGATTTATTACCGGATTCGAACAAAACTACGAGGTGTTGATTGCAATTTTGTCATATAAAAATACATAAAATTTGTTTAATGACTTAAAAATATAGTTTGTATGTTTTAATTACTAGCAGAAAATATGTGTCCTTTTCTATATTTATACGTCGGCTAAAAAGATTGAATCATGACATTTTGATTGAGGCTACCCAAGAAATCTGTGAATATTTTTATAAGAAAGAAAACTAAAACAAATGGAGAAAACATCTTTGAATACAGTTTTGCTAATCTCGATTTTGGTTGTTTTACTATGGAGTTCAAATATTCAGGTTGGAGAAGCCGGAGTATCTAAAGATGCTGAATCCGGCAAGAAGCCGAGAAAGGGTGCTCCTCCTAAATGCAGGACGGACAGAGAATGTTTTGAGTTTTGTGGCGGACGGGAACATTCACGGTGTTTAAAGGTCTTTGTGTTGCATAGGGGAATGGAAAGCAGACTCGCTTCAGTAGGAACATGCGAATGCTTTTGATATGCAAGAAGTCATAAACTAAGGAATAAATGGATTCGTTCTAAGAATCTTAATTTAAAAAGATGAAATAATTTTGTTTTAGTGCTTTACTGTGTTTCTCTATTCAATCATTTGATACCTCGGTATTAAAATGTAAAATTTTAGTTTGGCACACCTCAATTAGTTTCCAAACCAAACGCATAATTTAGACTAATGTTTAAAATAATAGAGAATGTATTATAATCATAAAGATAAGGAACAAAAGCTAAAGGGACGTAAATAATAATAATTATTATTATTTATTAAATTATAGTTTGATTACTAAGAAAACAAATGGGTGGAGTAAAGTTTGTTACAACTTTTCAAGAATGCTCCACGATTGGAGTCTAATTTCAAATCTCTTTCTTGATTCTCTTGGCTTGTAGTGGGATGCAGATTGTCTTTCTGTTCATCAGCGTGCTGCTGATAATTGTGGGAACTTTTCGATACTAATCTCGGTTTCTGATCAGCCTAACATTAGGACTAACCCGATTTTCGAACCTGTCACAAGAAAAGTTCAATCGTCAGTATCCAAAACCTCATATGCTGACTTATTCAAACACAATGATGGGGATGTGATTCACAAGAATGTAAGCAGATCTATTGAGAATGGTAATGTCAAGATACAGTTTGATGCTGGGGACTTGGATGTTCTAAAATAGAGTGCAAAGTTTACCCTTGTTGGTAAATTTGCCAATGGTAAACCTAATTATGTTTCTGTCATGGTTTTTTAAAAAAAATTTAAGTTTCAATGTGAATATTGCGTCTCTAGTTGGGATTTCTGTCACATTTTTATTGGGATTTCTCTAAAGGAAGACCGTCTAAAATTGTGGAAAACAAAAGTATGGCAAGTTGGAGACAAAGTAATGAGATTGTTGGAGTGGTTACCAAACTTCAATGCCAATATTGAAAACCCAGCAACTTCTGTCTATATTTACCTTCCAAATATGCTTGCTTTTATGTATTGTGAGGCCACTATAATGGAGGTGGCTAAAACTATTAGCACCCCTCTAAGTGTCTGGGTTCCATCCAAGAACAGAGCCAGACAAAATTATTTTCGAATCTGGGTTTTTTAGATGTTTCTGAGACTCTCCAAAGGATAATTAAAATCTCGTTTGGATCTTACTCTTACTGGTAAGACCTGGTGTATATTAATGCTCCTAAATACTGCAATAAATGTACCCACATGGGGTATTCAGAGAATGAATGTAAGAAGTCCACCCCAAGGAAGACTATTGATTAGTCTTAGCCCTCCAATGCTCAGATTATTGATTCCTTGATTCCTGCATTTACAATTAAGAATGAGGGAAATAAGTTGAAGTCTGTGATTATTAATAATAAGAATGATCAAAGTGGAAATGATATAGTTGCTATGAGTAATTCTGAAGAAGGTACCGAAGGGAATAATCAAGCTAAGGGTCTAAAAAGCAGTAAAGTCATTGGTGCTTTGCGCATGTTAGAAATGGGATATACTTATCTTGAAGGAAACTCTTCTGTTGAACCGTTATAGAGCAGAAACTCTCTTACAAAGCAAAGTACTGGTAGCCTTCCATCTTCACATGCTAGTAAGCAGTCTGGAAATGATAAGAAAGTGGAATTAAGGAAGATTAAGAAAGCTAAGCATTTCAACTCAAAGGGGATCATTGCCCCTAAATGTTTGCAGTATAAGCATGCTCCAAAATCTGTTAAATCTTTTAAATGACCAGTACAATTCTATGTTGGAATGTACGTGGTGTGGGTAACAAGCAAACACAATGCAGAATTAAATCAATGAAAAGATCTAAAAAAGTCTCCTTTCAGGCTCTTCAAGAACTTATGATTGGTGAGTCCCAATTAAAGGTCATTGCAAAGAAATTAGGGTTCCAGGGCTTCATTGGTAACTGTAGTAACAAAGTCAGGGTTTTATGGATGAGGACTACAAGGTGGATGCCATTATTGATGATGACCAGTTTCTACACTTACTGGTTAGACATGTTTTTATCCCTAAATATTTTCTAGTCACTGTAATCTATGCCAAATGTTCAAGGAGTCTAAGAAGAAATCTTTGGTTTGTCGAGGAATGTTGGGCAAGAAAAAAGATGACCAGTACAATTCAAGTTTCTGAATATGTGGTGCAAGAAAAAAGATTTTCTTAAGTTTGTCGAGGAATGTTGGGCTGTGGATTATGAATGAGAGCCTATGTTGAAGTTCTGGTTTAAGCTAAAGTACTTAAAAGCTAGGTTGAAGGTCTGGAATAGGCAGGTATATGGTAATATCTTTGAAGTTATCCATCAAGTGGAGGAGGAAATCAACATCTTGGAGGCTAAGGTACTCGTTTCTAACTCTTCTCGGGATATTAATGATCTAAAGCAGGCCAAAAAGAACCATCTATTGCTACTTGCAAGAGAGGAGGACTACTGGGCTCAGAAAACCCATGCAAATTGGGTGCTTAAGGGTGACAGAAATACTTCCTTCTTTCATAGCTATGTAAAGAGGAGGCATAAAAAGGGAAATATAACTAGAATCCGGACTGGTTCTTATTGGGAGGAAGATGAATCTGCTATTGAAGAATCTATTGTGCAGCATTTCAAATCCCTAATTGGTGACCTTCCTAACCCATGGTACCCTAATTTGCTTGAGGATTTCATTCCTAATTTTGTTGAAGACTTTGAAAATGAAATGATGGTAATGGCTCATATGGACTCTGAAATCTATGAAGCTATAAATGACCTAAACCCTATTGTTGCTGCTGGGCTTGACAGATATAATGGAAAGTTTTTTGAAACTTGTTGATATATTATTAGAAATGATTTGTGTGAGGCTATCAAAAAAAATTATGGAGGGTTCTTTTCCTATGGCGCGGTTTGCCACTACAATTTGTCTTATCCCTAAGGTGGATGCTCCCAAAACTTGGAAAGACTTTCGACCTATTAGTTTAACTACTTTTATGAGCAGAATAATCTCTAAAGTCATTAATAAAAGACTGGCTACTATCCTTCCTAAATTGATTTCACATGAACAAGGTGCTTTTGTTAAAGGCAGATATATTCAAGACAATGTGTTGATTGCCAAATAAGTGATCAGTGAGTTGGATAATAAACTAAGAGGTGGTAATATTCTTCTTAAGGTCGACATGGATAAAGTGTTCGAAAGAATGGACCATACTTTTATCTTAAGCATCTTAAAGGCTTTTGGGTTCTCTAATGGGTTTGCAAGGTTGGTTGAAAGAATTCTGGGTAACCGTCACTTCTCTGTAATGGTTAACGGTGCGCTGAAAGGGTATTTTAGATTTAATAAAGGCTTCAGACATGGTGATCCCCTTTCACCCAGTCTCTTTATATTGGGCCAAGAATATCTCCTAAGGGTCTGAGACATCTTCTCAGAACTACGCCTACTTTAAAGTATAAAAGCAAAGGAGAAATAGACTCATCTTGTTTGTGTTTTGCTGACGATATACTTGTTTTCTGCAATGGCTCCATTAGCTCTGTTAAAATGCACATAAAGCTGTTTAAGATGTATGAAGATACTTCTGGGAAACTTATTAATAATGAAAATTCTAGGTTTATTACGTCTAAATAGACTTCTGCTCAGTATGTGAGGAAGTTGAAGACTTTTCTGGGATTCAAGCATGCTACTCTGCTTTTTAAGTATTTGGGTGATGTCTGGAATAATAATAAAAGAAATAGTAATCATAAGGACATTATTGAAAAAACTATTAACAAAATGTCTGATTGGGACCACACAACTCTGTCAGTTAGGGGCAGACTTGTGCTGATCAAATCTGTTCTTTCGACATATCCTATCTATACTCTCCAAATCTATGATCTTCCTCAAACTATCATCAAGAAACTTGAAGTCCTTTAATTTTTGTGGGGTAGTAAAGCTAATAAGGACACCATTCATTGGTGCAAATGGTCTAAATTATGTTACAGTTTTGATGAAGGTAGTTTGGGACTCAGAAAACTTGATGACACGATGGATGTTTTTGCTGCTTAACAATTGTTCAATCTCAGAAGACAGGATTCTCTATGGGCCATCTACATGAAATTGATTTATTTCAAGGATCAGCACCCTTTAACTGCTCCTATGAACTCTAAAAGCTCTTATTGGTTCTTTTTGGTTTCGGTAAGGTATACGGTAAAGGAAATGCTATTAATGCTGAGACAAGGGCTTTATTCGACGGTCTTCAGGTCTGTTTCGACAGAGGTTTCAAAGAGCTCGATATTAAAACTGACTCTCGTAATTTAGCTCTAATGATTTTCACAAGGAGGTCTCCTTGGTTTCTCAAGGCCATAATTGATTGCTGCTACAAAATTATCTCATCAAATATGAAGGTTATCCACATCTTCAGAGAACAAAATGTAGTAGCGGACTGGGTTGCTAATTTAGCCCTAGAATCTGCCAAGGATTTCATAATAGAAGAAGATGAAATTCCAGACAGACTTAGAGCTATAACTTTACTTGAAGGGATCAGACTTTTCTACCTAAGAAGAAATCTACAGGAATAGATCAGATTCATACCTAGTCGCTTCTCGATTTCGTTGATTTTGTAACAGCTATCAAGATTGTTGCATGCGGCTTTGCTGGTTGGTTTAATTTGGTTGGTTTTTTTCTTAGTTTGGTTTGATTCCTGTTGGTTTTTGGTTCGTGTTTGAAGTTGTTCAGAAGGATTGCGTTCGAAGAGAAGAAGAATAGAAGTATAGAGAAGTGAATTAAAGTTTCATTTGGGACTCTTGTTTTATGGTTTGAAGCTGAAATTTTTCAATGTGTAATTCGACCCAATTGAAATCAATAATGGCCCAAGTGTTTGCTGGGAAATAATAATAATAACAATAATAATAATAACAATAATAATAATGTTGATGATAATAATGACGGTGATGATGATGATGATGATCATGATCATCATCGTAATTGTAATCGTAATCGTAGTCGTAGTCGTAGTCGTAGTCGTAGTCGTAGTCGTAGTTGTAATCGTAATCGTAATCGTAGTCGTAGTCGTAGTCGTAGTCGTAGTCGTAGTCGTAGTCGTAGTCGTAGTCGTGGTCGTGGTCGTAGTCGTGGTCGTAGTCGTAGTCGTAGTCGTAGTCGTAGTCGTAGTCGTAGTCGTAGTCGTAGTCGTAGTCGTAGTCGTAGTCGTAGTCGTAGTCGTAGTCGTAGTCGTAGTCGTAGTCGTAGTCGTAGTCGTAGTCGTAGTCGTAGTCGTAGTCGTAGTCGTAGTCGTAGTCGTAGTCGTAGTCGTAGTCGTAGTCGTAGTCGTAGTCGTAGTCGTAGTCGTAGTCGTAGTCGTAGTCGTAGTCGTAGTCGTAGTCGTAGTCGTAGTCGTAGTCGTAGTCGTAGTCGTAGTCGTAGTCGTATTCGTATTCGTAGTCGTAGTCGTAGTCGTAGTCGTAGTCGTAGTCGTAGTCGTAGTCGTAGTCGTAGTCGTAGTCATAGTCATAGTCATAGTCATAGTCATAGTCATACTCATAGTCATAGTCATAGTCATAGTCATAGTCATAGTCATAGTCATAGTCATAGTCATAGTCATAGTCATAGTCATAGTCATAGTCATAGTCATCATAATCATCATAATCATCATAATCATCATAATAACAATAATCATTATTATGATGATTATTATTGTTATGGCTTAAATTGTTTCTTCGTCCCTCGACTATCACGTTTTGTGTCATTTAGTCCCTCGACAAAAAAATCACGGGTGAGGGTCCCTCGACTATCAAAAATATATTCCAAGGGTGCTTCAAGATTCTGGACTGCTAGCTCTGAGCTGGAGCTGGGTGGGATTGAGTCTATTTGGCCGTGTTGGGCCCCTGTCCGACTTCTTTGGCCTTGTATCCGGAATGGTTCAGGTTTAGTGCAACTGGGGCAGATCTTACCATCCTGTGTACCCTAGTATTCTTTGTTTCATCTACATTGATTTGCTTTCCCACATGGTTTAGCAAACCACCCCAAGTCATGGCCTTTTTCTTGGTTACCAAATCGGTCAGATTCCCAGATTTTAATCATTGTCTCAAAGAAACTATTGCCACCTGCTCTAAGCAATCAGCTAACCCATTTTTTGTGTTTACGAACCGGCTTATATAGTATTTCAGTGATTTTATTGGCTCTTTGGCACAATGGATGATAGTATCTCCATTGCCCTTCACCTCCTAATTCCCCACAAACTACCTTTGGAAGGCCACCCAAAACGTGTCAAAGTTTCTGATACAACCCTATGGTAAGCTGTTGTACCATTTCAAAGCACTTCCCGTAAAAGATTGAGAGAAAGCTCACAAAGAAGTTTGTCATCATCATCAAAATCATCATAAATTTTTTAAACTGCTCCAAATGGTTGTCCGGATCTTTGCTCCCATCATACTTCTCTATTTTAATACTGTCAAACCTCTTAGGAAGGTTTTCGGACATTATCTTGGATGACAATGGGAATTGCCTCCAATTCCGGCCACGACTAAAAACTGTGTCTTCATTAGGTGTTGCAAAAATACCTCGCTCATCATGGAAAGCAAATAGATCCATCAAGAGCTAATCCACATGCCTACGACTATGGTTGTGGTTGTTAGACGACCCTTTTCCCAGATGCCGCTTTAATCTCCCATGCTTATCCCTCTTTTTTGAATATTTTTTAACCAACTTTTGTTTCTTCTTGGATATCCACTCATCACTGCTGGATGACAAGAACTCCTCAAGCCCATCATCATTCGAGGAGCTACTAGAGGACTCTGAGCTCTCCATCGGCTTAGACCAGTGAGATTTCTTGGAACTGACATATGTCTTTTTTGTACTCAAGTGAGTCTTTGCTGACAGGTCATTCTCCCTTGGGTTGTCAGTATGGTGAATGGCTGACATTTTCGAATTTTCCTTTAAACCCATCTTTGCCTTTTTAGTGGCCCTCGACGCTTCTATTAGCTTTTCTCGTTCTTCGATCGTGTACTCATCGTTCTCTCCCACCACCTCTATCAAAGGTGGTGGCACTGCTTGCTCTCCCGGATTCATCTGAACTGGTTTTTATTGTTGGTTTTGAATGGTAGATTCAAGCACCTTCTCCTCCCACTCTAGTCGCCAATTTGGTGAGGTTTATTTTAAATTGAGGGTAATCTTGTCAAGTGTTTTGGAGAGTATCAAGGGTATTAAATGTTTGGGTGTTTTGTAGTGAGGGTTTAACCTGTCTGGTTGTATTAAATGTTTATTACCCTCATTAATGAAAGTAGTTTGGTATTTATACCCTTAATTATGGACCCCTGGGCTTTCGGGTTGAGTTATGAAATCGGGTCAAGTTTAAGGACTCGTTTACTTAATAAGATGATTAGCACCTAGCTTAGTCAAAAGGTGTTTAGTGTTTTAATACTTTTGTCCTGTCCGGATAGTTCAGTGGGTACTTGTTGTCCGAATTACCCCTGTCCGGTTTTCTTAGGGATCAATATATCATTTATATTTATTATCTTATATTGATGCATTGTCCGCCAATTAAACGGTTTTGTCTCCATGGTAGATGAGTTTGTTCTTTGTCTTCTCGAGGTTCATTGTAATATTCGTATATATAGTGTTTAATATTTTAACAACTACAGATATATAATGTTTTTTCCATACCATGTGGCTTAATCATCATAACATTGACTACAACATCAACCTCGTCCATTATTTGGACCATATTAATTGTTGTTATTTGTATTACCTCGATGACACCGATTGTTTATTATTGACTTACGTTGACCATTGCAATTGTTGTTACTTGAATTACCTCGACCCAACCAATTTTTGTTACTTGCATAACCATATATGTATATATACATATTTTTTTTTTCTTTTTAATATTGGCTTTGGATTTAAATACTTGGTCGACAAATTATTTTTGCCTATTTTTTTTCTTTTCTTCGTAGGATTGTAATTTTCGTATTAACTCATCGGCAATCATGATTTCAATATTATTAGACCCAATAGCTGCAACAACATTATCAAAATACACTTTAATAGATCGAAAAAACTTTTCGCTAATTGATTGTCCGTTAATTTTTCGCCATTCATTTAATTTATTTACTATTGTGTGAACTCTGGAAACATGGTCCATAATTGAATTTATATTTTTTTTATATAATATTTGAACGATTTTTAACTTATTAATTCTTTTAAACATAATGGAAAAATACCCCACGTTTTATGCACGATAGTGGTTTGCAGTTTCTTTTCGAAGATGCAATCGTCAATGCAATCGTCAACATTTAGTTGAATGAAAAAATCATATTTTAATCATTCGCACTATATTTGTCTTTTAAAAAAAACTCGTGTAAATCCGACCAAATATTACCATTTATTGCATTTTCTTTCAATAGCATCCCAAACATTTTATCCGCAAAAATATATTTTTTATTTAGTTGCTCTATCTCTTATAATTACTCTTATATTTAAATTATACGTTTTCATTGATCGCGGTTCTATCAATCTTAACTTCTATACCACTTTATTACTTTTATTATTAACAAAATAAAAACATAAAATATGTAAGGAGAAAAGAAGGAAAATTTGATACTAATCTGTCGTACCACAAGCCGGTATTACCCAAATGCCACAAAATATTTATTAAAATGATTTCAAAATCTGCAGGTGTTTTTATGTTTTTTATTAAGTGTCATGTATACTTCTGTCTACGAAACTATACATGACTACTAGTAGTTTTTATATGATGAATCCAGCTGACATTAAAAACACCAACTATAACCTTTTGGGACAATCAACGATCACTTTGACCAATTTAATAAAATGACTAATTTAATAAAATAGATAATTGATGGGAGAGGCAATGACATACATAAAATAATAGCTTGAATTTTTGCCAACTTCTATCATGCTGTACTTTGACTAAGCTTGAACCCAATGTATCTTACTTTTCTAATCTAGAATTTCATTATCTAGCTTTTTGTCAACTACCTCTACCTCTCTCAAAACAACTAATAATCATTGAATTAAGTCCCATATTTGGGCTTAGTTCTTCTTCTTTCTGTTATAATAATTAGTTACAAAACTAAGATGTGTCCAATGATGAAAGCTGGAGGTATGGTGGCTGTAGCTACAGTCGTGGCCGTGTCCATAGGTACCCTTGCTCTGATGGCTTTTCGCCTTCAAAAAGGGCCACCCAAAATGTCGAACCAAAAACTAGTTTCTTGCATAATTTCAGGTATCAACACAACATCAATCGAATTTGTTTTATGTCTCTAATTTCTATAAAGCTGACATGGGTTTTGTGTTTTTTCTCTAATGATAGATAAAAAGAGAAGAGAGAACGGAAAAAAGAAAAAAGTCCACTTCGCAGAGGACGTGGTCTACCTCAAACGTTATGGAGATGAGTTTAGAAGGGAACAGGTGATGAAGAACAAAAACATGTGCTTTGTTAGTAATACCAATTTAACGAACTCTGATAGTTCTTGTAATAGTTTAAACGAGGAAGGTAGTGTTGGTTGAAACATAAATTATATGTCTAAATTGGTGTTTAAGTCAATTGTGATTATATCAATGCGGTAAATTTCATTTTATTTTGTGTTTTTCTCCGGAGTAAAGACAAGATGAAGGGTGGAATTCTTTTGTATATTTTGTTAGGATTTAACAAACTGGTTTGGAGGAAACAAAATTAACAATTGTGTTATTTTTTAAAAATAATTTTGTGTGTGTTTTAGTTTTGTACTATCTGCAGTTTTGTATTACTTGCACTTTTGCAAATGGTTTGAATGATCCCAAATTATCAAAGTTAGAATGTTTTTTTTGGAATTCTATAAACTTTAATCAGAATATAGTTATTCCATTAAAAAATCACTCCGAGGGTCTTTAGACTATTTAAAATATTTAAATTCAGCCATGGTCGAGGTTTTTTCCTAGTTCACCAACGTATCTCATCATTTTTTAATTTTATTTTTGTTTTTAAATTTAATTTTTTTTTTTTTTAAATAGTGTAGAGATCATCGTGAGACTCGTACCATTTAACTATGAAGACATGTAGCTGAACCATGAAAAAATCACTCGCGAATATTAAATTTATAGATTTTGAATAGTTTAGGGACCTTCACTTATAATTTTATAATCGAAGGATTGAATAAAAACATACGAAACTTAGACCGAAATCCATAGTATTAACAAATTGGTTAAGCCATTCTCCGAAAGAAAGTGGGATGTTGTCTAAGTAAACGAGATGTATTGGTTTTGGTTAAAATTTAATTCACTGCGGTTAAAAAAGTTTTATCATGAACGGTCTTTTGTTTGATGACTCAAGTTTTCTTTCGCAATGGAATAGGAAGGGTTCGTTCAAACCGGATATATTAGATTATAATCATTTTATCAAAATTCGCCTCAATATATGTTTGACTTTCTTTCTATCTGGTTTATTTGATTTGTATGATTGTACCATGATAAGGGTATATTTTATAATGTTTTATTTCTTTATCCACCCGAATATTTGGTATGGAATTCTAGATTTTTCATGATCAATCTTTAATAAATACATGCTTTTTTAATATGGCCACTCTGAATCAGATGTAATTTGTCAAACAAAAATTGCATTTGATTCCGAGAGGCCAACTCGGAATCACATGCCTTTTTTTATCGGAAAAACATGTGATTCTGAGACATCATCTCGGAATTACATGTTTTCCAGTTCAAAAAAAGCACGTGATTCCGGAATTGCCTCTCAGAAACACATGCTTTCGTTAAAAAAAACCGAAAACATAATAGAATCAGCCAAATGGTCACAAAATTGAACCAAAATCGAAAACAAATCGAACAAAAATAAAAAACTCTAATCGAACCCAAATATTTGCAGACCTAAAAACCCCAATTGAACCCTAATCAAACCCTAATCGAGCCCTAATGTTCTACAAGTTAAGAACCCTAACCTAACCGAACGACCGTAGCCAACTTACCTCAGTCCTTGCCTTGCTTCAGTCCTTGGAATTGTAGGTTTGTTTTTCTTTGGAATTGTTACTTTATGGATTGATGGAAGAGTTAATGGTGTTCTTGAAAATGAAAGAGGTAGAATAAATGGGTAGAAGAGCAAATGTGTCATTTTTTTTATGGACGAAATAACAACATGAGATTTTTTTTCAAATCATGGAGGAAATAAAAAATATGATGGGGAAATAGCTTCACCCAAGATAAATAAAGAAAGAAGGAGATAAAGATAGGGTAGAACTAAAAATTCTCGACAAAAAGGTAAATAAAGAGAGAATGAAATAACACGACTAAAATGATCAAAAAATTAAGGAAATAAAACGGATACGAGAATAAGAAAGTTAAAAAAAAAATCAAACGTAGTGTAATAATAGTATTTAAATACTTTAAAAGTTTAAAAGACATATTAGTTATTGATTTAACCATATGATTTTTTTATTTATTCTAGCATGTTATTTGTCCATTTATTTTAGTCTTTGAAACATTTTATAAATCTGGTTCGAAATATATTTTTTTGAAAAGTTTAATTTATAATAATTGTTTTTCTTTTAATTCTGGACTTGTTCCTAGAGTTTCTTTTCAAGAGGTTTTACTGCATCATATTTGATTTTTTTTACAAAACGACAATCCAAGCCAATTGTGATAACCCACTCAAAGATAGATATGGACATTACTTGTGCACAATAGACATTTCTTCTATAATAAAATCATAAAAAACTTATCTTTATTTGGTGTAAAAGATAGTTCAATGGGTAGAACTATTTCGCTACAATGGATAAAATCTTTAATAGGTTTTGCCAAATCATTGTGGATATTCTGTCGGATTCTGTAAAAAAACCATATTATGAGATAAATAAATGCTTGATTTTCTTACGACATCTTGTGTTTTTGTCATTTTGGGGACTTCAATTGTTTTTTTCACCACTAATTATTCATTCATTCAGTGGTTTGTTATTCCTCAGAGTCTACGGTTGTGTACTTCTAATCCAATTTGAGACATTGTTGTTGCAGCTGGATTGTTACTCAATTTGCCCAATACATTCTCTAAGCTTTATCATTAAAGTATGATTTTTTTTCAACTTGTTTTTGCATCATTTCACTTTTTATTCATATCTCTCTTGCATAAAACTTATCAATTGTACAATAGTTTCTATATTGTATTTCCTTATAAGGCACATTTCAGCTGTTTCGACTTTGATACCAGATGATGTAAGCACGAAAGCAGTGGGAATCTAGAAGATGTAGTGTGGAGAACATTCACACCTTATACATGATTCATATGATGACTTTATGTTTGGACAATACTGAGAGACGAAATCAAATGGATAATGATGATGATAAACAAGGGATGGATCGAGTCGCACCACAAAGAAGATGAACAACCTTTTATAAGAAGAATGAATAGAAACGTGCCATGGAGAATATGAAAATCCTTTTATAATCATAACTATAGTTTCTTTCTCACGAGAATAATTTAAGATAGATTTGTCCCCCACAAATAATTTGAATAAACACGGTTTTTTTTATTGATACTTGCTTAACTTGAATAAATATGTAAGTTACAAAGACTCTAATTTTTTTTTTTTCGGAGGGAACCCGCAGCCGCTACTCAGAGTGCAATGAGTGCGCACAGGGTAAACCCTCAGTCTGACGCGATAGCCTGCAAACCAACGCCAGAAGGTAAACCAAACAAGGTGACAGGCTCAGCCGAGAAAGCGTATGTAGAGGGACTCGAACTCATGACCTTTTGGTTATAAGAATACCATACTCAACCAACTCGGCTACCCGGGGAAGTTACAAAGACTCTAAGCTTTATTTCGAGCCTTAAAAATATCAGTATTATAAACGAAAGAATCATTTTAACTCTCTTAATAGATAATTAAATGAGTTTCATTACTCAAAAGACCAAATATTTTTTCATGACTCTAATAAATAAGAATAAAAAACTTAAAATTAATATTAGATAATAAATATCCATAACTTTCTTTGACCCTATCAAAAAGAATTTAAATTTTTAGAAAATAAATATTTGATAATAAATAATCAATAACTCTACTTACTTTTATTATAACATAATAAAAATACTTAGAAAATATATATTGGATAATAAATATCAAATAACTTTTTTATTCCGCTTTAAGCGAATTAAAATACTATCTAATAATACTTCAAATAGACTAAAATATATTTTTGTTCATATATCAAACCATCTTCGAATTGACCACTTTGTTGATAATTCTGACAATATGATGATTTATTTGCATTATTTGATTCTTTTGTCGTTAATATTTTACTTGATGCACGAAGAATGAAATTCTGGACGTATTTGAACAATCATGTTAAATATCAACTTGATGGACGAATAATGAAATTCTGGACGTATTTGAACAATCATGTTAAATATCAACTTGATGGACGAAGAATGAAATTCTGGACGTATTTGAACAATCATGTTAAATATCAACTTGATGGACGAAGAATGAAATTCTGGACGTATTTGAACAAGCATGTTAAATCTAATTATCTATGTTATTTTAATTGTTCTATTTAATTTAAGTTAAGAGTTGAAAAAGACAAATTATACTTAACTGTATGATCGATGAAAGTTGAATACTGGACGACAGATGAGGTTAGTGTTGTCTTCACAGACAAATCTAGAGATATAAAGATAAGTTGTAGAAAATGAATAGATTAGAAAGTTAAACTAAAAAAGTTATTCAACATATATAGAATATAAAGGTGAATAACAGTTGTTGATTCAATGTAAGATGAGTGACACAGATGAAGCATGAGAATTATCAGAAACAAAGCGTAAGAAGTCGATTTGAGCTAGGCCTTGAAAGATAATGAGTTTTGAATGTTAAAAATAACTATTTTTTGAAAGTCGTATATTTTTATGTTTTTAGGGGTATTCTAGGAAATATTTAAGGTGTAATACAAGCGTGGCTATCTGTAATTTAATTTACAGTTGTGTGTGGTTATCGGTGACTCTCATTTATTTAACTAAGTTTCTTATTTAACTTGGTTTTCGATATACTTAAGTTTCATATTTTGATGGTTTTCTATGTAATTGGGTTTCGTATTTTAACTAAAACTGTATTTTGTTCTTAATTGAACTTGATTTCGTATTTATGATATTTTATGTTTTGAAGATTTAATGTAGCGCATTTTTTGAAGGACTAGGTTTGGTCACACCCATTGATTAAATGATAGCTTATAACTAATTAAAAAGTTCAATTTCTTGTATGGAATTTATAAATGAAGAAGCAAGACATGGGTTTTAGTAATAGCTTAGCGTTGATTATATATAGAGAGAAGGAGATATAAACAGTGAGAGTAAAGTCAGTACTCATATTATTTGGTAATCATTAACAATTTGTAACATGAAGAGTGATTGATTTTTGTTTTTTCTTATAGAGTCTTCATTGTAACCTGGTGTTTATTTCCCGTGGTCGTATTTTTCACACAAACAATTATATGTTATGTTCTTGGTTTAATTTAGGTTTTGTTATTTTATTGTTACCCTCGAACACATTCAAAATTTATTCTTAGAGGAACGATTTCTCAACAAGTGGTGCAGTGAACGTGGAACAGCCAATAATATATCGATTAGTTGTCGAAAAGTTGAAAATAAAAATTACACCTTGAAACCAAAAAGCCACAAAAGACGTGTTTCATGAAGCTTAACCTAAATAAAATTAGTAGAGAGAACGAACTTAACCTCTAGAGAATTAAGGTTAAATCTTACATAGTACATAAGGGACCGAATACTGCTCTTAATAGGAAATCTATGGATATTGATATTAAAGTACCGTCTAAATCTCATAGTGCCCTCATATTTGATAAGGTCAGATAGTGGTCGGATATTACTAGACGGGTAATGAGGCAAAATCCGAAAGGGTAATTCAGACACCTTCTACACCGGAATTTCAATGTACATTAGTTCTTAGTGGATTATGACTCATTTGTGTGCTCAAACATTATTGGTTTTGGGATTTGGAGTCTTTAAATCTAACTCTGAATCCGAGATCTAACCCAGACAGCCCATGGATCTGAAAACAAAGTATAAATCAACCACCCACGTTAATGTGGTTAGACTTTCTCAAAGGAAATTAATT
Organism: Limnanthes douglasii subsp. nivea; assembly: GCA_036936605.1. Taxonomy (NCBI): domain Eukaryota; kingdom Viridiplantae; phylum Streptophyta; class Magnoliopsida; order Brassicales; family Limnanthaceae; genus Limnanthes; species Limnanthes douglasii. Next base: position 293,968,376 of record JAUPFV010000002.1, read on the forward strand.
ACTAGCACACGCCTCTATTATCTCTCGAATCTTTACTCAAAAATTCAATACCTAGTTGATAAATTACTCATAATACCCTTCGATCAGAAATCAACCGCACCAAAATGGCGACCACCCTGGAAGGTGATGATGCCTGAATAAAAAATTCAAAACGAGTAAAAATGAACCGTTCTGATATTGTTAGGACATGGATCTTAACATGCATGATGTTCCACCTTTAGTAGTTGATGCTACCCTTCCAGAAATTGAGGGTGTGGCACATGATAGTATTCCTCGTCACAAACCAGATAAGAGACACTTTATACAAGATGAATGGGATTAGCTGAAGGCTAAAATTGAAGGTTAAATGGCTCAGAAGCAAGCTTAAAAAAGAGTAAAAGAAAGGTCTGGTGTGTCCGGACTTCATCCTACACGTGAACCTGGTGACAATGAGCTATCCACAAAGATCCACGTCAGCACTAAAAAAACACATCGGTTTAAACGAGCTGTGAGTGCAACTTTAGATTCTTCTGATATTTTATCAACTGACTCAACGTTGAAGGGATGAGGGCCTCCTAAAGAAGTAAATAAGGTTAACCAAAACACATTTAGTAAAAAAAGATATAAGTGGTAGAATAAAAAAGAACAAGTATAATGGTAAAGTAAAGGGTTTGGCTGATCAACATATTGATTATCTGCTACTTGATCTGTTTGTTATTCAATCAGAACCATGTATCTCTGCTACTCCCAATGCAGATACTGTTTTTAGTCGTAATGACAATTGGAGACAATCACCTTGTCCTAAAAAATACTCCATGGACACTTTCCTAAGAAATTTGATAGCTTTAAGATGGAAATGTACGATGGAAGTAAAGATCCAGACAACCATCTTAAGCAATTCAAAAAAATTATGATGAACTTTGATGAAGATGACAAGCTATTATATCGGGCTTTCTCACAAACGTTTAAGGAAAGTTCCCTCAAATGGTACAACAATCTTCTATAGGGCTCTATAAAGAATTTTGACATGTTCTGGGAGACATTCCCAATACAATTTGTTAAAAGCAAAAAACTCAAGGGAAACAATGATATTATTATTCATTGTTCCTAAGATCCAAGTGAGTCTTTGAAAGAGTATATCAGTAAGTTTACGTATAAAAAGAATGGGCTGGCTGATTGTTTTGAACAAGTGGAAATCGCCTATTTAAGAGAAGGTTTGAATCCGAGAAATTTAGTTGACTCAATAACCCGGAAGAAAGCTATGACTTTTGGTGGGTCGTTAAATCAAGTGGGGAAGCAAATCACAGTAGAAGAAACCGAGAAGTCTAAAGTGCCTTGTTAGAACAAATCTCCTAATACAACATCAATTCTACAAGAAACAACTCAATCCCAGCATATGGTCAATTACAAACCAAAAGAATCCGGACAAGGATCACATGGGTCCAGACAAAATTAGTTCAATCAAAACCAACTGCTTAGAAGTAAGAGACGCCTTTGGGTTCAGCCTGGATTGTTTGCTGAGCTGGGGGAAAGTGTAGCGACAATATTTGATAAAACTAATAATAATGTGCACTTTAGAAGACCAGTTCCACTATAGTCCCTAGAGAGACTCGAAATACTCACTTTTGTAAATATCACAATGATGTGGATCATGACCTGCATGATTGTGTATCATTAAATAAATAAGTAAAAAATCTCATTGAGAAGGGAAAGTTGGGTGCCTTCGTTTAAAGACAAGGGGGCAGCATACAGGACAACACACAATCCAATATCAATGCACCCTGAACAACTTCATCAGCCCTCCCAGGGACTTCCAGATAGGAAAATACCATGATTATTATTGAAAGATTTGATGTGGACACTGAATATCTTGATCCTGATCCAGATCGAAATCAGGTGGGGTGATAGTGGATGATTCTGCCACGGTTTATGATATGGTAAAGTTTTTTAAGTCATTAACTATATTTGGGGGAGATACCATGACAACATCCTCAAATTGTTCAAGAAAAAGGCATGTTAGTAGTTTGACTACTCAATTGGAAGGAAACATATCCACACACTTTAACCAAACGCCTGTTCCTTTCATAGTCTTTAATGAAGACAACTTAAGAGATATATCGGAGCATCAACTGGGGGAAATGACATACGATGAATCTTGATTTACATTATTAGTTCGAAAAATGTGTTATACCTAACTACTTATAGAAAATTAAAAAACTTTTAGTTATCCTACAATCAAACATAACTATTGTAGGGTTCACTCGGAGTTCGGCCAACGTCATCGGAGAATTCGAAGAAGAAGTATGACTAGGAAAAAGACCATTCAAAAAAATGGTAAGTGTATTATTTGTTGTGGCTGATTGCCCAACATCCTATAATGCTATATTTGGAAGATCTTGACTCTCTAGGATGCATGTTATGGCCTCTAATATCCACAAATGGTTAATGTATGTTGTGGGAGGACAAGTGGGTGTTGTACGAAGCAAGTAGAAAAATGCTGGGGAGTGCTATGTAACAACTCTTGCCTCAAAATCACCGGAGGCAGTTAAGATTAACAAGAAATAGCAACTAATTCAGCCTCCCACTTATCAGAATGAAATAGATGATCCAAGGGAGGCTCCTAGTGTTGTGATACTTATTGAAGGAGTTGAAATCAATTGCCTGGCAGAAGAAAAAATGTTAGGATTCGAACTAAGTTACCATTGAGTTTGAAACAAAAATTATTTTCCTTCTTATGTAACAATTTATGCGTATTTTCATGGTTCAATGGTGATGTAACTAGAGCTCCAACTGAGGTGATCTACCACAAATTATCAGTTCGATCTGATGTTGGACTAGTAGTACAAATAACAACTTTTTTCCAAAGAAAAAGCCAATGCTGATATAATTGGAGTTCCAGCAGAGGTTGTAGGCCATATCAAATAATCTCAATACCCTTTGTGTACAACTAATCCCGTTTACTCAAGAAAAAGAATAGGAAATGGCGCATGTGTATTGACTTCACCAATCCAAACAGAACATGTCCTAAAGATCATTTTTGCAGTGTCGCGCATCGATTAATTAGTGGATTATACATCATGCAACAAGTTATTGTTCTTCATGGATGTCTTTTCAGGGTATAATAAGATACAACTTGATCCGAACACTCAAGATCATACTCCCTTTATTACTGATAGAGGGCTTCGTTGCTATAAGGTGATGCGTTTGGGTTGAAAAATACTGGAGCTACCTATCAGCGGCTAGTAAATAAAAATTATGCTAACAAAATTGGCAGAAATATGGAAGTATATATAGATGACATGATGGTAAAAAACCTCAAGTAAGAAGATCACATATCTAATCTACAAGAAACGTTTTCTAACTTAAATGCTATTAACTTGAAGTTAAACCCGACCTGGATCAAATAAATTATTTATTAGCCATGGACCCCCACTCCCACAGAGTACTAAAGATGTGTAGAGACTAATTGGACGACTGGCTGCACTGAACATGTTTATTTCAAGATCATCAGACAAGTGTATTCAGGTTTTCCAAGTTTTGAGGAATGTTAAGAATTTTAAGTTGTCTCCATAAGGTGACCAAGCCTTTCTTCAAATTAAAAATCACTTGTCATCGACCAATACATTTTTCAAATTCGTTGAAGGAGAGAAGCTTTATATGTACTTAGCCGTATCAGAGTATATTGTGAGTGTTGTACTAGTACCCCCGTCTGGTATACTACATAAACAAGAGTTTGTTGGAAGCATACAAAAACTATTTGAAGTTAGAAAAGTTAGCCTTGATATCTGTGATAGCAGCTAGGAAAAGGAGATCGTATTTTCAAGCACAATCAATCATAGTAAGAATATTTTTTCCTTTAAAGCATGTTCTACAAAAATCTGATATATCTAGAAGAATCACTAAATGGTCAGTTGAGCTTGGAGACTATGATATTGACTTTGCACCTTGCACTGCAATCAAGGCTCAAACTATAGTTGATTTCATGGTATAATGTAATACAAAAATACCATATGAAGAAGCTCAAGAAAACAAGTGTAAGAAAGAGTGCATAATCCGAACAGACGGTGGATCTAGTACGATGAGAGGTGGAGCTGGAATTTGTCTAACCTCCTCTTATGGTGATACTATGTACCAAGTTATATGTTTTGGTTTTAGGGCATCCAATAATGAATCAAAATTCGAAGCAACAATAGCTGGTTCAAAATTAGCTGAAATATGTGGAGCAAAGAGGGTCCCGATTAATAAGTGATTCTTAGTTACTGATCCATCAGGCTCAGGGACAGTCTACTACTAAAAATATCAGTTGATGAAGTATCTGCAAATTCTGAAAGAAGTAGCCATGATTTTTAAAAGTGTTTGGTATAAGCATGCCCTTAGATCGGAGAATATTATGGCACATTCTTTAGCTACTATAGCCTACTCTAAGGCATATCCATGGATCCTTATGCAAGATGTCCATCTCTAAGTTCAGTACGGGGGGGGGGGGGGGAGGGTGAAACTGAAGAAAATATGAACATATTTGGTCTATAATCCAAAGATTAAAGGTATGAAATATAAGAATTGATTACTAATGGAGTTTTAGTTAAAAAAATGAAATACAAAGCTCGTGGTTACGTGGTGTTGAAATAAATTCTTTACGAAAAATCTTTTACCAGACCTCTCTTATATTTCTTAAGATTTGATGACTCCCAAAATCTTCTATTTGAATTACAAGATGGAGAGAGGTCAGCATATTGGGGTTATAAAGCTTTAACCAAGAGATTTTTGTTAAGTGGATACTAGTGTCCCACTATAATGGCAGATGCTAAAAATATGGTCAGAAGATGTGATCATTGCTAGAAATATGCGAATGATATCCATGTGCCAGCAATCCCCATAGATTTAATATCTGAACCCATACCTTTTGATAGATGGAGTTTAGATTTAATTGGACCTCTTCCAATGGCCTTCGGAGAGTATCGAACAATAATCGTAGCAATAGACTATTTCTCTAAATGGGTCGAGGCTGCTCCACTAGTTGGATCAATGTCCAAGCCAATTATAAAGTTTATCCTATCTAACATATGTTGTTAATTTGGAATTCCTCAACGTATTATTAAATACAATGGGCCACAATTATCAATAAAGACATGAAAACATTTTGCGTGTCCAAACGAATTCAACATTGGTTTTCCCCTTTCTATCCTCAGGAAAATGGGCAGGTTCAGGTTGCTAATCTGAAAATCTTAACAGGGTTGGAAAAAACCTTGAAAGAGCTGCAGGGAAATGGACAAGCTACTTACAAGAAGTATTCTAGGCCTACCGAACTACTCCTCACATAAGTACTCAAGAGTCTCCTTTTTTCTCTTGTCTATGTTATGGATGCAATCACATCTATGGAAGCTAGTTTGTCTTCATTCCAGATAAAAAACTGTTTCGAACAATCTAATGGTATGGTAGTAAAGAATCAGTTGGACTGATTGAAGAGGAAGAGTAAAGGCACATTTGAGAACAACACACTATTAGGGTTTGATGAGAAGTAGGTTTGCAGCTAAAGTAAAAAAGAAGAGATTTCCAGATAGGGGACAACGTGTTAAGAAAAGTCTTCATACATATCAAGGATAAAGAATTTGGGAAACGGGCTCCGAAGTGGGAAGCCCATACATGGTATGTGAGATAATCAAGCAAGGAACATACAGACTTCAAGACAGAGAATGCAACATGTTGAAACACTCGTGGAACATTGAGCATCTCAAGTTGTATTTAGACTAAAATTATGTTGTAAATATTTACTTTGTTATACTTTAATGTTAATATTATGGGGAAAACTATTTCCTACCCTGGTGGCGCGGTGAGGTTTTAATGAGGTGTTCGATTTTAAATAAATACTATTTTATGCCTTTTCAAATAATTATAGTTGATACAAAAAGAGCCGATGAGTTAAACACCTATTAAACACCTTCAGCTTTCAAATAAAAGATCTTTGAGGTGTTCGATGAATTAAAAACCTATTTAACACCTTGCGTATTCAAATGAAACATCTTTGAAATGATTGGATAAATTAAACATTTGGTAAACATATTGGAAAAATTAAATACTCATTAAAACACAAGAGATATGAATGCATATGAAACAAAGCACAACTTTAAAAACTGTTCAAATCATCAAAATGCGTCTGATCCACCATTATAAAAAATGCCTTGGGCATCAAAGGACTTTAATAAAATCCCTTGTCCATCCAAGGAATTTAGTTTTGAACACAAAATTAAAAATATAACAACCTTAGGGCTTGATCTGTACGGTTCTTTCTTTACGTTCATCTTTCTCTTGTTATTTCTCTTTATCTTCATCTTGCTTGGTACCCTTAGCATCAATGCTTGAACTTTTATCGGATCTTCAACTCTCATCAGATCCCTCATCAAAATTAAACCCACTTGGTGAAGAAACATAATGTTTATCACCATGTGGCATGTTATGAAAATGTATTTTTTCATATGGTACGAACTTCCACAGGGGTCCAAGATTATTTTTTGGAAAGGTTTCATGAAATAACAGAACCATATCTGTTTTAATACCCTCATCCCTCTTTTCCATGGAATCCACCACACTAACAACATACTTCTCCACTACTGCAACTATCTCTTAAGTTCGATTCTACTTCAGAGAAATAATTTCATCTTCTTTCTCTTTCAGAAGCTTATTTATCTTCTATTTCTCCTCAGATAGTGTGGTAATGGTGTCTGCATCAGTAACTTGCTAATCCTTCACAAACTTGATCTCGTAGATGTAGTTGTTTTGAGTTTGGAATATTTGGTTTAAAGGTTTTCTTGGACAATTCAATTTGTTGCTCAGCTTCTTATTCTTTTTACCTAAAGCCTCCACTTTATGCTGTTTGGCTGAAAGGGAGTTCTTAAAGTCTCGATTGGCGGTGCCAAGAGAAGTAATGTCTTTAGCTTGAGCCTAACTTGTCTTTCCAAATCAACTATTAGCCTAATGTAGCCTAAGATTACATGGCCCAAGGTATCCTGCTCGCTGGATACTTCGAAGGGTTCACCATCAAAGATCACGACATTGGCTATAGTGGTTGAATAGGGAAATGTCCGATCAAAGTCCTCCTTATCAAACTTGTTGAAGTAAATGTTAACAAGGTCATCCTGATTAATGTCACATTCAATAGTAGGCTGATCGGCTGTAGGAACTGTCAAACAAAGAGGATGAACTTAAAAATATTCTCGTTAAGGAACCTTAGTTAGAAGATTAGAAGGAGTAACTGTAGGTCGGAGTAGTGTCTCTAATCCTATGCTTCCCATCTTCTTCTTCCCAACCCTTCAGTCACTACCTTCTTTATATCTCTTGTGACCCTTTTTTTTATAGATTTGAGGTATATGTTCTAACCCTTCCGTTTCACCTAGTGTTACCGCAACTGCCTCCAACAAAGCAGCATTAATCTTTTTGGGATTACCCGAACCACTTCTTTAAGGCCCATTGATTTAGTTTGATGAATGTAGTCCTTCCAGCCACAAAATGATCTGAAAATGTTTTCACGAATACTACAACATAGAAATCGTAATCAGTTCGGTATAACAAAATATAATTTAAATATTAAGGAAAAGTCCGAATTAAAGTTACCAGAGTTCTTCCAATATCTGGTCACCTTACTTGGGTTTCCTTTGGTGGTTATACTTTTTCCATTCTCCCAAGCCCCACTTATGTAAAGAAACTGAGTCCTCCATGGTTTTTGTGCTTCCAACAGGTTGTTAACCACTTTATAGTCATTCTTCATATTGTAATAATAGAAAGAGATGTGGTGGTGTCTAAACAAGCTAGCCACAACAGCAAACGTTTCCATAGGAATTGGAGTTTTTGAGAATCTTCAAGCAATAATGTTGGCTAACAGAGTGTACCAGGAATTGGGACTTAGTTGGCTTGGGTAAAGCCTTATCAAATGAAAGTACCTTACAAACTCTGGATATAAAAGGAAACGAAGATCCTAGTTTAATACCACAGTTTAACACCCAGTATATACTACTATCTCCTCGACTTTACAGTCCATCAGAGTTTCTGGATGGATGGGAATCCTAACCTTAACTGACTCAGGAAAACCCAATTCTTTCGTAATCATATCTAGTTTGACAGTATGTGTATATAAATAAGTGATTTTATGAAGGGCCAGTAAGTATTTCACACTAACCTTGCCAAAGTTGGGCCCTACTTTCCCCTTCTAGGCACTCCGAAAGTTTTTCGTTATTAGGTATACCCACATATCCTTTAGAAGTCCAAACTGATGTGGTGTCTCAAGTATTTCTGGACATCTCCAGTGAGATATTTTCTCCCAAAATCTTCCATGTGATCCTCCATGATACTTTGCCGTTGATTGGGTGACTTAGCACCTTCAACTTATTTTATGATTTGAGTAGCTTCACTGGGAGGAAGTGGTAGATTCAGATCTGAAGAAACTTGAACAGAAGTTTCTATTATCCATAGGTTCACATTTTTTTTAAGATTGGAGCGGTGCTTTTAGCCTTGGAGAGTCGAGTGACCCTTCGGGGTATAGTTTTCAACATTTGATCCCATAGAGATGAGTGGTGAAGGTATCTTGATACTTGAAAATATTTTTTTCTTTTGAAAACAATTTCAAGGGTATCTGAACCAAAGATTCATAATCTAGTGTAGATAAACTTAGGATGAAATGAGTTTTTTTTATTATCGATGTTTTTTATGAAGACGAACTTTTTTATGGCTCCGATACTATCTGGCTAATCACTCCACCAGAAGAAGCAAGGAATACGGAAACGATTCTTGATTCATTCTTATTTTTTTCCAATTCGGACATGTTCAACCAGCCTCCTTTGATTAGAGCAGTTCTGGTTGCGAATATAAAATTTCTCAAACCTAGAACAACTCAAGGTTTTAAGCTTTATCTCTCTAGAAAAACCGTAAAACAATCCAGTATATATATGTGAGAAAACACTTGAGTATTCTACCTACGGGAGATGAATCATCTAAACTATAATTAGGTGCAAGTACTCAGAAAAATGGCTAAGAGGTCAAACCATAAACTGAAACATGTAATAAAAACTATTCATTAAAACACAAACTTTTGGATTTATTCTTTCCAAGTAGAAAGCCATTCGAATCCGACCCATGACTTCTCTTAGTTACCCAACTATTAAAAAACATTCTAATCCAAGTCTTCTTTTATATAGTTAGCTCTTCCAAAACGTTTTTTGAAAGAACTAAATGCACTACTCATAAGGCGGATATAGGTCGGATATTACTGGAAGGGTATTAGAGCAAAATCCGAAGGGGTAATACGGATACCTTCCACACCGGAATTTTAATGTACAATATATCTTAGTGGATTATGACTCAGCTGTGTGCTCAACCTTTTTTATTTTTAGGCTTTAGAGTCTTTAAAGCTGACACAAATCCGAGATCCGACCCGGACGACCCATGGATATGAAAACAAACTATAGATACCCAACCCATCAAATTAATTACTAGCACACACCTCTATTATCTCTCTACTTTTTAGTAAAAAATTCAATACCCAATTGATAAATCACCCAGAATAACCTTTGATCAGAAATCACCCACACCATTATCAACCTTAGGAGATAAAACGTTATGTGAGGTATCTGAAGACCTTCATGCGTTGGGAATCTGGAAACGACTATATGAGATTTACATGAAGAAATATATATATATATATATATATATAATTATATAATTATATATTCTCTTTGTGGATGGTTGAAAAGATATCCTAAGGAAGGTAGATAACTACTACAAAAGCATACTCAATTTGAATGGATTTTGGGTCAAAGTGAAGGACAAAGACCAAGCACCCATCCTCTAAAGTTCTATGTTGAAGGTGCAAGCATTCTGTGGAAACTATGCTCTACCATAAAGAGTTCCTTACGGTGGCCACAGTAAAGAACTTATTTATTGAAATGGAATTCAATGGTCACAATCTAGGTTGGAGATGGAAGGAAGAAAAGAGAGATCAAACAATAAAAGAGGAAACTATTACTCAAAGTCTAAGGGGCTTGAGAAGGATTATAAAGGAACAAGTTAGACATGGAAGAAGAACATACATATTAGTATGAACTTCCCCAAGAAAGGGAAGACTAAATACGGAGATATTACAATTGTATCATATGATTGTGAGTATGTTGATGGCTTAATGGATGTTTCGTCTCGTGGGCACAACAAAAAAATGGTGTTGGATTCAGGTGTATCGTTCCATATAAATTCCAATAAATATTAGTTTAAAAATATAGAATTGTTTGAAGGTGGAAGGGTCATCCTAAAGAATGATGAATCATGTACTATCCTAAGTGTAATGAATTTCTAATATTAGAGTTTGAATTGTATCTGTATCCTAGTGAGAGAAGCAGAAGTTAAGAGTTCAATCAACAAAATAGTAGGCTTCTTTATTCATAGTCTCCAGCTTTATTTATAGGAAAACACTAGGAGTCTTAACCGAAATGTTTATATAAGCGGAAAAATGACATTGTTGTCCCTTATATTTGTTAATAATATAAATATCCTCTAATAATTTATTAAACTACTTATTACAACTTCTCTATAATGTTTTAAGTACCTAATAGTTCATATCCTTATCAACAGCCAGACCAAAACTAGGAATTGAGATAATATAAAGAGTCTCGAATACAAACCACACATCATTACACCAAGAATGCTTATTTTAATACTTATCAGCCTCAAATTAAATTATATTTAACTTCGCCTTGAATCAAAACTACTCATTATTATACTTAAGACCACCTCGAATATTTATGAAATCTTTTCAAGTTTGCTACGGATGTACGCATGGTTTTTCACTCATTTCACTAACGATAACTAGAAAACCATAGAGTGCCCTAGTCTGCGTGCAACACACCATTAACTCTGATTACTTTACATGTGTCATTCTATTTCAAAGTAGGCAACCGTTTGTCAGTTCAATTTCCATCCAATAGATATTGTCAACCTTTTACCTTCTCTTCACACTTTTTCCTTCATTTTAACATTCTATGGACTAGTTTGAATATGTTCTTCATTTCAGTTTATTAGAAACTCACAATCTACCAAAAAACCCATTTTTGCTATCTACGACTATTTGTGTATCAATTAAAGGGCTATTAAATACTAACCGACAAACGTAATAGATAACTCACAAAATATTTCAACTCATTCCATGATATACATAAATTTCATCCTTTGCCAGAGTTTTTGTGGGTATCAAGATCTATCCAACCCAGTTTCTTATATTTGCTTACCAGAATCCCCTCAACAATCACCACTTCAAAATCCTTCACAAACATTTTTTGGCAACGCATCAACTCCTCGAATCAATCATAAAGAAACAGAAAGTAAATATTCTCCAAGAATATCAGAAACATCTCTAGTAGTTAACACTAAAACTCCTCGAATCACTCGTAAAGAAACACCTCAAGTTCAATCAAAATATCATTCTAGAATCAAACTCTTCGAAAAATCTCATTTGTGGCAATGGGAGATTTCAAAGACAACAATACTTCACAGAATCTGATATCTTTTCCTCCTCCGAATGACAACAATAATTCACAAAAAATCACAAAAAACTCCTTCGAAGAAACATCAACAAAAAATCACAACTGCAGCCTCTAGTTCACAAAGTACCACTAGTGACAGAGCCCCTCCTTAACTGTGTGAAGCCTTTAAAAAATATGTTGAATTAGATTCGAGGATAAAAATCGAATCCAACATTGAAAAAATAGGAAGTGGTGTTGCTACAAAATCCAAAGAAAACACTTCGAATAAACCGTCTTAAAAGAAAAAATCATGGAAAAAGAAAAAGCCAGCTGAAATACCCGAGGACATTTCTACGACTTTGAGCATAAACCTAAAGCAGGTTCTCCCCGAATATGTTATTGCATTGAAAAATGTTCCATATGAATACTACAGTCAATCCTATGAAGAATTTTTGAATGGACAATGGGGTCTTCCATACAATGTCGTGCTTCGCTTTACAAGTCCCTCTTGATTCCCTTTAGATCAGGTGACTGTTGAATATTTTGAAATCATCGACTTATGTCCAACACAAGCGAGTCCAAACTTATGGTTCACACTCTTATCCACCATTATGGCTTCCAGACTTGGGAAAAATCCCCTTTATATTAAAGATTTCATTGGAATGACTGGTCTTTCCAAAACTCCAGTGCTACCATTCTACTAGATCATCATCGAAGATTCGTCCAAGTTAATTGACGATATTCTCGAAGTTGAAAATTTCTAGAAACAAAGATTTGTCTTTATTATATCTAGAGCCTGGGAAAATGGCGAAGAAATTTCCGAAGAGAATCTGGAAAAGCTCAATCTTGAATGAAAATGCACCAACAAGTAAATCATTCTCTTTTTGTTTGAGTATCTTATATTTAAAAAAAAACTCATCGAAAATATTCCAAACACATGTTGCCAAATAGTGTAAAAGATCGAGAAATGCTTGGGGTAACGAATTCCACAACGCTTTCATTCCCATGAATTTCATCAATAGCCATTGGAGGATCTCTCCAAATGTTGTTGTTAATGAAGAAGAGTTAATAGAACGCCCAAACCCAGACAAAGATGTGAAAATACTGGTAGTAACTGACACAAAAGTCATCCTTCCAATTTAGAATAAGTCCCAAATCTACTTCCGCTCGAAGAAGAAGGGAAATAAGAAAAAAGCAGAAGCCAAATCCACTACCAACCCGAAGCAAAGGAAAACAAAACAGAAACCCAAGAGGAAAGAAAACAAAACTAATCTTCCAACCATTGAAGAAGGAACTGATGATGAAACTTCTAACAGAGGAAAAAAATGATTATTCGAAGAAAAAAAAAGTTCTTCAAAAACTCATAAAAAACAAAGGGTAGAGGACAATGTCGAAATACCTTCCCCAAATTCCGTTCAAGAGAAAAGGTAATAATTTGTCGAAGTGGACCCCTTAATTAATGACAACTTAATCAACGAGGGGGAAATTGGTGAAGATGAAATCCAAGATCGTTATAAAGATATGGATCCTGAGGCTCAGCAAATCCAAGAGGAAATTCCCAAATTGGCAAATCCAATAGCCTCGAATTGTAAGTTCTAATCCTCCATAAGATTTTTCATCAACTCATTTTAATATTTTTAAAAAATATGTTTCTCTTCCTATTGAGAAGCGCTATGAAGAAATGTTCCATGTGCTCCAATCGTTTTGAGCATTGAAAATGCAACACAAAATTTATGAACATAAGTTGAATATGCTCGAAACAAACTCGAGGCTATAGCTAAAGATGTGATATGGTAGAAAAACGAGGTTGAGGGTAGTAAAAATATGAGATACATTTTTGTTCGACATATCCTTGAACAATTCCAGGTCTTCTATGCTGATAGATCAGAGTTTAGAAAAAAAAAATAAATCCAAATCAAAGGTCGTTTTGAAGAAATTAGTGATTAAGACAAAACGGAGCTAAACTCTTCACATCAAACTGGCTACTTGAGCCCAAAACAAAACATGAAAATAATATATCCAAATAAAAACAAAGTAATATTCCCTAAAAAGTCACTTAACTAGAGTGAAATTAATAAGAAAAAAGTAATTGATGAGTTTGAATCACTATAGGTAAAGTTCGGGAAAGAAAAATGTCTTGCTGTAAAAGCTGCCAAGCCTAAAGTGTGCTAAAAATCCTTAATTCTATCAAAACTGTGGAAGAGAGAACAACAATCACTTTGGTCCGCGAACTCCATGTGGCTTTCCAAAAGAAACTTTTTTAGGCTTCTAGAAATTAATGCTCATAGAAAATCGTCCAAGGGAAGCTTTCGAACCTATACCATGTGAATCATCTGAAGAATCTGAATTGGAGGAAAATGAAGACACCTATAATCAAGAAGGAAATTCCTCTAATGAAAGCTTAGAAAATTCTCACAATGAAGACCAAAAGGATTAAAAAGATGAAATGTTTTGTGTTTGATGAATCATCAGTTGTTGTTGGTGTACTATCTTTTATAAGTGCTTAAACGCTTGACACTTAAACTTATCTTTTTGTAAAACTGAAATATGTTTTTTATTTGTATAAAGAACAATGCATTCTTTCATTTTCCATATACTTTCCACCTTTATATTTCATACAGAATAATTTAACTTTTATGTACAAGACATTACAACTTCAAATAATAGATGCACTCTAACTATTGCCTTTTATGAGTATTCGCAGTTGCAATACTATTCTGTTCGATGTGATCATCGAGATCTTGCGTTCCATCAAATTTTTCTCCCTTTGTGATGTCGAAGGGCCTCATAAGAGGTATTTGTTGGAATTTCTCCATTAAGTTGGACCGTCACATGTCTTATCGATGTATCGAACTATCGTTAATATTAATCCAATAAAAGTAATCATAAAGAAAAGAACGGACTAGTAGATAAAATATGTATCATGGAGGTAATTGTATAGATACCAGGTTTAATTCCGAATACTGTGAAGGATTGGATTCAGAAATAAACAACTTAAGCAAAACGTAAAGTTTTGGGGTTATTTTGTAAAACAAAATAATACCGGGTTATGGTCCCTAAGGGTGGCAATGTAATAAGGACTGGTCTTCATTAAGTAACCGTATGGAAGTTACAAACAGTTAAAAGTGAAGAACCGTTTTCTCACTTCAGTTCTATATAAGAATGGGTTCCTCATTCTTAAAAGAAAAGAGATTGTAAATACAGAGAGAAAAAATCTTTTAAAAAAAACAAATTGATTCTTCCTTCGAATCAATTACAAATGAGTGTTTTGGTTGCCATCTCTTAGAAGAATCGATAACCTAGCAAAGGATCACGGATCATCCGCTTCAAGTCAGGAATCTGAAGATCAAACAATGTCTACATCCTATAAGTTATTTATTCCGCATTATTACATGATGATTTAATTTCATGGTTCAATAAGTATATTAGAAATCCGAAAAGAATTTCTTACAAGTGGTATCAGAGCCACCATGAATTTAAGTTCTTAAATTTTCAGATTATGAAATTATGATCTATGAAACTAAAAATGCTTATCTATCAGCAAAGCATGTTTAGATTTTAGTTTCGAATTTTAGGAAGGAAAGAATTATAGATATTAAAAATAGTTTAAGCATGTTAAATCTACAAATCGCAATAAATCTTTGCTTGAGTTAAATTTTATATAAATCTCTATATAAAAAATTTAATAGCATGAAATTTATTGCGGAAAATGATATATATATATATATATATATATATATATATTACTACGATATTATTATCGTTAAAGTTATTCGAAATTGGATCATGTATATTAGATTTGATGTCAGTTTTTCGAGTTTCGACATGCAGTTAAAAAAAAATTACGGTATAATTGGGCATTTGCTTTGCGGTTATTTAAATTAGCATAACGTAAGTGTATAGTTCAAATTGATAGATTTCAATGGATATAATTGTTTTTGTTATGTCAGTAATAATATCTATTTATTTATTTATTTATATATATATATATATTATAAAGAGACGTGCCTTAATTGTTGGCCTAAAAATAGGTGTGTGGTTGGCCTAAAGTAACTTTTTAAGCTAAAAAGTACGTGTGTTGTTGACGTGGGTAAGTTCCGCGCCTTAATTGACGGTAGCGGTTAGTGCACTACCATTAGTTGTGCATTAACATTATTTCCATTATTTCCGTTAGTTACGTAAATAATGGAGTAACTACGTTTATTATCTATAGACGTAATTGGATATTTATATTATATAATTTATTATATATATAAATATTTAAATAGATATTATATTATATATATAAAAATTAGTATTATATTATAATATATATTAAGAATTATATCCTAATATAATTACATGTATATTATAATATAATAAATTTAAGATATAAATTTAATTTTATTAAATTTATATGTAGACTACAAAATAGTTTGGACATTAAGTAAGGTAGTCGTATAGTATTTTTCGAAATAATTAGCATGTTTTAAGTTGTACGAACTTCGGTAAATAATTAATGATTCAATATATTGCCAAAGTGATCCGTATTGCTGAATTAATTATTTTAGAGTTTTGACAAGTCTTTGATTGATAAGTATGTAAATTTTAATCGGTCCAAAGGAATTTTAAGGTTTGACATAGTTAATCTTAGACACGAGATAGTTATTTGTGAATTGATCATTAAGAAAATTGAACTAGGAAAATCGGCCCAAAGGTATCTTATTGATGTTGTAAGAGTATGCTTTATTATGCTATGTTTATTTGCTAAATACTATGGAGATTATATGTTAAGTGATGTTTTTGGCTATTTATTGTTTGTTGTTTGTTATGTTAGCAAATTCGTATCTCTATAACCCGGAAGGCAAAAAGGCACCCATACTTAATGGGAGCAACTTTGAGCTGTGGAAAGAAGATATGTTGCTGCACTTTTGTGCCATGATTACGACTTAGCATTAAGGGTCGATGAACCTAAACCTCTGACTGATAACAGTTCTCCTACGGAGAAGAAAGAGTCAGAGGCGTGGGAAAAGTCGAACATGATAAGTCTAGGGATTATGAAGCAAGCAATTCCATTAGCATTCCGTGGTGCAGTTCCACCTGAGATCACTAATGCAAAAATATTTCTCGAAGAGGTAGAGAAATGTTTTTCCAAGAACGATAAAGTAGAGATTAAGACGCTGCTTATTAAGCTAGCCTCTATGAAATATCGTGGCAAAGGGACTGTTCATGAGCACATCTTGGAAATGTCAAACATCGCTTCCAAACTGAAAGCACTTAAGATTGACCTTCCCAAAGATGTTGTGGTAAGCTTTGCTTTTCACTCTTTCCCTCCTCAGTATAAGAACTTTGAAACTTCTTATAACTGTCAGTGCGAGAAATGGACTCTCAACGAGCTCATCTCTCACGCAGCGCAAGAGGATGAAAAGATGAGGCAAGAACATCCAGAAGTGCAAATGGTGAAAGCTCAAGTGGATAAGGGAATTAAGAGAAAGTATGAAGGTTCAGATGCACATGCATCCGGTTCGGGACAAAAGAAGCATAAGGGTACGTCTGGTAAAGGGCGTTGCTTCCATTGTAAGAAACCGGGGCACTTTAAGAAAGAATGTGAAAAATGGAGTTCTATGATGAAAGCCGAAGTTATTTTCACTTCTATGGTCTGTTCTTAGATCAATTTAGTTTCAGTGCCGAGAAATACTTGGTGGGTTGATACAGCAGCAACAACTCATGTTTGTATTTCTTTATAGGGTATGATAAGAAACTGAAGCCTGAGTGGTGGTGAAACATCCATCTATACAGCTGATGACAGTTCGTGTTTAGTTCATTCTATTTGTGATTTTCGTTTGTTGCTTATCAGTGGACATTTTTTATATTTAAAAGACGTATTGTATGTACCTTCTTTTCGAAGGAACCTAATTTCTTTTCCGTTGTTGGACAAATTAAGTTATTCTTGTATATTTGGAAATGAAAGTTTATATCTTTATTTACATCATAATGTTGTTGGTTCTGGAAAGTTAATAGCAAATGATAACTTGTATTTATTGGATACTATAAAGGATCACAAAGAGATAATGAATGTAGATGTACCTGGAAAACTAAATTGTAAAATGGAAAAATCAGCAAAACTTTGGCACAAGCGATTAGGTCACATTTCTAAAAATAGAATTGAAAAGCTTGTTTCAGAAGGTTTATTAAGTGAACTGGATTTTTCGGACTTCAACGTTTGCGTTGAATGTATAAAAGGAAAACAGACCAAAGTGAAACGATTAGATGCATACAGAGCGAAAGGGGTCTTGGATTTGATACATACAGACATCTGCGGTCCGTTCTCTACAACATCATGGAACGGCCAACGATATTTTGTATCTTTCATTGACGACTTTTCACGATGTGGGTATCTATATCTCATTCATGAAAAATCAGAGGCCATTGACAAGTTCAAAGTCTTTAAGACCAAAGTTGAAAAACAACTTGGTAAAGACATTAAGTGCGTCAGATCAGACCGTGGTGGTGAATACTACGGGAGATATGATGATTCAGGTGAACAACGTCATGGACCGTTTGCAAAGTTCCTAGAAGAGTGTGGCATAGTCCCTCAGTATACAATGCCGGGTTCGCCCAACATGAATGGAGTATCTGAGAGATGAAACCGTACATTGAAGGATATGGTAAGAAGTATGATTAGTCATTCAACATTACCTATATCACTCTGGGGAGAAGCAATAAAATGTGCGACCTACCTACTTAATAGAGTACTGACGAAAGCAACTACTAAGACACCGTATGAACTTTGGACTGGGCGTAAACTTAGTTTAAAACATTTACATGTTTGGGGATGTCCAACTGAAGCGAAGCCTTATAGGCCGAATGAAAAGAAATTGGACTCCAAAACGGTTAGTAGTTATTTCATCGGATATCCCGAGCACAGTAGGGGTTTTAAGTTTTATGATCCTTCCACAATATATTTGAGACGGGTACAACGAAATTCTTTGAGAATATAGAGTTTGGTGGGAAGAATTTAGTAACGAACATTCATTTCGAGGAAGAATCAATAGAGATTCATGAAGGTTCTAACAATGATACTATAGTGTTAGATGATGATATGGTAATTAGAAGGCCAATCATCACTTCAGATTCGTTAGAACATATAGATACTCAAGATGATGTTAATCTTCCTCCTATGGATGTTGTTGCAATGGAGCAAAATGAAGTTGTTCAAGAAGAACAAACTCTACCTCCTCAAGAAGGTCAAGTGCAAAATGAAGAAATTATGCCTTTGCGTAGATCTACTAGAGAAAGAAAGAGCGCTATATCTTCAGACTATATAGTGTATCTTCAAGAACATGAAGAATTTTATGGTTCAGCAAAAAATGATCCTTTAAGTGTTCGTGATGCCATGAAAAGTTTTGATTCTCACTTATGGATTAAAGCAATGAACGAAGAGTTTAAATCAATGCAAGATAACGCGGTATGGGAGCTTGTTCCATTACCTGAGGGAAAGAAGCCGATTGGTCGTAAATGGATTTTTAAAACCAAACGGGATTCTAAGGGTAATGTGGAGAGGCATAAAGCGCGACTTGTAGCTAAGGGTTTTACTCAACGTGAAGGGATTGACTTTAAAGAAACCTTCTCTCCAGTTTCTTCGAAGGATTCTTTTCGGACAATCATGGAATTAGTTGCACACTTCGACCTTGAGCTCCATCAAATGGATGTAAAGACCACTTTTCTTAATGGAGACATTGAGGAAACGATCTATATGTTACAACCTGAAAACTTTGTCTCTGGTGATCCAAAGTCGACGGTATGCAAACTGAAGAAATCTATTTATGGTCTCAAGCAAGCGTCTCGACAGTGGTATCACAAATTCCTTGAAGTTATTGTCTCATTTGGTTTCGAGATAAATTCAGTGGAGGATTGTGTGTATCAAAAGTTCAGTGGGAGTAAATTCATATTTCTAGTGCTGTATGTTGATGACATATTATTGGCCACGAACGATAAGTAATTGTTACATATGACCAAGAAATTTCTTTCGGATAAATTCGATATGAAAGATCTTGGTGATGCATCATTTGTGTTAGGAATTCAAATTCATAGGAATCGATCCCATGGAATTTTGAGTTTATCACAAAAGGCGTATATTGAGAGTATATTACAACGTTACGGGATGGCTAACAGCAAAGGAAAGGAAACCCCTATATCAAAAGGTGAAAAGTTTAGCCTTAAGCAATGCCCAAAGACAAAACTTGAGATTGAGGAAATGCAAAAGGTTCCATATGCTTCGGCTGTTGGAAGTCTGATGTATGCTCAAGTTTGTACACGGCCAGATATTGCTTTTGTGGTGGGTGTGTTAGGGAGATACGTAAGTAATCCGGGAATGGAACACTGGAAAGCAGTCAAAAGAGTTCTCCGGTATTTGCAACAAACAAAACATCACAGGTTAACATATAAGAAGTCGGATAAACTGGAGGTCATAGGGTATTCCGACTAGGATTTTGCTGGATGTGAGGATTCTCGTCGTTCAACCTCAGGCATTATATTCCTTTTAGCGGGAGGTGCAATATCATGGAAAAGTGTTAAACAAACACTCATTGCATCTTCCACTATGGCTGCGGAATTTGTTGCTTGTTTCGAGGCATCCAATCAGGCGCTTTGGCTGCGAAATTTTGTCACGGGACTGCGAATTGTAGAAGGGATAGAAAAACCCCTTAGATTATATTGTGACAATAATTCGACAGTTCAGTATTCAAACAGTAACAGGAGCTCGGTTAAGTCCAAACATGTAGATATCAAGTTCATGTCTGTTAAAGAGAGAGTACAGAGTGGTCAAATCAGTGTGGAGCACATAGGGACAAACTCGATGTTAGCAGATCCTCTTACGAAGGCATTAGTACCTAAAGTTTTTATTGAACATACCATTAAAATGGGGGTTGTGTACTTAGAGGATTGTTAGTTTCAGTGGGAGTTTGTATTAAGCTATTAAATTTGTTTTTATTATGATATTCGCGAACTTAAGGTCATTAATGCAAACGTATTTATATATAAGTTTTCAGTGTGCTCTTATCTTTGATTACTCGTACTCTGCTGTAAGTAGACCTCCAATTAAGTGGGACTAGTTAATAATAGATATGTAAGATTACATTTCATATTATTCTTATGCTATGCACCATGATAGATCCATGTAGTTGATTGTTACGATATCGTGATTATTGATGCATCTATTTCCGGCTTGAAATGCATTGATGATGACTTTAGTCCTATGTCGTTAATGGTCATTTACGGGATTGGTAAGGTTATCTATGTGACGATAGAAATTTAGAACATTCATTAAGTGGATGCATCCTATAGTAGCATATGATGATCCAAGTGGGAGATTGTTGGAATTTCTCCATTAAGTTGGACCGTCACATGTCTTATCGATGTATCGAACTATCGTTAATATTAGTCCAATAAAAGTAATCATAAAGAAAAGAACGGACTAGTAGATAAAATATGTATCATGGAGGTAATTGTATAGATACCATGTTTAATTCCGAATACTGTGAAAGATTGGATTCGGAAATAAACAACTTAAGCAAAACGTAAAGTTTTGGGGTTATTTTGTAAAACAAAATAATACCGGGTTATGGTCCCTAAGGGTGGCTATTTAATAAGGACTGGTCTTCATTAAGTAACTGTCTGGAAGTTACAAACGGTTAAAAGAGAAGAACCGTTATCTCACTTCAGTTCTATATAAGAATGAGTTCCTCATTCTTAAAAGAAAAGAGATCATAAATACAGAGAGAAAAAATCCTTTAAGAAAAACAAATTGATTCTTCCTTCGAATCAATTACAAAAGAGTGTTTTGGTTGCCATCTCTTAGAAGAATCGATAACCTAGCAAAGGATCACGGATCATCCGCTTCATGTCAGGAATTTGAAGATCAAAGAATGTCTACATCTTGTAAGTTATTTATTCCGCATCATTACAGGATGATTTAATTTCATGGTTCAATAAGTATATTAGAAATCTGAAAAGAATTTCTTACAGTATTCACCTAACTTTAGCAGACAATTGAGCCTTTCTCCAGTCTACTACTTGTATATACTGGTCATTTCCCTTGGTTACCATAACCGCATACATGTTTTGATCTGATATGTTAACATATTGGTTGGATGTATTTCCCTCATATCATAAGTTGTTCCTCACATTTCGAGGTCTGTTTTTATCCTTAGAATTATATTCTTTGCGCAACTTATGATGTCGACTTTCTTCTCGCTTCAAAGAATTTCTATATCTTCCTTGTTTAAGCAAATTATTCTTAGAATTTGAGCTAGATAAATTACTATCACTAGATGTGATATATCGATGTTTATCCTTCTAGGAACAACGATTTCTGTCTGATTAAAAATGTGTTTTTATGATCATTTCAAATTCGATGAGTTGTGTAAGACTTATCAGATTCATTTTCCAACTCATCTTTTTCTTCTAGACGTAGTTTGGATTTCAATATACCAGATTGAATTTTTGTTCTCTTCTGACATATTCATCATTTAAAATAGTTATTTTTTCTAACAGTTGATTCCTCGATTTTCAATATTAGGATGATCACGTTGCTCTGGAATTAGACTATTAACTCAAATTTCTTTCTGTAAATCTACTTAATAGGCTTAATTTCTTTTCGAATTATAAGATGAGTTCTTGGGGTAAAAAACATGGCAGGTCCCCCATGTTTGCCAATCATTTTACATCAGTCCCTTTTCTTTACTTTTGTATAAATAGATCCCATACATTTTAAAAATGTAACAAATAGATCATTTTCTGTAATAAACAGGTCCTTACGCTTGTAATAAACAAGTCTTTAACGTTTTCAATTTGTAATAAATAGGCCCCTCGTATTTTCAGAAAAGGATTTGTTTTTTATGTTTATAAAACGTAAGGGATATGTTTATACAAAAGTAAATGAAAGGGACTCACATGATACAACTGACAAACATAGGGTACCTGCTATATTTTTATCTTGAGCTCCTGTTATAACTTCTCTGTTATTGTTTTAAGTCACTCATAGTTCATATTGTTATGACAAGGTAGCTACATGACTTGAGAGATATGTTAACAACGTAAAGTGCGTATCCGGAGTTAAATGAAGTTTTCCAATCTATTGGGATTCTAGATGAGGAAGGTTTTATATATAAGAGTGGAGACAACATACTGAGGGTGTTACACGGTTCACTAGTTGCTTATGAAAGCCTATATCACAAAATTAGTTCTAATTCTTTAAGTCTCTGTGATAGAGGCGGATAGTCGAAAAATAATCAACTCGTGCAAGAACTCAAAAGAGAAACAAAAACAATAAATAAGAAACCCTAACTCTAAGTTAGAAAGATAAAAGGGACTTGGAGAAATAATATAAAAAATCTATTAATCAAAGTCTAATAACAATTACCCAAAATATTAGTCTCAAAATAAAGAAATTACATAAATGTCGTAAAAAAAATGTAAAAAAAAATAAATATTTAAATAATGGCGTTAAAACATTGAAGGCGTTATCGGTCAAATCTGGGTATCAAACTTGGTCACAAGTCACATTTTAAAAAACATTCGGGCTTATCGAAGTCTTCTATTTGAGTACATATTTGACCCAATTCCGGTACCTGAGTGAGAAACCAATCTCTCTGCATTCTTAGCTACACCATCTTCCCTGGTTGGGAAGAATTCAACCTCGAATTCAAACGTCAAAACATTAATAGAACTACACTGCGATATTCTGATTTTAGTAACTTGATCCCCTCGATATTGAAATCCAATGCCTTATCATATTCTGATTTGAAAATTTTCATGGCAAATCGCTGGCTGGAGAGATACCGCAAAGAGTCATTTACCTTCGTGAGCTACTTTACGACCCTAACCTTCAACGCAATAGCACCAAGAGAAAACCAACCATTCGGGTATGATGAATTCAACACCAAGAAACATTATCAGATAACTTTTGACATGTCATCATCACCTCTATTATAAACACTAAGATTGGAGGTGTCTAGCCGTTCATAAAACTCCTGAAATTGACTTAGAATAGAATTGTTGAACTGAATCGAAGTAGACCAACCTTTAGCTGGATCAAGCACATCAGTGCAACTGAATCCACCACCAGTAGGAAAACACATTAAGTCCACATATCCGCAATAAGAATGCCAATTACATTTAATAATACCGACAATACAACAAGAAATCAAACTTTTATAGGACACAATACATGTACAAAGCATTTCACTAAACACCTCACGTGCTTTATTAATCAACCAATTTATATATATATATATAGGTCAAAGCATTGCCAACATAAAAATTCAATCTGAAATTCATCTAAAAAGACTATCATATGCAACTTTACTAATTTTAAAATCGAGCATGTACTTGTCTGGTAAACCTTTGATCTTTAAAAAAATTTTGCTACCCAAACAGTTATTTGTTTAGTTTCCTCCATGATATCATCTTTTTTAGAGTCTTTAACCTAAAAAACTGCCCCATGTTCTTTATGAAAATTATAAATTTTGATCTTTTAAAACACTATTCCTGTCAATTTCTTCATTTGTTGTCGCAACGAATTCATCTGTTCACCAATCTGGCCAAATTCATTTTAAATGACCTCCCGATCGACTAGTTATACGATTGGATTAATGCAATTTCCACAAGTTGTTCTCTTAGGTGCCATATCTCTTTAAACCACGTAGTGCGAGCTCTGACACTCTGATACGACTGATAGAAGTGGATAGTCAAAATAGAATCGACGGCTGAGAGAACTCAAAACAGAAATAAAAAAGGTAGATAAGAAACCGTAAAACTAGGTTAGAGAGATAAAAGAGACTCACAGAAATAATATCGAAATTATATTAATCAAATTTTGACGGTAAAATATGGTATATGATGCTTTATATAGAAACTACCCAAAACTATAATCCTAATATAGGGTGTGCATGATTATGTTCATTCAAATATGTGAGATCCGACACAAGAACCTACGATAGGTGCAGAGAGGTACTTTACATAGCTGACACATGACTAATTGCAAAATATATGGATTATACTTTTGAAGACCAAAGATTAATCATTTTATACTTTTAGGAACTATAATACTTCATTAGATAATCAGAATTAAATATTGATAAAGAAGCTTCAGAATGATAACGGGTTGGAATATGTGAACAAGGAATATACTAGCTATTGTGACAATTTTAACATTTATGGACATCGCACCATGAGTGAGACTCGCCAGCAGAATGGGTTTGCATAAAGAATAAATCAAACCTTGTTGAAAAGAGTTAATTGTATTCGAAAAACAACTTAATCGTTTGAAGTATCAAAGAGAAGTCGTGACTATGACTGCATATATGATCAATAAGAGTTTATTGACAGTGTTGAAGTTTATTTGCCCTCAAGAGGCATGAACTAGGGAGAAAACTAGGTTAGTATGTTTGAGAGTTGTTGGATATGTTGTTTACATATATATTGTTTTCTTCGTTAGATTCGTAAGGATTAAAATGTATAGGTTATGGTGCTTTGAACTCAAATTTTCATAAGACTTTCATAAGAATGAATGTGGATTTCAATAAGTATCACATGTCATTGAAGAAGATAGTGGAGACCCATTGACGCCTAGTACAGCTTCGACTCTAGTAAAAGAATTCCCACAATTGCATGTGGTCGAAGATGATATTGGGTCTTATGTTCAAAATTCTTCGAATGATCAGATAAGAAACATGTCAGAGCTTAATATTTATCAATTAACAAGATGGAAAGTAAAAAAGATCAAGTAAATTATCGCAGAGATATGGTTTCGATGATGTTATTAGTTTTTCTTTGTCTATTGAAATACATGGAGATGTTCTTGGACCATAAATATATCAATATGATATGAAGAGTAGTTGATCGCTTCAGAAATATAAGGACCCAAATTTGTTGCCAGATATATACAGAGAGAAATGCCAAAAGTAGTTATTGAATATTAACCCAATTAAAATTAATCTACCCTTTTATTCTACTAATCTCACTCATATACTTTTTATTTCATCACATAGCTCCCATATACATATTTGTGCTTTTTTAAATTATAAAATTTATAGTTGGATAAAACCATCCAAAACCTTACCTACGCGATCTGGTCTTGATAAATCACACCCTTATTAGAGCCCCTCTAGTCCTTGCAAGAAGGTTGAACGAGGACTACGAGGAGTAGGCTATTTTAACCAAGGATCGACGACCTGCTGGGATTTGAGTGCGCGTCGCCTTAGATAACCCCGACCCATAGTATCAAAGTTGTTAAGGTTTGAGCTGTTGGCGTCAATATTCAGGGTAGTTAAATTTTAGGCCTAATAACACTACTAGTTAGCTTATGCCTAATAACTCTGTGCTAGTTATCACTCATCCTTACACGTGTCTTCTCGTCCTTTCGGTTAATTCATTCAAACGTTTGATAAAAATGATTATTGACGTTCCTGAAGCATAACCATTTCCCCATTACTATGCATATAGTTGCTCGGGAAAGAAGTTCCCGTATAAATACCCTTCAATCTATTTTTATTCATTACATAATATTTGTAGATAGAAATAGAAAACTTTAGTGCCTCAACTTATCAAAGAGATAAAGTGAGTTTGTGACCCAAAACATGACCTTGATTGGTATCTTATTACTTGAACCTTCTCGTACGGGGACTTCTACCATCAATAACTTGTTTATTCAAAATTGTGCCTCCTTCTGTCTTTGAACCGACCCTACCAGTACCCCAAGTAAAAAATGGACCGGAGAAGACCAACCAGCCCAAACGAACAAAATCTTTAAACATCGAGAAGATTTCAAAATTAAAATAAACCACCAACCCAACCAAACCAAATCTATAGGATTTTTCCCTAAATCGCAACGATAATGCCTACCATTACCAAAATGAGAACTAGTGTCAAAACTGTTAATATAACTATAGGGGTGGCATGATGTGTACCATATCAGGAAGGAGATTAGGTAATCTATGTAATTCAACCGATAAAAAAATGCTAAAGACAACCCGATGACCTGCCCCTAATGCTCTTGGTGATACCAATGTCGACACACTTGCTCAACCTATTGGGGGTCAAAGGGAGGGGAAAAAACAAGCTGCAGAGGCATAAAATTTGACCTCCAAACACAAAGAGGCCTTGCTCGACATACGAAAGGTCATTGGGAAGTAATCATAGTAGCTTGGAGAGAGTGCACCTAATAAGGCTATATAGCGGTAGATATTATTTAACAAATGTGAGGATTCAAGATTAAAAATTAGCAGAGGAATTCCTTCCTCCATTATTATCTGTCTTTTTATCATATGAGATACGCTTTTATGAGTACGAGAGAATGAGCTGATAATATTTTCCAACATTCTGAACTGGGGACTTTGGTTGTCTTTTGATCCCGCGATCATAAGATACTTTAAACTGGTGGAACTATAAACGAGCGAGGCGATTCCTAACGTCTGGTTCATGTTATCATGTTGTATTACGGTGTCACAAGATATCGATGCCAATAAAGAAGTTTGTGGCTATTATGACGTTGTTATAAGTTCCATAATAATATTTATTCTCTCTCACCCTTGCGAACAACTACAAGATTATAGATCATTTTAAAATCTTGAAAGAAGCATTTCATGTTTGTTGTGGAGCTTGAGAGAATGGTGGATCTCATTCCGAGACGAAAAATAACCCCAGGTTACTCTTGAGGGCGTAGATGTCAAGTGGAGGTATGGTTTACTTGTAGCGAACTTTCCAACTATACTAGATTTTGATGAGGCAATCAACATATCCTTATCTTTTCTAGTGAGTTGTACGGCTATGTGATCGTTTGTTCTTGAATACGTGAAGAAATGTTGTCTTTAATGTACCCATAGTTGCCTTAGCATAAGATTTGAAAGGTTTGTCATCATATTGAAAAATTAAATATAATATTATTACATTATTCAATATTTTTTTAGCCATTATTTGATTGTATCCTATGTTAACTTGATTGTTATCTATATTGTTTTGGAAAAAATAGACACTCAACCATTATATCATCTAGGTTGTGCATTTCTTAATATTGTTTTTTGTTTTTTAAATAAAGTTGGAGTACGAGTAACAGTTAGCATTTGATACATGTTTGAGACGAAGATACGAATCCTTCATCCTCCTGTATGTTAATCATCATTAAATTGGCAAGCAGTCAGTTGAAATCTTGTAGATAGACCAATCTCTTTAAGAAATTTGTTCTTCAAATCTTGGAGAATCCATTTTGAGAATTTAAAAGAAAAAACTCTTTAACGATATTCTTCAACCGTTACTTATGAAAATAAATTAAAATTAAATTTCAGTTATATTAAAAATATTAACTAATGATATGAAATTTATTTGAATGATATTCTTTGACTCAATAAATAAATAGATGTTAATAATATATTTTATAACTAATTAAATAAGGGCTTACTACTATTAGAGCATGTAGAGTAGTTGGTGTTTTCTTTTGCCAGACGGAACCCAAACCACACAAGGTGAGGTTCAGCCGAGAAAGCGTATGTAGAGGGACTTGAACTTATGACGTTTGGTCACAATCATGTCTTAATCAACCAACTCGGCTATCCATTGGGCAAAAAATATTTAAAAATATGTGGAGTAGTTGGTGTTAAATGAGTGTTAGTGGGTGTCATGCAAGGAAAGAAAAACACCATTTAGCACTCTTTTAGTTAAAAAACTTAAATTTACTCCGATTGTATTTATTAAAATATCTTTTAAATCGTTATTTAATCTTTAATTTTATTATATTATATTTTTAAAGCGGTTAAAATATTGTTAAATAATAAACTTCATTTTAGTAACTTATGTAATTTTAAATATTTGTTATCATTATTTTTTGTATTGAAAAGAAAAATCAAAACCTTTTTTTAAATATTTGAGAATAAGAAGATGATAAAGTAAAAAAAAAAATTAAAGGGTAAAAATATATATCAAGAGTTATTAAAGGTATTATTCTTAAAAAATATTAAAATTGTGAAATTGAGAAAAATAAGAATTTATATTACAATATAATATATATTTTTTTGATTTAAAAAGGATAATTTGAGAAAAACAAGGAAATACAAAATTAATTTTCATTATGTAGATTTTATTTCCATATATTTTTTCAGTATCTTTTATATAACAAATTTGATTTTATTTTCATATACTTTTAAAATATGTTTAAAATATTAAATTTGATTTTTTAATATCATATTTTTAGATATATCTTTCAAAATAATATATTATAATTTTATTCTTATTTATAAAAGATTTTTATTTTTATACTTATTAACAAACACTAAAAAATAAAAATTAAAACTTGGAAACAAAAAGAAAAAGAGGAAAAATAAAGAAACAACAAAAAAAACAAAAAAAATAAAGAATAAAAAAAAGCAAGGGCTAACGTGGCTTTTGGTATTTAACAAAATACTTCACTTTTTTTAAGTTTTTTACCTTTAACGCATTGGTTTGAGTGAACTTATGACCGCGCTAACAAACAATTTATTTAAAACATCCTTTAACATGAACGTTGTACATATCCAAAAGTTACATTATTATCCACTTACTATCCATATTTTCACATATTTTTAAGAAAGACCTATCTTTTTTGTTTCTTTTTTTTTTAAAAAAATGAAATATTTAATTGATAAACAAATGTTCAACAGGGCGGGATACAACAATTGATACATCAATTTGAACCAAAAAATAGGCGGCCAAACAAACCCTAACCCTAACCCTAAGCCTTATACAAGCTAAAGATTAAAAGCTAAAGCAGCCTTCAATTAGCTCCTTCTTCATCAATCCAAGAAAAGCTCAGCCATCAACCAAAAAACTTCACCAATCAAAGCCCTCAACCACCGAAACATCGTTAGACAGATTACTCCACACCCAAAGATGATTCAAAGACTTCCATTAAAATAAAACGAGCAAAGCATCCTTTTTAGACAACAACACCATACTCCATCAGCCAAAAGAAACATCAGCAACAATCAAACATCAGAACTGAAGAATAACAAAGCAAGACGAAGGCATCCTTCCTTTATCAACAGCAATCCACACCAAACTCCAACACTTCATCAACATAATCCTAAATATATTTGCGAAGCATCAATCATGCAAAAACAGGTAAATCGAAAGTAAGAATGCTTAACATTACATACAACACATAAAAATTTAACTAGAAATGTAACCCAGACCTAAGGCTTCAAGAATAACAATAGATTTAAGATCATTAGGCACATTAGAAGGCACAATGTTACACTCCTGCTTAGTTTTTAAACGTCAAGCGAGCTAACCAATCAGTAGCCTGGTTTTGCTCGTGAAAAACATGAGAAATGCTCATACTCCTTTTAACCAGCCTCCTAATACAATTTAGAACAGGCTTAATATACCAATGAACAGAACTATAACGATTATTCAGCATATTAACGATACTGATAGAGATAGTTTCCAAATCCACCAGACACCACTTATTAGCTTCACAAATAAGGAGACCATCTAGGAAAGCTCTTATTTCAGCCAAAAGAGGAGTAGCTTTACCATAGAGATAACTATGAGCACTAATAAGATTACCAAAGCTATCCCTGAAAATAACAACACCACTAGCCTCACCATTATTCAGACAAGAGGCATCATAGTTCATTTTAAACCTACCAATAGGAGGCAGAATCCACTTAATGTACCTAGGCCTGTTAGGAGCCACCAAATGATTAAAGCAACCTTATCTTACCAAATGATTAAAGCAACCTTCTTAAAAAGATTCAGGTGAAAAGTATCTTACCTTATCTTATTTTACACAACATTTGGAAGGCTAGGAATGTTGCTAAATCGAAAGGTATCAGTAGTTCTAATGCTATCCCAAGTTTATGTCAAATTATATTCACCAGTCTTAGCCAGATTCCAAATCATTAAATCATCCTTATTACTATCAATATAAAGACCATAAAATTTATCCACAATATCAGGCTGAGTAGTATTAATGACAGAGGACAAATTCCAACTACCATTAGACCAATAAGCATTAACAGGCTCAGTGTTAAACCACAAGTTATTATATTCATCATTGAAAGTGAATATAGGCAAAGAATTGGTCCAGTTATCTAACCAAAAATCAACCAAACCTTTGCCAAGCTTCCATCTGATTTGACTTTCAGCTAACTCTCTAACTTTGAGCATCCTATTCCAAACCATTGATCCAGCTTTGTGAGGACTAATCTTCAAAGGATGCTAGGATGGACAATAAATACTATGCATAATGTTAGCCCAATAAGAAGAGTTCTTTCTAAAAGCAGCCCAAAGGTTATAAGAAATAGCAGTCTGCAGATCATCTAACTTTCTAATGCTAAGCCCACCTTCATGATAAGTTTTACACAAAGAACCCCAGGTACACCAATGAATCTTCTTTTCAGAAGAGCTAGAACCCCAAATAAATCTATTCATAATGATCTCCACCTTCGAAATAACACCTCTAGGCAGCAGATTACATTGCATCCAATAAAGAATAATGTTCATTAAAACAGACTTGACCAAAGTTAATTTATCAGCAAAAGAAAGATAGGTAGAGCTCCTATAATTAATCTTACTACTGATCTTGCAAATTAAATTGTTATAGTTACTAATTCTATTATTGGTATTAAGAGTTATCCCTAAATAATCAGTAGGCAATTGGCTAGAAGAGAAACCAGAAGCATTAGGAATAATATCAATTCTAGCTAAACTAATAGCATTAGTAACCATAATTTTAGTTTTCTCTTTGTGAACAAACTGACCAGAAATGGTTAGATACTTATATAAGAAACTACAAAGAATACTAATAGTACTCTCTTTGCTATTAGTAAACAACAAGATAACATCAGCAAAGGCGAGACTATTAACATTAATGTTACTTCTACCTTTATATTTCATGAAACTGTTAACAGAAAAAAGACTATTGATACCTCTAATAAGCATCTCCTCAGCAATAATGAACAAATAAGGAGAAATCGGATCACCTTGACGCAAGCCTTTACTGGAGCACTAGAAGGCTTCATATCCTTAATAACATTCCAAACTTCATTCTCATCAGGATCCTTCATCAAACTTTTATTGTCTTCTTCAGAAACTAACTTAGGAATGTTACTAAACATCTCATCCTCCATACATCTAGCCTCTTCACTCCTACTAGCATAAGGATAGTCAGCAAGAGCCTGGTTGAAGAACTCAACAGCAGACCTACCAATCTCCTTAGGCTCAGAAATCCAATTGTTCCCAACCTTAATGCCCTTAATGCTGTTCCTTCTTCTCTTCTTTTGGATAAAGCTACGATAAAACCTTGTTTTCTTATCCCCTTCAATCATCCAGTTCGAATAACATTGTTGCCTCCAAAAAATCTCCTCCATTCTTTGAGCTTTGATGAGCAAAGCATTAGCCTTTGCAAGCTCCCCTTTAGTAACATTAGACTGGATATTCTGATGATTAAGCTCTTTCGCAAGAACCTCATCCTCAAGACAGTGAATCTTATTGAAAATGTTACCAACAATGTTTCTATTCCACATAATCAAGCCTTTCTTAAGATGCCTAAGCTTATTCCACAAAACAAACAAACGATCACCAACCAAACTTTGATTCCAATTATCTTCCACAAATGGAAGAAAAGACTCTTCCAAAGTCCACATCTCTTGAAACCACATTAAAATCTCCACAAATCAACCAACACAAATAATTAGTAGCTATGCTCTTAAGAAAATTCCAAAGCTCAACCCTATTACTTCTTTGACACTTAGCATATACTACCGAAATCATAACATAATTATTATCATTAACAAGACTAACTTTCAAATTCAAACATTGACTCAAATCATTTATAACCGTAACAAAAACATCATATTTCCAAAAAATCCATATCTTGTTAGTAAGATTATAAGCAAAATTATCATAACCCAACTTAACAGCAATACCACCAATGGCACTAACATTAACCAAAGGTTCCTGCACAAACATTGAGATTAGCTTTGTTTTTATTAGCAAGATACTTGAGCCTACGAATCGAAGCCTTATCCTTAATACCACGAATATTCCAGTTAATTATACTAATCATTAAGAGAGTTTGAAGATTTCGATTTACTTGAACAGTTAAATTGAAGCGCCTTGATAATCTTTCTCTTCGTTCTTGTCTTTCCTTTGGCAGTTTTCAACTTCTTATAAAAAATCTCTTTAAAGCTTGGTTCTTCCTCCTTTTTTTCCTCATTCTGCATTTGTTCTTTCCCCAACTGAGTATTATCTTCTCCGTCTATATCATTTTGCACCCTTTCCTCCTGTACTTCAAAGGTATCTTGAGCAAGAAAATCCTGATCTTCTTGGATATTGTCTCTATAGAACTCAGGCGAACTTGTTTTCCACTTCTCAAGAACAGGAGAATGCTGCAAACTTCACATATAAACAAGAGAATCATCACCATTGAAATCATATTAACATAACCATTGTTATCTGTAACCCCTTGTGTTAATGTTTGGGGAGCCTCATTTATTTCCCCTTGAGCAACAGCTTCTGCAGGGGTTGTGAAACCCATAACTTCTTCAGTTTGAACAACTTCTTGAACTTCACTTTCCTTTTCCCTAGTAATAACCGATTTGACCTTGTTTATCTTTTCAATATCTTCCCATTTCTGATCTTTAACAATTTTCTTGCACTTATCACTGCTATGACCAAGGTGATAGCAATGGTTGCAATATACAGGAAGATTTGTGTAATTTAATCGAACCCAATATCCATAATTTTCCCCAAATCCAATCCAGACATCAGATTGTATTTTAGCATTAACATCAACCTCAACTAATGCAGAACAAGAATTAAACAGTCTGTTTTCTTCAGGAACCTTTACTAAAAGAGTTTCACCAACCATCGAAGTTATTGATTTCACCACACTCACATCATATAGATGTTCAGGAAGGTCAAACTTAATCCAGACAGGCGCTATCGAACTCTCTTTCGAGAAATCCCCAGACCATTTCAAAAGACGCATGACTGAGGTACCTATAGTCCACACTACTCTCTGCCAAATCTTTCCATAATCCAGTTTTGAATCAAACTCAATAACAATATGTCTTGAATCCCAGATCCTATAACTAAAGGGAGCATTAAACTTAAAAGATTCAAAGAATTGAATCAAAGTAGACCTTTTTAGCAATCCATGGGTAAATTTACAAACCAATGAATGCTTAGCCTTAGCCTTCAATCTTGCAAGAACATCTTCATTGTACTGTAACGAAAAATGATCCGATTTGACTTCTGAATATTCTGGCTCAAATTCCAGTTTCTCATCTGATCCTAAACTTCTTTTAATAACCTCAGCATAAGAAAATGCTTTCTTAACTGTGCCACTCTGCAAATCGCCAGAATTCTCCATGAAAACCAGAAAACAGAGGACTCTGTTCCTTAAAAAACAGAGAGAAGAAGAACTCTGGCAACAAACCGAAAACTAACTATCAATTAGCACGATGATAATCTTGGGTAAGAAGATTTTCCTTAGATGTGAAGCTCATCGGAGATGATGAACTTTAAACATGGCTGCAATGAAAGAGAAGAAATCTTCGAGAAGATTTTCTTTTCAGATTGTAGACATTTATTTACCATCTAAAAAAAGTTTAATATTTTTATATTTACCATCTAAGACCAATTATTTATCTAATACCATAAATACTCTTACTTAACTATATAAAACGTTTTATATTTTTCTATAACTTTTTTTATGTTTCAACTTCTCTATAATTTCTACGATCGACGTAGTATTCTGACTATTCAACTTCTTTAATTCATTTTTTTCGTATGATTTTTTTATATATATTTTTTATTTTTATTTCGATGTTTGATTTTTTATTTATGTTTTGTGTAACTCAATTATTTTGTAGATTCATTCTTGAGTTTTTGTCTTCGTGTTATTTATGATATTTGGTATTTCGTCTGTTTTTACTTTGATTTTGCAGTTAAAATGTTGTATTGATTTATATTTTAGTCATTTCTAGTGTGTTTTTTGTGTTTTTAGAAAATGTGTTTACGAAAGTTTTTAAAATGTAAATGTATTAGATGATTGATTCGAAGAAGATGGATTTTTGCTAAATGCGAAACTTTTTTAATTTCCGTACTGCTAGATGCGAAACCATGCCAGTTATGATAGATGCTAGATGTCAAATTAGACCAACTATGATAGATGCTAGATGCTAGATGCAAAATCACACAACTATGATGGATGTTTAACAATACCAACTATGATAAATGATAGATACCTGAATCGAAACTAGACCAACTATGCTAGAAGATGGATGCGAAATTATGCCCACTATAATGGATGAATGTTTTGTATAAATAAAATAAACATTCTAAATATTAATTTATCTTGAATCAAGTCAAACAAATTGTTTGGAGTAATTATCAAAGCATCAAATATATTAATTTCCAAAAGTTATTCTAATTTATACAAATAAATTAAAATCATTTTTAAATTAAATTAAAATTATCATTTAAAATTGTTTCTAATTGTATACCACCTATATAGTATACCAGCTATATAGAAACTGTATGCCTTAGTATGAGAGGTATGCAAAAGGAACGACCGCGGCATACCCACGGTGTTAAAAATGTTTTTCATTGGTGGTACACCACTAAAGACAATACATGGGTCTCGTAATGGTAGTACGTGGCAGTACTTGCACTAAAACAAATTTTTAAAAAACAAATAATTGTAAATGTTCGACTCCATTAAATTTAAATTTAGGAGGTTAACCATATATTTATTGGTTTTCAAAAATTTTAAAATTTAAATATTTTTTGTCAAAAATATATTTTTACAGATAAATTTTGGATTTAAAAAAAATTAAGTTCAATATTGTATTTATGATGAATTGTATTGAATCATTTATTTTTGAAACATAATGCATTTTTCACCGGGTCTCTAAAAATAAAATAAAATAAAATTCAACTTAAATAGTAAAAATAATAATAATAAACTAAAAAATGCAATTAAAAAAAACATAATAATTTGGAGCTACAACATTTAACCATTAAAGATATTATAAGTATTGTTTTCAGCTTTCAACATTGGTTGAATTATGGATTATCGATTTTAGTAGCATATAGTCTATGGATTTTCAAAAGTCTGTTGGTACTCCATGAACTACCCAAATTGGATAAAGTTAGTCCCCAAATTTGTTGATTAATGTAAAACTGGCACGGGACACCAAACTTAACATAAACTTGCATCACCAATTCTCCCTCAATTTTAACCTTGACTACATTTGAACTTCGAATTGAAGTCGAGGGACCATTGGTGATACAAGTTTCTGTCGAATAGTGTGCCACGTGGCAGATTTATATTTCAACATATGTGGAGACTAAGTTTATCCAAACTAGATAGTCTAGAGACTACCAACGGACTTTTGAAAGTCCATGAATTATCTGGTACTAAAATCCATATTTCATGAATAAATTACTACTCAAAACCATTCTTTTTACTTTTTTGGAATTTTATTCAAACAAATGTTTTTTCAATTATTTGTTTACATACAAATCACGAGTATTGCTTATATAACATTAAC
Source organism: Limnanthes douglasii subsp. nivea (assembly GCA_036936605.1). Lineage (NCBI taxonomy): Eukaryota > Viridiplantae > Streptophyta > Magnoliopsida > Brassicales > Limnanthaceae > Limnanthes > Limnanthes douglasii. The sequence goes on from JAUPFV010000002.1 coordinate 294,004,425, forward strand.
AACAACAAAAAAGAAAATATTTCACACTAACATCTACAATACGTAATATTATATTTTTATTTATTTATTTATTTATTTATATTTTTTACAATAACAATTTATTTTATTAAAAGAATATTTATCAATAATCATTTAACATCAAAAGGATTTACCAATAACCACCTAATATTTGATAAAGTACGGATAATCACCTCGTTTTGAAATTAAATATTGATAACTATTTAAACTTTTTTACACATCAATATATTACTTAACCGTTTTTTTCTCTTTTGTTTTTTGTTTTTGTTTTCTTAAATGACATATCTTTTACACCATAGCTCTAAAAAAATTAAAAAAAAACCACTGGTTTCTTTTTTTAAGACAAACAAAACTATATCCACAGATATTTTTTTTAATTTAATTTTTTTACTACATTTGGTTGCGAAAATAACATTAGTTGGACTCCAAAACTACTCTAAAAAATAAACTGTGTTTCAGTTGAGAAATTATGTGTAATTTGATTGTGAAAATGAAACTATGTTACAATTGCATAATTCATCGTTATTTAGTTGCGAAAAAAGAATTGTTTTTACTTACAAAATTATGTGCAAATGAGTTGTGTAAATAAGAAGAAAATAGTTGCGTCAATAGGAAACTCTATTCTAGTTACATAATAAAATATAAAATATGTCGCGTAAATATTAATAAAATAGTTGCGTAAATATGACTTTGGTTGCAAAATAAGTCTATAGAAAGCAAATGTATTCTACTTGTGTAATTAAGTGTTATTTGGTTGAAAAATGAGAAGAAAAAAATAAAATTTCTCCAAAACATTGCTCATGGATTTCGCTTTGTTTGTCTTTTATATATATATATATATATATATATATATATATATATATTAGTTAAGGTTTCAAAGATATATAGTTTTAAAGGTTAAAAATAAGTACGAGTACATAATTGAAAAAATAATAATTTCTTTATGAAAACCCAATTTAGTAGTTGATTAATATGGATATACTTAAGATTTCACTGAAATTTGTTAAAAAGTCTTTCATTTGAGAGATTTGTGGGTTTTGGTTTTTAAGAGAGAGAAAGATAGTTGTCGTGATGAAGAAAAAGAGAGTTATTGGTTTTATATTTTTATAACCAAGGGGTATTTTTGGTTGATTTTATGCGTCCAAGAGGTTTTTAGTGAACTTAAAAATCTTAGTGGTTATTTGTACGTTTAATCTTTCCTATGTGGTTATCGGTAAGTTACCCATTATTAAATAATAAAAAATATCAAGTACACGTTACTAGGTGTAAGTTAGAAGTAACTCAAGAACACAAGTCATAGCGAATACTACATGTGATTGAGGATGGATGATCGAAGAGATGTAAAGGCTTAGACTGTTTGAATCTCTCTCGTAGATGTCAGGGCCAAGACTTATGTGTAAATATGGTTGCTAGAACCTAAGGAAAAGTTATACCAAGTCAAGAATATTGTTACTTCTGAATGACGAAGGAGCATAGTGATCATCTTCGACGTGAAAAGGCAGTTTTTTGTTGTCAAAGGTCTTTTGAAAATAACAAGATGCTTCTACCGGAAGTTACTTCACTATGGTTCTAAATTAATGTTAAATCTCGTATTTTAATCTAAGAATCGTTGAATTAAGTTGTACACCAAGAGATAGAAGGTACAAATAGCACATGTAGGCATGCGTCATATGGATACATACACCAGTGTTCATCTCATTTGTGGGCTTACAAATAAGACAATCGATTGTCATGCGCTAAAATGAATTATGAAGGTTTGTGCACATCATTGATCCCCTATAAATTTTGAGATATGGATATTAAAGTTGATAATGGGTCACTAAGTAAAAGAAACACTTGTGACTTTCTAGAGAAAACTAGGAGATTTCGGTTATAGTGGAGGAGGAGGGTTACTACTTAAATATGCATTATGGGATCCATATCTCATTTTTAAAAATTAGTGATCTTTATAAAGACAACTGGTTGAGTTGTTAGTGTTCAAATAGTCTTCTAGTACCATTCTATATATAAAATATTGTGTGTTTGTTACCGTAGTTGTAGGGTTTATTTACAATCTGAACCACGTTAAATTTGTCTTGTATGTGTGCTATGTATATATTCTTATTATATCCATATTTTTAAATTTAAAGTGTTCACAACTAAGATTTTGTAGCTCTATATGTTCTTATTGTTTATTAGGCCCTTAAACCAAATAGGTTTTGGTTAGAACGGTTGAGCTTCGACTAGCGTTGTCAAAGGCTAGTTGTTATTTGGGTTTAGGTGTTGTTGATTATTCCAAATGAGAGGTGCTCTATATGATGTAGTTTTACCTAAAAATAGTATGGTGAGTTTAGAAAATCTACAAAGAAGAAAGAATGAAGATCGTTTCAAATTATAAGGTTAAAGAAAAAGTTTTCACTAAAAAACCAAGAAAAGCAACCAATATGAGTTCAATAAAATTTAACCTATAAAAATTGAGCAAAGATAATTGTTTTAACAACTTGAGAATCAGGATTAAGGCTTTCTTAGTACATAAAATATTTGTTGCTGACATTAAAGACAAATCTACAAATAGGATTGATTTTGAAGTTCAATCTAAATCTCATATAGTGCCCTCATATTGACAATTTGGGAATAAAGTACTTCAAGAGTTGTGAGGAACCAACGGGTTTGGGGATATGAATCTTCCAGAGGACATTTAAATGAAGAATATTGTATCTCAAGAAATATCTTGAGACAATATAAAATGGATGGAAAAAATAGATTGAAAATCACATATATTATTTTTTTTAAAAATCTTGACTTGAAGGTGTTTGGGGCAAAAGGATGATGATCAATCCAAAATCCTCTTAAGTTCTCGATTGAATATGTATTAACAATTTGTGGATACTATGCTCTACAAAAAACGTCTATTGTGATGGTCTAAGTAAAGAGAGCTTTTAACTCAAAAGATATTTACATGTACACTGTTCTGAAAGGTGACTCTACAGGTCTCAGGCTGAGTTTTTGTGCATACCAAGAATGAGATATTCAAGAAAATATAGAGGAAACTCGTGGTCAAATTTCAAAAAGCTTGCGGTAGGTTCTAGAATTAGATACTGGTTGTGCAAATGAGAGACATATAAGTAGGTACCACTAAAAGAAGAGAAAATGAAATAGCTATGTAAATACCGAACCTGGAGTAACTGCAATGGTTCAAACGACTATGAGTATATGGATGATTTAATGACTTCTTATTTTTTGTAAGAATAATGACAAAAAGTTGTTGGATTCAGATGCACCATTCCACATTCATACCAATAAATATTGGTTTTAAGACCTGGGATTTTTAATGGTGGAAGGGTCATCTTCGGGAATAATGAATATTGTATTATCAAAGGTGTAAGAATTGTTTGATTCAAGCTTTTATAAGATATGAAATAGTGATTAAAAATGCAAGTCATGTTTCCAAATTTAAATTTAACATTCTTTGTATTGTGGTGTTAGTTGATGGGTGGTTTGCCTATAACACTCGACATGACAGACTTAGGGTATTTCAAGGCTAACTTGTTCCTATGAAAATGTATATGACTAATGGTATGTCAGTTCTTAAGGTCTATATAGGGCTTTGAGGTCTATATAGTGCTTGAGTATGTTCATTTGTATATTTGGGGTTCGACATAAGAACCAAGTATAGATGGTGTACGATAGTTCATGTATTTGATATATGACTATGCTTAGAAAAGTAAGGAACTTTTAAGCACGTTCAAATGTGTGGTCTACGCTCATGTGTAGCGAGAAAAACCTCAGGCGAGAAAATATTTATTTCATGGATATCCAAAAATATTTTAAAGGTAAAAGTTGTGATACTTTGAGCTTGTATAATAGACGTTTATGATAAATAATGATGTGGTTTTCAATGAAAAGGACATGTGATTTAAGAAAATGGTGGAGACCCAACTATAATGATCGAGAAGATACTTTATGTTGATGATATGTCTTATATATTCTATGAAATTAGAGTAATATAAATCTCTATAAATTGTAAGAAAAATATTACTTCTGAAGGCTGAAATAGCATACCGATCGTCTATGGTGCCAAAAGATAGTGCAGGGTTGGCGAATCGCTTTTAAAAATAATAATATTCTTAACTAATGGTATAAATTAATGTTTAATCTCAGACTTTAATCTAAGATTCATTGGATTAAGGCGTGGTCCAAGGGACAAAATTTACGAACTACATTTACAGATGTATGCACCTGTGTTCGTCCCATTTGTTGGATAGTTCGGCCAATTTAGGAAAACAGTTTTCATGCGCTAAAATAAGTTATAGAGGCTAGTGCATATCATTCATCCTCTATAAAAAGTGGTAGATGGGTATTGACTTTTTTTTTGTCACTAAGTGAGAGAAACACTTGTAATATTTGAGAGAGAAAACTAGGAGTTTTCGCCTATAGTGGAGGTAGAGGGTTAACATTCGATTATGTATTCTAAGGTCCATAGTTCATTTATAAGCTGAGAGATATCTATAACAAAGACGAGTGGTTAAGTGTTTAATATTAAAAAAGTCTTTTTGCAGCATTCTATATATAAATTGTGTGTTTGTTGCATGTTGATGTATGATTTCTTACAATCCAAACCCCGTTAAATTTGTTTTGGGTGTGTGCTAGGTATATATTCTTGTTATTTCTTTATTTTTTATTTAAAGGGCTAATAACTAATCTTTGAGTACGAGCATGAAGGTATGTTAATCTATATGTTCTTATGCTAGAATTTGGCTCTTAAACCAAACAACTTTTAGCTGGAGTCGTTGGGTTCCGGCTAGCAATGTCGTAGGCTAGCTGTTTTTATGGTTTAGGTGTGGTCAATTATTCATAGAAGAGATTCTCACTAAAATGTAGTGTTACGAAAAAAGTGGTGCGGTGGATAATATATAAAAACACTATTTTGAGTGTTGATAGAAAGAAGAAAGAATGAAGATCGTTTGAAATATTAAGGTTAGAGAGAAGGTTCTCACTAAGAAACTAATAAGAGCCACCAAGATGAGTTCCATAAAGTTTAACTTTAAAAATAATTAGTGAAGATATATATTTCAACATATATGGAATTAATGTTAAGGCTTGATGAATACATAACAGATTGGTTGCTTTCATTGATAAGAAATTTACTGACAAGGTTAAGGTCAAACTTCTATCCAAAGCTCATATAGGTTCTCTCATATTGGGAATAGTTAATGAAGTACTTCAATAGGTGTCTGAACACTGTATGGTTTTAGGGATATGAAATCACTTGGAGGCCATTTACATGAAGAAGATTGTATTTCAAAAATATATTTAAATAATGTTAATGGTTGAAAGAAAATAGAGTGAAAGGAACCTTCATGATTTTAAGATAATTATACTTGATTTGAATGTAATTGGGATCAAGTGGATGATGACCAATCCATAATCCTCTTTCTTAATCAAAGGTGTATGAACACTTTATGAACACCATGATCTACGAAAAGGAATCTGTTGCGGATGTCGAACTAAATAGTGCTTTGAACTTAGAATATTTTTAAATGAAGACTTTTCTTAATAGAGACTTTGAAGGTTTGAGACTGAATGTGTGGGTATACAAGGAAGGAGAGTCTCAAGCAAGAATAGAGGAAACTGTTGGTTAAATTCCAAATAGCTCATGACGGGTTCTAGATTGAGATGTTGATTTTGAAAGAAGGACGCCCATATCATAAGGACTTGTCCAGAGAAGAGAAAAGAATATAGTTATCTATAGGAAACATCTAGGGATGCTACAATAGTTTCAAACCATTTTATGTATGTTGATGGTTGAATGGCTTATTCTTCTTGCAAGTACAGTAATATATGAGTGTTGGATTCGGGCACTTAATTCCGCATGAATTCAAATAAAAATTCATTTTAAGATCTTAGATTGTTTTGAAGATGAAAGCATCATCTTTGAGAATGATAAATTCTGTGTTATCAAACAGTACGAACTATTCGACTTAAGTTGTCTATATGAATTCAGATAGTGATAAATAACATAAATTATATTTCCAAAATTCAACATAACTTTCTTTTTATTGTGATGTTAGACGACGAATGCTCGACCTATAGCGGTGCAGATAACAAACTTAGGGTCTTGCAAGGCTCCCATGTTATTATGAGAGCCTATAGGACTAATGATGTGTTGGTTATTTAGGGGTTTATTATACTAGGGGGTGTGTCTAGTATGGAGAAGTATTAGATAAATTTTTGGAATCATAAGTTGGGGAATGTAAGTTCAATTAGTGAACTTATCAAACAAGGGTTGTTAGATGATACTATATTTTAGTAGGAGAAGTTTCTTAAAGTTGTATGTTGGGTAAGAGTAAGAGGGTAAGAGTTCTCCCTAGCAACCATACAACCAATAATATACTTTAGTATGTTCATTCAAATGTTTGGTGTTCAGCACAACAACCTAATATAGTATGTTCTTTGATATATAATTACTCTAGAAAACTATAGAATATTTGCCGGCAGCTAACGACTTCATACAAAAGAAGGTTGGGGATTTTAGTGAAATATTTTTGCCGGTTGTGACATAAACTTGTATAAGGTTTTTTTGTCAACTGATGCTAGATTTGATCTAGAATTAGATCAAATGGATGTTATTATTTCCATCTTACATGGTGAATTGGAAATGGAAATTTAAATATGTTTGCTAAACGGATTTGAAGAGTAAAAAGAATAAGACATGTGTTTGTTTAAGGGACCTCCTTTTAGGGTGAAACCGTTTTTGGAATTTTATTTTATTATAAGATTCATCGAGTATATATGAAGTTGGTATGAAAATTATTCTATTAGAATGATGAAACACATATGGAGAGACAAGTGATATTTTTATAGGATATTGATTATATCCGAATAAATGTAAAGATGATTAAGACGATGAAGAGAAAGCTAAAATGAACGTTTGAGATAGATGGTACATATGAGGATAAGAGGATACTCGGTATTGAGATAAATAGGAACATGATAAAGGTTTATTTATTTGTATCTCAACAACAATACATACATAAGATGCTTCAAACGTTCGGTATGTCCGGAGCCAAATAGGTTAGAACTATGGCTCCCAAATGGATATTTCAGATAAGAATCTGTCTATATCTGAATCTGAATCCAAAATCGGAAATCACTGTCGGAATCCAAATCTGAAGTTTTATAAAAAAAAATTGAATCTGTATCCAATGGATATTAAACGGAAACGGATATTCCCATTTTAGATGTGGGATACGACTAAAAACAATATAATTATTTTTAAAAACCACTATGTCTTTTATAGAAAATTTGGTAGCAATTCTTTTCCACATTTAAGACTAAAAAATATACTTGTTAAGAAAAGTCATTATGTGTTTTATAAACAGTTTGGTAACAATTTTTTTTTTCAACTTTAGATTTGGGATAAGATACATTTTTTAAAGAAGCAATCCTCTATATTTATAGCCAACTTTGTTAGTAATTTTTTTTTGCTTTTTACAATGTGGGATAGCTAAAAAACATGCTTAAATATAAAAAATTATATATATATATATATATATATATATATATATATATATATATATATATATATATATATATATATATATATATATTTATAAAAAGTCTGATATTGGATAGTTCGAAAACGGATATGACTATATCCATATCCGCTATTTTTGGATATGACTATATCCATGTCCGCTATTTTCGGATATGAATTTGGATACGAATATTATCCGGTTTCTTTCGAATACGGATATTATCCGTTTTATTCGGATTCGATATCGAATATTTCGGTCGGATATCAAATTTTTTGGATTCTTTTAACAGCCCTAGTTAGAACTTTTACTGGTGCTAATTTCAAACTTAGTGCCACTTAAACACCAACCTATGGTGAAGATAAAAAAGTATAGACTAGATCTACTTTATGTGAATGTTATTGGTAGCATTATGTATGCTATGATTTGTCGATACATGACTTTGCATAAGTTATAAGTGTTTTGAGCAGATTCATGTCAAATTTGATAAAGGTATATTGACATGTACTAAAGTGGCTCATGAGATAATTGACGGGTTCGCCTGAATTTTATTTATGTTACAATCATAAGGATACAACTGATATAATATAGAGAAGGCTTACATAATCGAATTACACAAATTGTTTTGACATAAAGAAGTCTACCTCATGTTATTTGTTTATTATTCTTGAAAAAGTGGTAAGTTGGAAATCCTGTATGCAAAAGATGATTGCTTTATCATCCACGAAAGCCAAATATATGGCTGCTAAGGAGGCCATAAAGGAAGTTATTTGGCTCAATAGATTGTTAATTTTGATCACTAGTATGGAGGAATATGTGATTCTATTTTGTGATAATAACAGTCCTCTTGATTAAATTAACAATCCAAAGTTTCATGAACGAACTAAGAACGTAGATATCAAGTGGTCTAACCGTGATGGAGTGAGATAAAATGGTGGTAGTTAGGATTGATAGCAATGACAACTATTTGGATTCTCTTACAAAGATATTACCGATTTCAAAATTGATGAAATGAATGAGACTTTTGCAAGTCTGGGATACAGGTGAGATGATCTCTAAATAGTATAAAATTAGGTACAACAAATACTAGGGTTACTATATGGTCTAGGATGGATAACTGAATACATATAAAAGTAGTAACTATTTGAACCTCAAAAGAATATGTTGAGGTGAAGACTTAGGTGAATAGACGTTTCCTGAAACTTAAGTGAAAGCTCTACCAAAGGTAAATGATTACTACCGCTAAAGTCTGATTAAGCAGATTGATCATTTGTTGCGCCGAAAGGCAGTTCATGGTTGGTGAAAGGATTTTAAAGGTACCAATATTCTTCTATAGGATGCTAGGTAATTAAGGGTCTGAATTTTCCTCCCACTAGCCTCAAGGTATATACATAGATCGATAACATTTTCTCCAAATCCAAATGAAGTAAAAACTTTATGAAATTTCATATATCATTTTCGAGAAGCTTTTCTCACCCTGTAATGGATTTATTAAGCTTGGAAATTAAATGTTCACCCACTTTAAAGAATAATCCTTCAGGTTAGTTCATGTAAACCTCCTACTCTAAATAACTATTGAGAAATGCTGTTTTCTTAATATTACAATAAAAAACAAGCTACAAATGTAAACTCGGTTTCCAGTTTTTAAATAAGTCAAAATGAACTTTTTAGATGATGGCATGGAATACAGTTTAATATGTACGCTACCGTCTTAAAAATTTCTACCCATAAAAATGATGGATTTTTAAGATTACTTCTCATACTTTTCACCATGTCTTTCAAAGTTCGATTTTGTTCTTCGTGCCACACCGTTCTAGTTTGGGGAAATAAGCATGATGTATTGGGAAATTATCTTATGCTCTTGAAAAAAACTTGCAAATAAACATAGTGTTTATCCGTTCCCAGTGTATCTACCATCGTATTATCCACCTCTATGTGATCTAACAATATTGATGTGCTTATCATATTATTTATCTACTTTAGTCTCAAACAATTTGAAGGTATCTGTTTCATTTTTAGAACAAATTAATTAAAGATACATATATCATGAATAATCATCTATGAATATGATAATATATTTCATATCATTAGCGTTCATGTTTTGATAAAAAAAATTCATATGTATGATATCTTATATAATTTGCCGTACATAATGGACATGTCGCCTTTTTCCTCATAGACACTTGCAAAATATCTATCACATAATTTCTTAAAATGGATAACTACGAAGGATTAGAGATCCTAAAAGATCATATATATATATATATGGCTGGAATGTTAGGTTTTATGGGTAATGAGTAACTTTTCTGTCGAGTATGCTCACCGAGCTGAGGAAATGCACTTACTCATTTTAACTACTTACCGTTAGGGTCTATTAAAAGTTTTGAATACTATGAAACTCATTCATATATCAATGCATTAACTTTATACAATGACTTATGACCAAGCACATACTAATAAAAATTACTAATGACCAAACTCATACTAACAACAATCAATTCAAATGCAATAAACTACTACTGACAATAAATAATATAGCCGAGAACCTCACTTTCAACAGCTAAAAACGGAATCCCTCTGAGCTTGGGTAAAAGTTATCTTCAGGTCGTGGTTAGAATGATATGAATGTATAATGATGTCAGAGTCGACATTTAACCAAACTAATAAAAACAAAGTCATCATTTGATGATATAGATAAACAATTTATAATATTTCAAAGCATCTCTATGTGGTGAGACCTCGAGAAAATAAAATTCTAAAAATATTACGCAAGTATTATAACAATTCCGGTCATTGTAAAAGATATTACACAAATCTCTAAACAAAAATTCACATGCGCCACTAGGGAGAAAAAAGAGCATGCCAACCTTGTTTACAAAGAAAATTGTACCGTTTCAAATGTTGAACATTCCAAGGATATAACATATTTATTTCTACATCAGTTAGCCTATATGATCCATGATGAAGGAAAAACCTTCGTAAAATAGGTCAAATGAAATTTGACTAGTGAAATCAAGAATCTTTAGAGACAAGTTTAATATATGAATATTCAATTGATTAATGAACTTTTTTGTCATGATTACATCATCTATATTAGCATCTTTAGATCCTAATTATTTGAGATGGGTGAAACGTGAATCTTGTGACACGTATCAACCATATGTTATAATTATTACAATTTAATCATTTAACTAGTGTGCTTAATGAAGTAATATAACCTATATTTCTCAACTCTTCTACTATATTCTTCAGTCTTTGTATAAATTGTAAGTACTTTCCATCATTCGTTTACCTTAAATATACTTATTTCTTTTTGTTTTAATCTCATGCATCTTCTAACTTTGTGTGCATATGTTAGTTATCTTTTATATAAACTTATTTCTTAATGGTAGTCTAAAAATTTACCATTAAAATTAAAATAAAGAAATGTACATACCAGAGGTTCATTAGTCCCTCTTAGAGACAAGTTTAATATATGAATATTCAATTGATTAATGAACTTTTTTGTCATGATTACATCATCTATATTAGCATCTTTAGATCCTAATTATTTGAGATGGGTGAAACGTGAATCTTATGACACGTATCAGCCATCTGTTATAATTATTACAATTTAATCATTTAACTAGTGTGCTTAATGAAGTAATATAACCTATACTTCTCAACTCTTCTACTATATTCTTCAGTCTTTGTATAAATTGTAAGTACTTTCCATCATTCGTTTACCTTAAATATACTTATTTCTTTTTGTTTTAATCTCATGCATCTCCTAACTTTGTGTGCATATGTTAGTTATCTTTTATATAAACTCATTTCTTAATGGTAGTCTAAAAATTTACCATTAAAATTAAAATAAAGAAATGTACATACCAGAGGTTCATTAGTCCCTCTTAAGCACAACATACCAGAGGAGTTATGGAGTGGAAAAAAGATAAAGCTATCAAATCAAAAATATTTTTATTTCACAAAGTATGTTTATATCAGCGATTAAAGCAAGCACAAGCTTAATCCAAAATCTACGAAATTTTCCTTGATCGACTATGACGAAGATAAATTTATCTATCGTATTTGGGATAACAAAAGCATGAAGATTATATGAATCAAAGACTTCATCTTCAATGAAATGATGTATAAGAATATTTATAAAACTAATGGAAATGACTTAAATCTGAGTTGGTCAATGATTGCAAATGATGAGGATGTCCCCAATAGTCAACTAACAGAGTCGGTCAAAGAAAACCTCACTTACTAGATTTAGTTGGAAATAACAATATATAGTAGTTCAACCCATTACAATCGATCGTACCAGCTCATGTTTTGAGAAGGTCTTCATGACCTCATGTTCCCAACAAGAAATACTTGAACAATCTATTATTGACTAATGCAAGGGAACCAAATATTATGATGAAGCTTATTAGAACAATGATTTCAACAAGTGGGGGCTTAACATTAAAATTGAGTTAATGTATCTATTCTCAAATATGGCATGGGAATTAGCTTATTTACTTATGGGTAAAAATGTTATTTATAACAAATGGGTGTACAAGGTGAAAGACAATCATGCTAGTTTTAAGAGATATAAAGCCCGACTAGTTCCGAGAAAATGAATTGATTATCCCAGCATTTTCCCTCCAATTTTGAAGCTCAGTACTATTAGATTAGTGTTAACTATTCTTGCCATTAAAAATCTTTATCTTGAAGAGTTAGATGTAAAGACTGCATTTTTTACAGAGACTTGGATGAGGAGATATACATGTATCATCAAGACGCTTTCATAAAAGAATGGAATAAAAACATGGTATGTTGACAAAAGAAATGTTTGTATGGCTTAAAACAAGCCCCAAGACAATGGTAGAAGATATATGATGGTTCCATGAAAAATGAGATCGTCCAGAAGTGTGATGCTTAGAAATGTTGCTATTTTAAAAGATGTAAGTCTGGTTATATCATTTTCCTACTTTATGTTGATGATATGTTAGTAGCAGGTTCATAAATGGGTGATATTCGAAGGTTAAATCAAAAAAATTCAAAGGAACTTGACTTGAAAGACTTGGGTCCAACAAAGAAGATGTTTGGAATGCAAATTACAAAGAGATAAGCATTAAAGAGTTTTAAAGTTATCTCAGTTAGTGTACATCAATCACGTTTTGCAGAGATTTAACATGAGTGATTCCAAGATAGTTAACACACCCTTGGAAAGTCACTTTTGTTTATCCAAGGATCAATCACCTGAAACAGAAGAAGAAAATCTCATGGTTAAGGTTCATTGCTCCTCAACTATTGGAATTTGATGTATGCAATGGTCTGCACGAGCCGAGACATTGGTCATGCAATGAGAATTGTTATCATGTGTATGACTAATCTGTGAAAAGCTCACTTGGAAGCAGTATAATGGATTTTGAAGTAGCTAAAATATACCATAATGAAATGTTTATTATTTGTCAAGGGTGAGTTAGGGATAGAAGGCTATGTACGTAGATGCTGCTTTTGGAGGTGAAATCGATCACACAAAAAACCACCACCGGTGAGTTAGTTGGGTGTCACAAATACAAAATATTGTCCACACTATCCACTATAGAGGTTAGATATGTGGTAGTAAATGAAGCCAGTAAAGAGATGATATGGCTTCAAGGCTTGTTAACCGAGTTGGTATTTAAATAGAAGAACATTTTGCACAATGATAGCTAGGGTGCAATTCACTTGGCAAAAAAATTAGTAATTCACTTCGTTATCACTTTATTGAATCTTTAATGGAAGATAAGGTTCTAATATTACAAAACATACAAAGAAGCAAGAATCCAACGAATATGTTGACAAAGACAGTAGCGATGTAAAAACAGAAGTTATGTTCAAGTTCAGTTAGCTTGCAAAAGTAACAAGACAAGAAAGATCTTATGCATAAATCAAGGTGTGAAGAAAAATTAAACGCAATATATAACTAGTAGATTGTTAGTCAAAGGTCCCACTATTAACTGAGCCCCACTAGAAAAGGGTCTTGAAGATGAGGACAAAGGTTCCCAGACAAGAATCTTATTAACGAGCTTGTCTTCAAGCCGAGGGCTTTGTCAAGTTGAGGGTCGGCAAACCGAAGGTCTTAATGTCGATGGGTTTAAAGGCGAGAAAACTTAGAGAACGTTTTTGAGGATGAAGGATGTGAAGATGAGGGTCTTGAAGATAAGGGTGTTTGGATGAGGGTCCTTATACGAGGGGGTCTGAAGATGTTTTGTAGTTTTGAAAGACCCTTAATTGAATCAAGTCATTTCATGAGCTATTAATAATTTAGTAATAATGGGCCTTAAATTTTTAATTAGTAACTCTTGTAAACTATTCCTCTTTTGTGTGTTGAAGTGGACATAAACCCTTTAGCTAGATATTTTTTACGCACGGGGAATATAGCCAAATTATTGAGCAAAACGACTACTTGTAGTCCTTATAGAACGATCTAAATGCATTGTCAGAAGATATACATGTTAAACTAAATTTAAATCCAGTTGAAAATTTTATTTTATCTCCCTAGGGTTATATAGATATATATATACAAAAGATTAGAGAGTCACACACAAAAACAAATACAAGAAGAGAGAGGATTTTTTTATGTTTAGATTTGTTGATTGCATCCATACTAAAAAGATTTAATAGATGGGTAAACTGTGTCGAATTTTGCTGAGTTATGAATAGAATCTTTAGGACATATAAAGACTTAATATAATATGTTAGGTTATAATTTGGTGTTATGGTTCGTGAGAAATTGCTTCCCGAACAATACAATTTCTGGTGCTATTCTTAATTTTTACTTCCCTTCTTATCTATTATGCTTGAAATTATTGGTGTTGTTTAGATTTTTATTAGATTGAACTAGATATACTTGTACCCTAAACTTATGATAATAATAGAAGTCATTTGGGTGGACTCCTAATAAGTCTCGTGATTATTAACTCTTCACATGTAAAAGTATTTTTTAAATCTCGTGCGCTGATTTATTTATTATTTCTTATTTTCGTGATTAGATTTTTGGTTCATTTTAGTTAATTAATTGGTGTACCATTGGTGTTGAATTGAGTTTTTTTTTGTTTATTATCTTGAAGTTGTTTTTGTGGGTGATTTAATATACTACTATTTTGGGTCATATAATTGGTATAAGAGCTTGTGTTTTTAGTCATTTAATATGGATTATATTAATAATGATAACTTTATGATTAAATTAATATCAACCAATTATTCAATTTAGAGGCTGATATGGAAGATCTATTATATTGTAATTGATTCAATTGAGCCAATTAAAGATATTTCTGGTAACTATACTAAAGTTGTAAAACCGCGAGATAAGCAATAAAATGATTAAGAGAAGTTACAAATAAATACTTTGAGCATTATTTTACAATGGATTGATATTAGTATCTTCAACTATGTTTCTTAAGATTTTGACCCGTATGATATGTGTGATAAATTGGAGGATCTTTATGAAAGAAATAAAATCTTATAACAAAGATTTTTTCATTATGAAACTTGTTAATTTAATATTGAAAAGTGGAAAGTGAGTTTATGAGCATCTTAATGACTTCGAGGCTATTATTAACAAGTTGGCTAATACGGATATTGGTCCTGATGATGAGTTACAAAATTTCTTCTTATTCAATTTCTTAGACATTTCTTGTGACTATTAGTAACTTTTCTCTAGATCATGTTTTATCTTTGGATGTTATCAAAGAAAACATATTCAATGAAGGGATTAGAAAAAATGATAAAAGTTAAAAATTCACAAGCTCTTGTTACTCAGAATAAAGTAAGAAACATGACTAAAGTTTCTAAATTTTGTGGTAACTCAAAGGGCATATCAAAGTTTAGAGGTGGAAAAGAGACTAGGATATGGTACGATAGTAGTAAGATTTGGCATATAAAATTTTTTCTTATCGATGAAAGAAAAAAAAAGTTAACAAGTGAGGTCGCAAAATAAAGGTGATACAAAATTACTGCAATTATTTATTTTACTGGTAAAAGTATGCATCTTTGATTTGTATTATTGATGATTGTAAACATGTTGATAGTTCAAATTCAGAGTGTCTTATAGTTATATTATTATATCCCTAATATGTAATATTTTTTTACCTACAAAATTGATGGTTTTAATAATGTCAATATCGAAAATTAGATCTTAGTTATCATTATTTGGTTGGATGGTATTCATGTGAAGACATGCATTGGGTACATATTTACACGATAAGTTGAGCACCATATTTTTTATCTACGTCTGAATATGTTGTCTGTAAATGTCCTTGATAAAACACAATTTTTTCACATTATTTATGATGATAAGGGAAACAATTCTAAATGTTCGATGATAGTTTCTCGAGGTGATTTGTGTTTCTCTTTGTATAAAGCATATTTTATGGTGAGCTAAATGAAGTTGAAGAAAAGAATTCTGTTAACTTGTGGCATTGAAGATTAGGATACATGCGTGACAATAAGATGAATACCTTGGTCGGTAAGTCAATTATTCATGTTGATAAATCTATTATTGTTGACCATTATGACTATTGTTTGGTAGGAAATAAACACAGAGTTTTATTTTCTAAGAAGATAACTAAAAGAGAAAAAAAATTGGATCTAGTACATTCTCGACGTTGGTGGTCCTATAGAGGTTGAGTATATTAGTCGTAACAAGTATTTTGTTATATTTATTTATGATGCTAGTCGAAAACTATAATATACATGATGTAGATAAAAAGCTAAGTGTTTGAGTTTTTTCATAAATTTCATCTCATGGTAAAATATCTTCAATCTGATAATGGTGGTGAGTATATTTCAAATGAGTTCAAAAATTATAACTCGCATCATGTTTTTAGACATAAAAGGTCAACAGCACAATATAATGGAGTTGCAGAGAATGAACTGAACGATTATAGAGAAGGTGTGATGTATGCAAGAAATGTATAAACTCCCTAAGATATTTTGGGTTGTAGTAGTTAATTGTGATGTGTACTTGATTATTAACAGGCTCATAAACAACTCTTGATTTTGATATCCATAAAGAGTAGGGAAAGGAATGGATCCTACATATTCACATACCATAGTTTCTGGATGCAATGCATACATGTATGTTCAAAAGGAACAAATATACAAACTTGATTAAAAAAATAATCCTTGTGTTTTTTATTGGATATGATGATGAAGAGTATGGCCTCAGACTCCAATATCCTTAAGCTTATGTTATGTAGGTGGAAAATATATAGTTGAAGTACATATAGATGTTGAGATGGTTGGTTATCTTAATAATCGGATGGCTACATCAAGTTATGTGTTTACATTTTTAGGGGGGGCCATTTTATGGAAATGCAAGCTATAAAAATGTGTAGCATTTTCAATAACTGAGGTAGAATATATTGCAGTAGTAAAACAAATTAAATAGATGCTTTGGCTTAAGATATTCCTTCAAGAGTTTGGTTTGAATCATGAAGAGTTTGTGGTATTGTTTTATAATCAGAGTGCTACAAATTTAAGAAATAATCTTATGTATCACGCACATACCAATCATATTGATGTGCGATATCATTTGTAGAAAGATATGATCGAAACAAAATAAATAAAATTGAAAAAAGTTCACACTGACAAGAATAGTGTAGACTTGTTGACTAAGTTTGTTCTCGAAAGCAAAGCTGAGCTTTGCAGTAAGCTCACTGAGATGAGGTTCAAGTGACTACCTCATGAGGGTATATTTCCCGTGATGGGCTGGAGGGGGAGATTGTTAGGGTCCAACCAAAATTAGGTCCACTTTATAATCTAGAGTTTTCATCTCCCAAAGGTTATATATTTGGGGGCAATAATCTGTGAGTTTTCGATACAAAAAAGAAACACATTTTTTGAAAATACAAATAGATAGAGTATTTTTTTCGATTTTAGTGAGTGCAATCACTATAAACATTTTTTGGTTTCCTGATATTTTGCCATCATGTTCACGACATATGAAATCTGACTGAATGGATTGTGATTAGGTGCTACAGACCAGAAGATATTATTGTTGAAACAATACTATAGTTTTTGGTGATATTTGTATTTTTATCGTTCTCCATTTTGTTCTTTATTAGTATGTGTAATTATTGGTTCATCTGTAGATCCTTATAAGTTGAATTAGATTTACTTGTATTATCAACTCTTTATAATAATAAACTTATATAAGGTGGACTCCTAATCAACCCTGTGGTTTTGTACTCTTCACATTGAAATTGTTTTTCCAAGTATAAAACTTGTGTGTTGATTTTTTTTACCTTCGGTGATTGTTTAGTGTTGTTTGGGACCTACAAAGTTAATGTAAAAAAAGTACATGAATATTACCTTTCTCATTTTTATAATATTTTTTAAACATAGAAAAATATATTTCAGGAATATGGGTGTCCTAATAAGGCTATATGTAATTGTGACGTCATTAACCTTATCTGGGGAAAGATAAATATTCGAATCATTAAGGTAAATGCATTGACTAAATTTTTCATAAAGACTTTCCGATAGAGAAAAATTATTAGATGCAAAGGCGCAAAAAAACAAGTAAAAGTACAGGTTAAAGATGAAGTATCTTACAGCTGACACCTCGAGTATAACTAATATATGGAGCTCAAGATTGAATATAAATGAGATAAAGACTAGATAAAAACAACGAAAAATAAGTATATTTGAGGATAAGTAGATGATACAGAGTACTTAGACTTAATACGGACAATGAAGAATATAGTCAAAACATCACTTAGAGGGTAAAAGTATAATTAATGTAATATATGATTCACACATATCTTAATATTCACGTTTCATTTATCTTGATTAATTAGGGTCTAAAAATACTAATATAGATGATGTAATCATGACAAATGTTGATTAATCGATTGAATTCATATACTAAATTTATCTCTAAATAATATTGATTTCACTAATGAAATTCCCTTCGGCATATTTAACAATGGCTTTTCTTTCAATATTTAGAAGAAAATATGTTAAAACATCATTGAAATATTTGGTATTTTATAGAATCCTAAAACTTTGAATAGTTAATGAGGCTAGCTCGTTAAACAAAATAAGTGTACTTCATCAAAATCTCGTCGAGAATACTAGACAAAAAACTCGGTCATTACCAAAAACAACTAACATATCATTTATGAATTCCTATATGCAATCTTCTAAACTCTTAAATTATTCTTAGTTATCCATTTTAAGAAATTAGGTGGCAAGTATCTATACGGAAAACACGTCATATTGTATTTAGGATTATATCACAACTATCTAGTTGTTTCGGATAAACGCAAACGAGCAATATTCTATGTATCAGATTTTGGCACTACGGCTACTCAAATCGAGGATCTTAACAAGCCCATTGACTGTCAAGATCGTGACAGATTTCGTGGGCCCCTCACAAAGTTTGGGAACTAAAACCAACTATTTAGAGCTTCCAATTGTTGTTTTTATTCTTTTATTAGATTTGTTTATATTTTATTTATTTTATTAAATAGCCCAACTAGTTTATTTGCATCCAGATTTTAGTGAATTATATTTTATTGTAATTCAAATATTTATGTATTTTTGGGCTAGAGTTTGGAGCAACTACTATTTAATCTCTTAAACCTAATTCTAAGGAAACTTTTGTTGAATTGAAATATTTTTCTGAACTTATGAAGTTCTTTCTACCTTGATGTTAGTGTTTCTATCATTTTTATTCAATTGAAAATTCCGACTCTATCGTCTTGGTATTAGAGCATCAAATCTCGATACCCGGGTAGGGGAAGTATGCCACTGCAAACCTACAATGGCGGAGATCTTCAAGACCATGTCTACTTGATGGACCTACCCAATATTAGTAAATTCTAGATGATTGGAGAGTAGTTGACTAGATTGGAAAATAAAATAAAGAAAATTCAAAAGGTGGTGCAAAAGATTAGAACGAGACTCTAAGCTCTTAGGCCGGGTAACCTATCGTCAAGTTCTAAACAACACTATAGTCAAGATTAGAATATGTTTGCTTCGAGGAAAGAGCATAACATTAGATGTTTCCCTCTGTACAAACACTACGAACATGCTTTTGAGTAACCTATAGATCTTGATTTCAATCAAAATACGAGCAATCAATAGAAGTAAGGGTTTAGACTCGAGATTCCAGAATTCTATGAGGGTCGTCAACCACGGGAGTTTATAGATTGGGTCACACTATGGAAGACGTCTTAAGTTTCAAGAATATCACACACAACAAAGGACTATAGCTAGTCGCAACCAAATTTCAAGGTCAAGATGCATCATGGTGGCAGCAACTAAAATAAACCCGATTAAGATAAGGTAAATCGAAAATATCTACATGCTTTAAGCTTGTGAAACATCTTAGGTCTCCTTTTTTACCGTTTAATTATACAAAACTTATATATCATCAATTACAAAACTTAAAGCACATTTCAAAGCATGTTCACAACTAACTAATGAGTTTTTATAGTTAAAAATGTGTGTTAATAGTGCTGATATGAATGATTAGTTGGTACGATGCTAAATTGTGTGGATGAGGCTACAATTTTAGATGTATGATATTTTTATGGATATATATGCATTAAATGAGGAAAAATAGGTTCTTAAAAAAACAATTATGGCATAACCCAAGGAAAAGCATAAGCGCCTAAGAGAAAAGAGAGAGGAAAGAATGGAATAACATTAAAAGGTCAAAAGCAAGGGCCAAAATGAAAGACTCAAGTCCGAGAGTCATAAAAACATCATAATTAGAAAAAAAGGATAAGAGAACCAAGCCTCCAGACCGGGACAACATCAGAGCAGACGGAAACCTGCAACAAAGAAAACAGGGACATGACAAAAAATAAAAAGTTATATCGAGAAGGTGATATGGAGGAGATAATGTGAGAATCACTAATACCATTCCCAATAATAAAATTTCCAAGTCCTAGTCCAGATGTGTAGAGTACAATATCTCATCGTTTATGTAGTTGTTTGCAAGCAATGCGATTCTGTTTTAATGACCCAATATATATTGCTACACATTGCCTGAAGCCACAACAACAGAAATAAGGGGTTTGTTCATAAAAACTGCTGATTTCCAGTTAAAAGGCAACCACAGTTTGATATAAAAGAGGAAAACGTTATGAATGAGACTCCAATAGAAACGTTATATGAAGGAGATGTTGGAATTTTTTTGGTTATAAGTCTTGTCTATTGTGCGGTTTACATGAACAGTGGCAGTGGTAACTCGTCGAGAAATAATATATTTCGATCTACTTGCATTATCAGAGGGAAGGTGTGCAAACTTGTGATAAACAAGAAGCTGCGAAAAGGTAATTTTTCAAGAATCTATGCATAAGTTATCACTGAAATGTTAAAATCACCATAGTCGTACAAGTTAGTCCTACTAAAGAAAGGAAATGACGTAACCATTTATAAGCGATTTTTAGAATCCTTTTATGCCTTAATTATAAATATAACGCATGATGTCTTCCAACTTCTATTAGGTTAATCGTTGTAATTTGTTAGGACTTTCACGTATAATGATAGTATAATGATAGATAAAATAATTATAACTTCATGCGAAATAACAATATACTTAAGTTAGTGTCATCTAAGGGAAGGGAACCCAATATATGCACTTATCACAAGAGTCTGGCATGAAGTTTCTAGCTTGTAAAATGCTTTTAGAACTTGCACGTGATTTTGGAATTATATATTTATTTGTTGTTAAAAAATGTAGTAAAAACCCATTTATTGATGTCCTTAAGCGAGTTTTCACACTATTTTTAAAAATTTGTGACGTATTTCGAGATGATTTACCTACCGACCATCATATTTTACGAGACATCCAACATTAGTTTCTAACATAGTGTGTTATCTTCCTTGGATATGTAGTATCGAGAGATGGACTGTTAGTTGATGAGTCTAATATAGCAGTATTTCATGACTGGCCACTGCCGAAATATGTCAGTAAGGTCCATTTATTTTATGGGTTGGTGTAGTTTTATCGATGGTTTATTCACAAATACAACACCATCGTGGCACATAGTACCCATTTCATAAAAGTGAAGACTATTAGTTAGACTTTAAAGGAAGCAGTGGTATTTGAAGAGATTAAGGTACGATCGACGGTCGCATCTATAATGGTTTTACCTTAGTTTTTATGTGATTTGAATTGTTTTGTGATGTATTTGACATGGGTACAAGGATCATGCTTAGCCAAAACGGTAACGTGTAGCCTATTTTAATGAGAACTTAAGGTGAGCCAAACTCAACTATATCACCTATGATGTAGAGTTGTACACTGTGGTTCGGGCTTTCAAACAGTAAATTTCATACCTAGCCTATAATAATCTTGTATTGTACAATAACCATGATGCCTTGAACCATCTGCAGGCTCAAGACAAACTCTACTTGTCACGTGCGACATGAAATATTTACTTAGCAATTTACTTTTTATATCAAACTCACGTTGCGTGCAGTTAATTGTGTAGTTGATGCATTAAGTAGGCGAAGTATGATGATACGCATGGACGAAGAGGTTGTTAGGCTTGAGATGTTGCAGGATTTACCCACTACAGATTCGTATTTTGGTCCTAAATTGGAGGACGATTGGGTGGGTTTGATAATAGATTTTTCAGTGAGTAATGGCTACATTTTTAAAGGTAATTTATTATGTATTCCTGTTGGGAGTTTGAGAGTATCGATAGTGCGGGAAAGCATAATAAAGGGCATGATGGTCAGGATCATACCCTCAATTATCTATCTCGCAAATTTTACTGGCCTCACTTCAAGAGGGATTTTATTCGTTTCATGGTTGGGTGTCAAATTTGTTAGATGGTAAATGGTACAATTTCAAGGCTCATATGTACTTAAGATTGACTATATCGTAAGAAACATGGCCAGGAGTGAGCAAGGACTTTGTTTCTATATTGCTAAGGACATAACAAGTGAACGTTGCTACTCTATACTTTAGAGAGGTCTACCGTTTAGATTTTCATCCTATGAACATTATCTCTAGCCGAGATCCTCAGTTTGTTGGTCCTTTCTGTAGGAGTTTATGACTTTTTACGAATATAAAATTGAGCTTTATAAATGCCTATAACCAACAGACAGATATATTAACAAAGGTAACCAACAGATTTTCTAGAAAACATGTTGTGTACCAAGCTGACTGGAAACTTGAAGTCATGGGATACCCGACTTTATCATGTTGAGTTTTCCTATAAAGTCACCACAAAAGAAGTACACGGCATAGTTCGTTTATGTTGGGTAGCTATAATCCACGGGGTTTATGGATATGGCATTCCTAGTTATAAGGAAGTTTCATGTCACGCTTGAGAGTGTGATTGTTGAGTTGTGGGAAATTCACAAAAAATATGAGAAAGCATGTTGAAGACGTCCTAAGTTTTTTAGCAACCTATAGATCTTGATTTTAATCAGAATATGAGCAATCAATAGAAGTCAGGGTTTAGACTCGAGATTCCAGAAGTCTATGAGGGTCGTCAACCACAGGAGTTTATAGATTGGGTCACACTATAGAAGACGTCCTAAGTTTCAAGAATATCACACACAACAAAAGACTATAGCTAGTCGCAACCAAATTTCAAGGTCGAGATGCATCATGGTGGCGGCAACTAAAATAAACCCGATTAAGATAAGGTAAATCGAAAATATCTACATGCTTTAAGCTTGTGAAACATCTTAGGTCGCCTTTTTACCGTTTAATTATGCAAAACTTATATATCATCAATTAAAAAACTTAAAGCACATTTCAAAGCATATTCACAACTAACTAATTAGTTTTTAAAGTTAAAAATGTGTGTCAATACTAATGATATGCATGATTAGTTGGTACCATGCTAAATCGTGT
Source organism: Limnanthes douglasii subsp. nivea (assembly GCA_036936605.1). NCBI lineage: Eukaryota > Viridiplantae > Streptophyta > Magnoliopsida > Brassicales > Limnanthaceae > Limnanthes > Limnanthes douglasii. The sequence goes on from JAUPFV010000002.1 coordinate 294,027,804, forward strand.
GGATACGACTACAATTTTAGATGTTTGGTATTGTTTATGGATATATATGCATTAAATGAGGAAAAAGAGGTTCTTAAAAAAACAATTGTGGCATAACCCGAGGAAAAGCATAAGCGCCTAAGAGAAAAGAGAGAGGAAAGAGTGGAATAACATTAAAAGGTCAAAAGCATGGGCCAAAATGAAAGACTCAAGTCTGAGAGTCATAAAAACATCATAATTAGAAAAAAGGATAAGAGAACCAAGCCTCCACACCGGGACAACATGAGAACAGATGGAAACCTGCAAGAAAGAAAATAGGGACATGACAAAAAATAAAAATTCCTATCGAGAAGGTCATATGGAGGAGATAATGTGAGAATCACTAATACCATTCCCAATAATAAAATTTCCAAATAAAATTTCCAAGTCCTATTCCAGATGCGTACAAGTACAATACCTCGTCGTGTATGTAGTTGTTTGCAAGAAATATGATTTTGTTTTAATGAGCCAAAATATATTGTTACATATTGTCTGAAGCCACAAAAGCAAAAATAAGGGGTTTGTTCATAAAAACTACTGATTTCCAGTTAAAAGGCAACCACAGTTTGATATAAAAGAGGAAAACGTTATCAATGAGACTCCAATAGAAACATTATATGAAGGAGATGTTGGAAATTTTTTGGTTATAAGTCTTGTCTATTGTACGGTTTACATGAACAATGGCAGTGGTAACTCGTCGCGAAATAATATATTTTGATCTACTTGCATTATCAACTGGAAGGTGTACAAACTTGTGATAAACAAGAAGCTGCGAAAAGGTAATTTTTCAAGAGTTTATGCATAAGTTATCACTTAATCTTAAAATCACCATAGTCGTACAAGTTAGTCTGACTAAAGAAAGGAAAGAAGGTAATCATATATAAGAAATTTTTGGAATCGTTTTATGTTAGTAAGTATAAATATAAGGCATGATGTCTGCCAACTTCTATTAGGGCAATCGTTGTAATTTGATAGGAGTTTCACGTATAATAATAGATAAAATGATTATAACTTCATGTGAAATAACAATATACTTACGTAGTGTCATCTAAGGGAAGGGGCCCCAATACATGGCACCCCAATACATGCACGTATCACAAGAGTCTGGCATAAAGTTTCTAACTTGTAAAATGCTTTTAGAACTTGCAAGTGATTTTTGAATTATATATTTATTGGTTGTTAAAAAATGTAGTAAAAACCCATCCATTGATGTCCTAAGCGACTTTTCCCATTATTTTTAGAAAAGTTTTACGTATTTCGATATGATTTACCTACCGACCTTAATTTATTACGAGACATCCAACATTATTTTCTAACAGAGTGTGTTATCTTCCTTGGATATGTAGTATCGAGAGATGGATTGTTAGTTGATGAGTCTAATATAGTAGCATTTCATGACTGGCCACCACCGAAATCTATCATTAAGGTCCATTTATTTTATGGGTTGGTGTGGTTTTATCGATGTTTTATTCTCAAATACAGCACCATCGTGGCACATAGTACCCATTTCATAAAAGTGAAGACTATTAGTTGGACTTTAAAGAAAGCAGTGGTATTTGAAGATATTAAGGTATGATTGACCGTCGCACCTATACTGGTTTTATCTTATTTTTTTATATGATTTGAATTTTTTTATGATGTATTTGGCATGGGTACAAGGATCATGCTTAGCCAAAACAGTAACGTGTAGCCTATTTTAATGAGAACTTAAGATGAGCCAAACTCAACTATATCCCCTATGATGTAGAGTTGTACACTGTGGTTCGGGCTTTCAAACACTAAAGTTCATACCTAGCCTATAATAATTTTGTATTGTACTATAACCTTGATGCCTTGAAGCATTTGCAAGCTCAAGACAAACTCTACTTGTCACGTGCGACGGGCAATATTTACTTAACAGTTTACTTTTTATATCAAACTCACGTTGGGTGTAGTTAATTGTGTAGTTGATGCATTAAGTAGGCGAAGTATGATGATACGCATGGACGAATAGGTTGTTAGGTTTGAGATGTTGAAGGATTTACCCACTACAGATTCGTATTTTGGTCATAAATTGGAGGACGATTGGGTGGGTTTGATAATAGATTTTTCAGTGAGTAATGGCTACATTTTTAAAGGTAATTTATTATGTATTCCTGTTGGGAGTTTGAGAGTATTGATAGTGCGGGAAAGCATAATAAAGGGCATGATGGTCAGGATCATACCCTCAATTCTCTATCTCGCAAATTTTACTGGCCTCACTTCAAGAGGGATTTTATTCGTTTCATGGTTGGGTGTCAAATTTGTTAGATGGTAAATGGTACAATTTCAAGGCTCATATGTACTTAAGATTGACTATACCATAAGAAACATGGCCATGAGTGAGCAAGGAATTTGTTTCAGTATCGCTAAGGACGTAACGAGTGAACGTTGCTACTCTATACTTTAGTGAGGTCTACCATTTAGATTTTCAGCCTATGAACATTATCTCTAGCCGAGATCCTCGGTTTGTTGGTCCTTTCTGTAGGTGTTTATGCATTTTTACGAATATAAAATTGAGCTTTATAAATGCCTATAACCCACAGACAGATATATTGACAAAGGTAACCAACAGATTTTCTGGAAAACATATTGTGTACCAAACTGGCTGGAAACTTGAAGTCATGGGATTCACGACTTTATCATGTTGAGTTTTCCTATAAAGTCACCACAAAATAAGTACAAGGCATAGTTCGTTTATGTTGGGTAGCTATAATCCACGGGGTTTATGGATATGGCATTCCTAGTTATAAGGAAGTTTCATGTCACGCTTGAGAGTGTTATGGTTGAGTTGTGGGAAATTCACAAAAAATATGAGAAAGCATGTTGAAGACATGAGCCTTAAATAAAAAAACTGCAACTAACTCGAAACATCGATTAGTCGAGTTTCAAGTGGGAAATTTTGTGTGGGATATTTTGACGAGAGATTGTTATAATGGCCATGAGTACAACAAGCTCACATCAAGAAAGGTGAATTTTTATGAAGTTGCGGAGAAGATAAAATTAAATGCATACCGGTTAAATCTCCCAAGCCATATAAACACCCATGATATCTTTAACATGAAGCGTGTAATGTTTATGAAATTTGAAGGAAAATTCTTTCCAATTAGGAGATGATGAATTTTGTTTCACAAGCTCATAGATATCTCGTTGTTTTGGACAAACGCAAACGGATCCTACTATTCACTCGGGTATCAGACATGCGCGCCATGAGTATTCAAATTGAAGATTTGACAAGCCTGTCAACTATTAAGACCGTGACGGAGACCGTAGGCTTGTGTCGACTATTTTAATAAAATGAATTAAATATAAAAGAAAATCCAATAATATTTTATTGGATTTTTTATATTTAATTGATTTTATTAAAATTACGCAACAAAACTATTTATGTTAGATTTGATTTGACTATATTTTATTATATTATGAATATTTGTGTAATTTGGAGCCACTTTATTTAAGCTCTCGAATCTTGATTTTAAGACAATTTTTATTGAATTTATTTATTTATTTTTGAACTCGTGAACTTCTTCCAATCAAAAGCTTAGGATTTCATCCTTTTTTTTACTAATAATTCTACTTATGTCCATATGAAGAACCCTCAGGAAGCATCGTTCCACCGGATACACTTCGAACTTTAGAACACCTTTATATTTTGTTGATGAGAGTTGAGATAATATTTAAGATCATAAAGGCGAAGGAATTTAGACCATGTGAGTTTACTAGAAACGGTTCGACCCATGTTTGTAACCTAACGAGGTTTCTGCTAATCGTTCAGATTTTGAGTATTATTTTATCGTATTATTTTATATTGTATAAGCTGAAAATGCTTTTGTATGGCTATTTTAGAGGATGAGATTTAGTGATTCTTTTCTTCCACCCTCGATGAAGGTTTTTTTATGATGTCTATTCATGGATCATCTTTGAAGTCTCGATTATGATTTACAATATAGACAATATTGTATGTTTGGTAAATTTGAGTTTTATCTAATCTCAATGAAGAGGCTCTCAGTAGAGGAAGCCAAACGATTCCATAGCTAAACTGTCAACTCCTCTATTAGCATGGAGCTATTAAATCGACTACAAGAATCCATCACGGCTATTAGTAACTTCTGTAGCATTGCCACATGACATGATTTTTTATCTTAATAGTGGAGGTCTTTGACTCATACTTTATACTCCCTCCGTCCCTTTATATTTGATGTTTTAGGGAAACATATTTGTCTCACTTTAATTGACGTTTCCAAATACCAAGGTGGTATTAATAGTTGTATGCCATTTTTATCCTTCTTCATTTAATTAATTTATTCTACTTTTGTTCTCTACCTCTTTTATTCATAAAGGGAAATTAAACACACTTTTTACAACTTCAAAACTAATGGTGGTCTTTCTTAATTAGTGTGCATATCTCTAGAACGTCAAACAATAAAGGAGAGAGGGAGTATCGATCTCTTATATTGGAAAGCTCAAACAAGTAGGAGCGACACATATTGTTGAAACACAGCTGACGCGATAGTAGTTTTTCAGGTCTTCGGTTTGTTGTAGCCGACTCCCAACCCTGCAATAACTTTATTATATTTGAGATTGTCCAAATGTTCGAGTATTATAGCGTTTCTGTTATTTAAACTTAACACTACGAAATAGTTTCTTTTAAAATAAGATTCCAAGTACTAGTCTCTTTTGACCGACGACACCATAGTCAGCCTACTTACATAATAGAGTGAGTTCTTCAGCGGTACATCAAATATTTTTAAATGACTTGATACATACATCAAATTTTCATTATTCCAGTTTTGAATGTACAAAAACACCACTCCAATTAAAAGCACTTTTAATCAACTCATTATTTTAAAAAAACACAATGATGTTTAACTAACCACAACTACTAACACCACCACAACGACAGCCTCCCCTACCACCACCACCACTAGCAAGACGACGAAGACGACCACCACCACTATAAAAATACCACCACGAACCACCACCACCATTACCATCGCCACCAACACAGCCACCACAACAACCACCATCACCATCACCATCACCACCATGATTAGAACCACCACTATCACACCAACCACCATCACCACCACCCCCACCACCATCACCACTAACACCACGAGTACCACTACCACCACCGCAATGACCTCCACAACTACCACCACCACCATTATCACCACGACCACAGCCCCCACCCCCACCACAATCAGCACCACCAAAACCACAACCACCATCACAACTACCACGACAACGACGACCATCACCACCACTATAATCAATGTCATAATCACCATCTCGACAACCACTCCCACTTCCACCACCACGAGCAGCACCACCACCATAACCATTAAAACCATCACCCCACTACGACCATCACCAGAACCACCACCATCATCACGACCACCACCACAACCACTACCACCACCACAACCATTACCACCACCACCACAAGTACCACCACCACTACCACCACTACTACCACTGCAACCACCACCACGACCACGATGATCACCACAATGACCATGACCACCATCACCACTACTGCCACACCCACCACCACCACCACCGACCCTCACCACCACTAAAATCACCACCGCCACGACAACCACGATCACCACCACCACAATCACCATCACTAGAACCTCCACAACCGCCACCACACCTACGACCACTAATTACGTTACTCATTTTTTTATAAAAGAGTTTCTTTTAGTTGTTTAGATTAACGAAAATAAATCTTGTTATTCTTTTAAAATTTCAAAATTAATCATGTCACTCATATTAATAATAACAGTCATAAAACAGTTATTCTATGAAGACTAACAGTAATATTTTTTTTATAGCTATGTATTTCGATTAACGAAAATGAATCATGTTATTCATTTTTTATTAAAAAAATTGAGTTGTTCAGAATAACAAAAATAAATATTGTTATTCATTTACAAATTAAAAAATAATAATCATGTTACTCATATGATGAATAACAATAACAAACTTTTAAATATATTAGAAATAACAACAGTAGAATTGTTATTCCTATAAAAACAATGGTAGTAGTAATGTTATTTCTAAAAAGAACAAGAAAACAAATACAAAAATATTGCCAGAAACTAATCATGATAAAACTAGAACTTAACATTTTTTTTATTTGGAAAACAAAAATATGATCACTGGCTTGTACTATTTTTGGTCGAAACCGATTATTCTATAGTTAATTCAGACTTTTGTTAAACTGTTTGAGTTGTTTCGATTAACGAAAATAAATCTTTCAATTCATGTAAACATAAAAAAATTAATCATGTTACCCATATGATGAATAAGAGTAATAAAACCGTTAATCTTATAAACAAAATAGGTAATAAAACTGTTACGCCTACAAAAAATTCTAGTAGTAATGTAATTTCTAAAAAAATAAGAACAAAATACAAAAAACATTTCCACAACACGAACATGGGAAAACTAGAACTACAACATGTTTCTCATTTAGAAAACAAAAAATACGATCACTAGCTTGTGTTATTATAGATTGAAACCAAATAATTTAGAGTTAATTGAGACTTTCATTAATCAATGTATTGTGTTACATACTACACAGAAACTCAAACATACACATATAATAAAAACTTAATGCCTTGTTTCAATGTTACAGTTCTAAAATGATTTCGAGAATCTAGAATTTTTTTTAACAAGATCTACAAACTCCTTAGGATTAAGACAGTATGGTATCTGCTTTTGATACCACACAAGCCAATACAGTTTAATGTTTTTAATCTAAATTTGTCACAATCCTACACCCAAAGAAAACAATTTTTTTTAAAAATTTCATCTCCTACGAACTGTCTTCATAAAACTTTTAGATTTAGTTTAAATCACTAATTATAATTCTAAAACAATAATTTTATGTTTTCTTCTTTTCAGGCATGATTTAGATAAGTCTAGTTTATTCTTTGAAACTATAGGTGGGAACCGAGTACAAACCGTTGGTTTATTAATGACTTGTTTAAGTATCTAATATTTCATAAAGATTGATTTAGCTAGTTATTGTATTGATAAGGGTTTTTCGAGTGATAGGTTATATTGTTGAAGTTGTATAAACTCGTGATTTTCTTTTAAAAGTCGTTCAAGAAATCTTCATCTGAATTGGTATTCTGTGGTTTAAGGTTGTTTCTCATGTTCAAACTAAGAGAGGTCATTTGCTGTAGCTTGTTAGCCAAGAAAATTTTGTTATTGTTGTTATTACTAGACAAGATAGGTTGATCTGGTATTGTGGAATGAACATTTAGAGCTAGTTTGAATTCTGATTGTTAACCTGGATTTTCATATAGAAAACTATTTAGGAAAGAGTAATCCATATTGTTAAATAAGTTTTCCAACGAGTAATGTCTTTTGGAAATAAGCTTGTTTTTCATTTGTGAAAAGAATTTTTGGTTTAGACCATCCTCTAACTCTAAATAAAAATAAATACTCTGGTATATTAGTACACTCCCTTTTGTTGTTCACTAGATTTCATAACTTCATAAATATACGAAAGAAATTAAAGACTAAACCATAAGGCAATATTTGGATTTAAAAACGAAACAACAGTAGAAATGGATGAACAATGATAAGAAATAAATAAAATCTTATATTTGTAAGAAATATTAACATCAAAGTATGAGACTTTTTTTACACCATTAAGGTAACTAGAAGATAAACATTTCTACTTTTCTAGAAAATATCAAATTCATCAGGTCGTGAGAAGCTCCAATCAATAAATAATTTGAAGAAAATATTAAATTTTGTTTTAGAAAATATGAAAGCCCAAAAATATCCTTCAAATGAAAATTCAAATAGTACCCTAAATACAAAAAGAGGCGGAGATTTGTGATATAAACTAACCACAATTCTACATGAGCATTTAAAGATAAGTAATCTAGGTTCACCCATGAATTCACCTTCTTGACAAACAGTGCCAAAAAGACGATCATCCACCCATACACATATCCTACAATAATTTGTTTTTGAATATTAACACAAATGCATCGGGCATATTCAAAGACAAAACACTTATTACATGAATCTCAAGATTAAAAAAACGCCAAAACTGAGTATAACTTGTAAGAGAATGGTCAGCGAGATGATCATCCGGATAACTAAGAAGTTAAGCACACAAGAGATGACTCGATACTTAAGGCAATGTCCATTCCTCATAGGATTTCAATATGGGAAAAATCTAATAACGGAGTAGTTTATGCGTCTGAATATTTGCAAATAGTATTTCCCTTGTTTTAAATATTCTTTTATGAGCGAGGCTACATTGTGAAAAATTGAAAGCTAAGTTACCTTATGGTGTTTAACAATAAACAAATTAGGCATGAATTACAAATACTATACATTTTTAGCAACAAACCTATGAAACTCAAAGTTTATACATTAAGCTTATCATATTGATGAAGCAAGCACTAAATATAATTCAAATTATTTATCCACTTCCAAAATATAGTCATCCACAACATAACAATTTCTCTAAAGTAACTTCGCTTTAAGTACCATTTGAAAAACTTTGGGAAAAACAAACCTAACCTCAATGTACCTTGAAATAATGCTCAACATAAATTTATGACATTCTAAAATTATTAGAGTTGTACCACATATACAACATACTGAAAATGACATAATAGATAAATCGTACCTTTGAAGTCCTCCACGTTGAATTGGTATTTCATTTCTCTATTATTTTTCTAATTTTTTTCAAACTAGATAAAATCAAGAAATTACGAACACTCCAATCACATCATAATATTGAAGTGTTTCAGTCTCTCTTTCGATATCACATCCAAACCATTGAAAACCGTATATGGATCTTCTTTATTTGTCACAATTTTTTTTAACAAATCATCGGTTCTCAACCGATAAAAATCACCCATACTAATCACAACAACTCCCAAATATTCATTACTCCTATAAACGCTTTAACTAGTAAGCCAAATAAATACAAAACTAACTATAAGAGCTACAAAACACGTACCAGATTATGACAGAAATAAAAGTACATGAAACTTTATTCACAACTGCAGAAGGTAGCGAAGACCTGAGCGACATTAGGCTTAATGGAATCTATAGTCTGATTCTAAAAATGAAGAAGAAGCATGTGCGATGAAAATGGTAACAAAGTTTATTATCAAAAATCGAGGAATCATTGTGTTAGAATATTCACTATATTAAGTTTCCTTGTATAGGCCTCTAAGTTATTTATATATTGAGAGGCTTACTATTGAGTTAACATCTCCAATGCATGAATAAAACAAAATGGAATATTTTCTAATAAACACAAAACCCTAGCCGCTTCCTGCGGCTACTTCTCTCTTTGTTTTTTAACATGGTATCAGAGCACGTGTGATTCTGGGAATTCTGAACATCCTCAACAAAAATAGCTGGCAATGAAGTCGTGGTCAGTCAAATCTGTGATGAATTAACAATGTAGATTGCTGCCATTCTGCGAAATGATCTCGGAACACAACAACAAACAACTAACCCCGAGAATTTATCCATAGGGATTAAACTCGGTGGTGACAACTATTCCCTATGGGCAAACCTGTTGAAGAAAGAAATTGGGGAAGGGGGAGTGGTTCTCACATTACAGGGGAGCCGACACCTCCATCCAAAACTGACAAAATATATACAAGGTGGGAACAAGATGATCAATGTGTTTTCACATGGATTATCTAGAATCTTGAATCCAACTTGGTGAATAATGTCTCGCAATATCCCACTGCAAAATCCCTCTAGGATGGGTCAGCCACCACATACGGTTCTGGCACAGATTCGTTACAAGTGTTTGACCTTCATAAGAGGGCTAATTCATTAACGCAAGGGTCCGATACACTAGAAGACTTGTGGAACAAACTGCAGAACATCTGGATGTCTATAGATAGGCGAGTTCTGAACCCTATGAAAGACCCAGAAGACATTCAGATCTACAATAAGAAGACTCAAGAACAAAGACTCTATCAATTGCTAATGGCGATTAATAACAAGTTGGAACCAGTTAAGAGAGATATCGTGAAAAATGAACATCTTCCTTCCGTGGAAACATCATATACTATAATACGAAGGGAAGTGGCCAGGCTTAATATACTAAAATCAAGTTCTTCTGATAGTGACTCGATTGAAATTGGAATGGGTTTGGTTGCTAAAGATTATGCACAGAGGTTTAAATTCTGATCCAAAGAGAAAGAAGATAAATCCAAGTTGTATTGCACTCATTGTGGGATGAAGAAACACACTAAAGAGACATGTTTCTAACTGGTTAGCTATCGAGATCAGAGAGAGGTAAATTGATGGAAACCAATGAAATGTAAAAGAACACAAGAAACATTGGATCTCACAACCATTGAAATTCATGGATCATTCGTGCGTCGCTCTTTCCATATGAAAATCCAGGCTCAGTCTCTAAGAACAAGGTTGTAAGAATTAGAAGATAATCGATCAAAAAATAACATATTTGATATAGGGGTTAAATGAAGAAGAACATATTTTGTTAAAATGTATTTCTATCAACAAAAAAATAAAATATACGTAATGGAATTAGGCAAACTAAGACCCATTATTGAAAAAAGGAATTTTTTCCATTTTTAGATAAAGTGATTGGCATAATTTGATTTTTTTATCTTATTTGACATGTGCTTTATAATACATATTACACATGTTGAGGTTTCTTTACATAAACTATTTTACGTAACTAATTATTAATCCAACCCCTATCCCAACTCCGATTGATAATGTCATAATCATTGCATATTTAATGTTTTAATTTAAATATTAAAATCTTTAGAATTTAATTCATTTGGAAATTGACCTCGTAACTCATGTAACCTATTACTTATAATGGTTATACTTATTGTTATCATTTGTTATTTTTAATATATATTTTATATTGTATTAAAACATTTAAGGACATAAATGTAATTTTATATTATAATATTTGTACTAAAAGTAATTTAAAATTTTAGGTTTGTATGATAAATTAAAAATAATTAATACGTTTTAAAATACCGTATCATAAATTAAAAAAAAATTATTAAATAAATTATTTTTAGAAAATGATAAATAATAAATGATTAATGATAAAATCTTGATTATCCATCTTATCTTCCGTGTTTAGTATTTGGTATTTGCTCCTAGTTAATATCACCGTTGAAAACTTTTATCAATTTTTTTACTAAGTGTGTGTTTCAAATAATAACATAAAATGTTTTAAAATTAGAATTTTAACCAATACGCAACTTGTAATATGTTAAAATAAAAATTATATTAAATTCGATAAGTTATAAATTTTTATAGCTTATAAATTTTATATATTTATCATTGGGTATAGTGTTTTTAATGTTATAACTTTTATCGTTTGAGAATAAATATTTTGTATCAATAGTTTTTTAGATTAAATTTTGAGATGGTTACCTGTTAAATTCCATAGGTTTTAATGTTAGGAATGAAAATAGAAGACTTAGTTTGGAGATTTACTCTCATATATAGGTTTTAGTGTGATTTGTTCAAAATTTTATGTTCTTTTTCTCCAACTATGGTGAAAATGGTTATCATATTCTTATCTACTAAAATAACAAGTCAAATCATAAATATAAATATTAATTAACCAAAAACCATTAGCACTAACTACCGGAGGACTCAACCTTTTATATTTTCTCCTCACCCATAATTGTTTTCCAAACATACGAACAATGCCGGTTATTCTATCAAATGATGTCATTACGATGGAGATATTGTCAAAATTACCCGTGAAATCTCTTCTAAGATTCAGGTGTGTATCGAAATCAAATCGTTTCGAAATCTCTAGCTCTTATTTTTCTAAATTACAACTCAATCATCGATCTTTGAGAAATGACCATAAGATTTTCATGGCGGAATTCAAGTTGGATAGTCTTAGTGTTTATAAATCGGTGGATTGTGATGCTATTAATAGTTTTGATCATTCATCAGTATCGAGGTCACTTAGATTACCATTTTTTTTAGTCCAGAATTCAAAATACTTGGTACATGTAATAGCTTGATATGCGTTTGTAGCTATACATACAAACGATTTCACATATGGAATCCATCAACCGATAAATACACCAAATTACCTGTACTCAAATATCCCAAAGGAAGTTCTGTGACTAAATTTGGATTTGGCTACGATGATTCCACATATGATTATAAACTTCTCATTGTAACATTTTCCAAAAGGATTGGCGGTGGGGCTGAGATTAATCTTTTTTCTCTGAGAAAGGTTTTTGGAAAAGTTTTGGAGTTCCAAACTACTTTAAGTATGACAACATGCCTAGTAGTAAGTTGGATTCTTGTGGGACTTTTTGGAATGGAACACTGTATTGGTTTGATTACAAAAATATAAATGATGGTAATGAATCGTTCATGGTATCATTTCATTTGGGAAAAGAAATATTTATGAATGTTCCTCTACCTCGTGCTGACGTTTTGGTAAGCCAATACCGCCTTGGTTTGTTTGATGGTTTCCTTTGCTGCACAATTAATGACGTCATAGTTTCGGGATATTATCATATATGGATAATGGCGAAGGAGCATTTGAAGTTGTTTTGGACCAAGTATACATCAATACCATTGTATAGTGACAATTATAGGATTCTTTTATGCAAATCTATTCCCTTTTTTTCTGCAAGAAACGGTGAGATCATATTCAAAGTAGACGACAATATTCTAATATCTTATAATCTTCGGACACATTATCTCACCCAAATTAGTAATGAGCATGTCTCTGTGTTTTTATACAAAGAAAGTCTGGTTTCACCGTATGCGTTTACTGGAACAAGAATAAGCCGAAAAAGGAAGAGAAAATTAGAAGAATCGCGTTGACTGGAGCATAAATAATATTTAGTTGTTATCATATTTTACTTTTTTTTCTTTTTATAAACATGGATTTAATTTTCTTGTTATGTGTTTCAAGTTTTGGGTAAATCGGATTTGTTACAATTTATTTCATATTGTTTTGTTTTCATCGATTTTCTCTTTTGAGTTTAAACATGTTGTCGCACTTTTGATATTTTTTTATTGAATTTAAATTTCTGGTAACTTTTTATTTATTTCTTTTAAATATGTGTAATGCAATATTTTTTTATTACGCTTACGAATCATGGGAAATTTGGAATCCAATAAAAAATAACAAAAATTGGTAGATAATGTGAATACTTAAGGGACTAGGTCCCTCTTAAAAACAAACAATATAGATACACTCATAGAGACAGTAAGTATGGGAATGATGACTATGATTAATATGGAAATGATAACTGTCATTTCATAAGATTAATATGGAAATGATAACGGTCATTTCGAAGATCAATGTACACGGTTTGTCTCTTATATAGATAAATTACTAACTGTTTGATCTTACCTTACTAATAACACGTGTCTGTTCAATGTTTATCCAACAAATACTACTATAGCTAATTCACCTATAACGATTACACAGTTAGTGGACTTCGTGGCATCCCAAAAGCAAAAAATTTACCGCTCCGGTACTACAGACAATCTTGGCGGCCTAAACAACGGGAATTTTTTTATCCACCGTCTCTCTTCATCTGTTTGAAATCCATAGTTATTCTCATCTCCCTCACCGCTTTCACATCCAGAGCTATCCATGGCTAGCCCCCGAGTGGTAGAAGAAGGTTTATATCTATTGACTAAAGTGTTTTCATTATCAGAACAAATTGATAAGAGAGCTAGAAAAAGTGAGCAAGCTTTGCAATGATTATATTTCCGTGGCCGATTGTATTTGTGATTTACGAAGACATTGCCCTTCTGTTGCATTACAATTTATCTACCAGGACACTGTTCACTTTCTTCATGAGAAGTAGCAGCAGCAGAAACCGGATTGACCACGGAGAGTTTCCATTGCTATCGGCGTTGCAGATGGGCTGACGTTCAAAAACTACGAGGTTGTTTTTCTGGAGAGATTGACAAGCAGTCAATTAGTTGCGGAGGAATTCGGATGTTATGGATTTGGTAAAGCAGATACTTGATTCTAAGCTTAGGTGTGTCTCTTTTATTTGGAGAATGCTTGCAGCCCTTAGGATAGTTCTACTCTGCACCAACATAACACCGGCTAAACCTCCCAATATGAAGAAAGTAGTCAACACCGAGAATGAGGTTCTGCTGAATGGTTGAGAGCTTATCCAAAAGTGGAACTCATTCGATCCTCAGAGTATATCAGTCACCAAGAATATTGAAAAGCGTATATGACATTTTCGGACGGTCCACATGTACCAACTATCGGTAGGCAGGGTCCATGTTGGGATTTATCTAAACATGTTTTGTTATATTTATTTTAAGTATTGCATTTTGTATAATTCAACATGTACGTTGTGGTGATTAGGAGTAGTTGCAAGTTAGTAGGAAACTCCCAGGTCGTGCTGCTAGTTTGTAGGGATAGCAGTTGTTATCAGTTTCTATTTATGCATTGTATTTTCATTCCGTTTTATTATAATCCCAGTTGAAGTTTACTCAAGTAATCATCTATTTCTTTCTTTCATACAATTCAGTACTATCATCTGGTATCAGAGCTTTATATTTTTCTTGTTCAACGCTAGTATCTCGAAGGCAAGCTTCATGGCAGAGTCAAACAGCAACAAAGAAGGGAGAGTAGGTCTGGTGTTTCCAATGTTATCAAGGACGAACTACACTGCTTGGGCTATGAAAATGAAAATATTTATGCAGGCTCACGGCGTATGGGGAGCGGTTGAATCCAAGGATCCAAAGACTAATGTGGAGGAGAAGATAGAAAAACGTGTTATGGCCATGATTTATCAAAGCATCCCAGAGGAGCTCCTGTTGACACTTGCAGAACGGAAAACCTCTAGAGATGCGTGGGAGGCTATTAAAACTGTCTTGTTAGGTGCTGAAAAAGTCAAGAAAGCAAAGGCACAGACTCTCAAGGCTGAGTTTGAGTCTTTAAACATGAAGGATTCGGAACAATTGGATGATTTCTGCTTGAAGTTAAATGGCTTGGTGGCAAACATCAGGGCACTTGGAGAAACAATTGGAGAAGAGTATGTTGTGAAAAAATTGCTCAGGGCGGTTCCACCTAAATTCTTGCAAATAGCTTCAGCTATCGAACAATTTGGGAATCTGGAAACTATGTCAGTTGAAGAGGTAATCGGCTCTCTGAAAGCTCATGAGGAATGATTATCTGGAAAAGAGGAGAGCAAAGGAGGACAACAACAACTCTTGTTGACTGAGGAGGAATGGTCAAAACGAGAAAACAGCAGTGGAAAACTCTTGCTTATACGCGAAGAATGGCTGAAACGATCAAATCGAGCAGGACAACAGGTTGGACATGATTATCGAGAAAGAGATAATCAAACTGGTCATGGCAGAATTGACAGAGGCAAAATAAGGTGCTTCAATTGTGGTGCCTATGGACATTTTGCAGCCGAATGTCGAAAACCAAGGAAGGATAGACTGCAACGAGGAGAGGCCAACCTGACGCAAACAATGAATGATGATGAACCTGCACTCTTGATGGCGATGTATGCAAAAAGTGCAGATGGTGTGATACTGTTGACTGAAGGTGCAGATTTGAAAGCAACAGGAATGGAGGAAAATATTTGGTATTTGGATAATGGGGCTAGTAATCACATGACGGGGTGTTACGAAAAGTTTGAAAAAGTGGATAAATCAGTTAAGGGACGAGTTAAGTTTGGTGATGGGTCTTTGGTAAAAATCGAGGGTAAAGGATCAATAAGAATCTCTTGTCGAAATGGTGAAACTAGAATGCTGGATGGAGTGTACTACATCCCCACATTGAAAAGCAATATCATAAGTTTGGGCCAACTTTCCGAGGAAGGACATCGAGTCATGCTTAATGGGGAGAGTTTGTGGATCTATGACAGCTGTGGGAGACTTCTTATGCATGTGAGACGCTCTGCAAACCGCCTCTACAAAATCCACATCGAAGGAACTCAAGCCGTTTGTTTACTCACAAAGGAGGAAGAAAGGGCACGACTGTGGCATTCACCCCTTGGACATGTCAACTACAAAGCAATGCAGCTAATGTCTAAGGAACAGATGGTGTACGGACTGCCCTCGATCACTCAGCCAAAAGAAATTTGTGGTGGTTGTCTTATGTCCAAACAATCTCGTAAGCCTTTTCCTACTCACTCAAATTTTACTGCTAAGCATGCACTAGAACTAATACATGGTGATCTTTGTGGGCCTATTTCGCCTTCCACTCCAGCTGGTAACAATTATTTTCTGCTACTTGTTGATGATTTTACTCGTATGATGTGGGTATACATGCTTAAAACTAAGGATGAGGCACTAACGTGTTTTAAGAAATTTAAACTTCTAGTCGAGAATACAAGGAAAAAACAGAACATTCAAGTTTTTCGCACTGACCGTAGTGGAGAATTTTGTTCAAAAGCTTTCGAGGCATTCTGTGAGGAGACAGGCATAATGAGACACTATACGGCGCCCTACACACCTCAACAAAACGGTGTTGTAGAACGCCGTAATAGGACTGTGGTTGCCATGGCTCGAAGCCTGTTGAAAGAAATGGAGGTACCTGCAAAGTTCTGGGGAGAAGCTATCAGGCACGCGGTCTATATTCTCAACAAGCTACCCACTCGAGCACTCTCATCCATCACACCGTACCAAACCTGGTTTGAACGTAAGCCATCTGTTGTTCTTTAAAAAAAATTGGGTGCATCTCTTATATGAAGATACCATCAGCTCACACACACAAACTAGATAGTCGTAGTAAGCTGCTTGTCCATTTTGGAAGGGAACCAGGAACCAAAGCCTGGCGATTGTACGACCCAGACACAGGGCGCATAAATGTTAGCAGAGACGTTACTTTCAATGAATCAAAGGGTTGGACTTGGAATGCAGTCAGCGAACGAGATGCTCCTGCAGTGGGTTGGTTCACACTCGAAAGTTCTGAGGAAGATACACAAGACAGCTCTGAGCTCAACAGTCCTTTCACTCTTGTTTCGCCTCACACTCCTGTGTCATCATCACATACATCTCATGTGTCACCATCAACTATATCTCCTGTATGTTCATCCACTTCATCTGCAACAATCGAAGGATCCAGTACCAGTATGACTAGCACGGAGAGTGAGCCTCAACGCTTCCGACGCCTCTCTGACATTTATGCAAACACTGAAATTGTTGAACTAGGGGATGAGTTACTCCTGTTTGGCATTGATGAACCAGTTACGTATGAGCAAGCTGTCACAGACGAAGCATGGCGAGTTGCAATGAACACAGAAATTGACACTATTGAGAGAAATGGTACGTGGACGCTAACTGATTTACCACAGGGTCACAAGGCCATTGACCTAAAATGGGTGTTTAAGCTGAAACGGGACACAAATGGTGCTGTGATCAAACATAAAGCCCGCCTGGTTGCCAAGGGATATGTGCA